>BSBK01007206.1:120000-325000 GCA_027943335.1 Chamaecyparis obtusa | reverse complement strand
ATTTCACCACAAACACAATCTCAATAACTCCTTATGCCCCCCAATATAAAAAACAATAAAGGAGATGGCTACATGGAGCCCATACTTCCATGTTTCATCCCTCTCCTATCCAAGGAAAAACTCTACACCCTTGAATGTCCCAAAAAATCCGTTCACCCCCAAGGCTTCTCTTCCCTCCCAAGGGTGAGTATGGCCTTGAGAACTCCCTCAACAAACACTTCAACACATACAAGAAAACTTCAAGAAACAACACATGAAACTACACATTTACAATGCTATGAAATCATCAACAACAACAAGCTCATGAATCTCATAACATCCATAAAGATCTACACTTTCACATCACAAGAAAATAACACTACAACAAACTTAAGAATCGCAAATCCTCCATTATCACAAAATAGCAAGCTCTCAACACATACACTACAAGAGAAATAATACTAAATTTTGCATACAAGAAAATAACATACAAGAGAGCTCTTTCTCTCAACATGAAAACAAGAATAAGGAGAATGAAGAAAACCACCAACCTTGATCCAAGCTATGGAAGAAAGTTGATGAAGAGATTTTCCACTTTCCAAAGTCCTCTCCAAATTAGCAAATCTCTAAATCTAGAGAGTGAGTGTCAAACTCTTCCAAAAGAAGAGTCCCCTCTAAAAAGGCCTCCACACAAACTCCTATGGATAAGATTTCATTCCTATTGGGTGGCCTTCCCTAAGACCCTTACATGGTTTCCAAATTTGGTCTCTTACAAAGGTAAGCTAAAAAGGTTGGATAAGGACTACCTTTTTAGTGGGTTGTGATCTTTCCAAAACTTTGTCCCAAAAGTTGATTTTCGTCCATCTTGGTAAACCAAATTTTGGATGGGTCATTTGGTCAACCAAGGGTTATCCTATGGTGAAAAATGACCCTTACCCTATGGTATATCAAGTGAGGTAACTAAAAATGGCCTAAACACTCCCCTAGGCACCTTTTAAATCTTTCAAAAGTGCATGATAAGTTCAAATTCGAAATTCAAAGATATGACAACACCTCAAGCTCCCTAACCAAGTGATTTACATGGGGATCCTAAAGGGTACTATCCTAGGTTGGTGTTCAACCAATCCCCAAGTGGACATGTCATGGCCACAAGTACACACACATGTGTTAAGTGACACAAACAAAAATGACACACCACAAGCCATGTGGCATGTCCACTTGGGCATTCTCACAAGAAATACATTTACAAAAAAAAAACATATAAATCAATTAGATTCATGCACCATACTTTAACAAATTAAAATACATTACAATGAGGTTTTTGGCTTCTCACTAGAAGAAAACTTGGCTCAAAAGGATTTTCACATTGGTCTCTGCGATGGTTCCTCGAGTTTACCATGACCTATTTCCTTGCATACTCAAGTCGAATATCAGTAGTCCAAGGAAATAAAACATGTAAATTCATAATATTAATAATCAAGATAATTCATCTGTCATTTCATAATTCACATGACAATAATCGTTCATCCATAACCTACATACATCTCATCATGAAACATACAACTCAGCACTAAATTAAACTTGAAACATAATCATTGCATACATATATAATTTAATTTGAAAATTAAATATCCTCATGAAATCATAATTCATACATTAAACAGAATTAAGAACACACATGTAAGTTCCAAATTGATGTCTCAGTAATCATCATCCAATCATAATATAACGTGCATCAAACTACTAAAGTGATAAAACCATAACATAAAGTATGAGTAAAATCCATAGAGCATCAAATTATGATCATAAAATATGTCTATCTCAAATGTAGAACTGAATGGCTATGATAGGCTCGGGGTGAGGCCTCACACATTATAAACATAATACAAGATCATAGAGAGACAAGATAGAAAGAATGCCAATTAAACTCAAGACACAATATATGATAAAAGCCTAATGGATCCTAGGAGACTGGATGAAAATACACCTCTTTCCCCCCAGTCCAGAGAAAAGAGGAGAAGAGATGTATCTATACTATATCAGAGTGAGGGGTATCCCCTATATCAAAATTATGAAGGAATTGTAAAACTACACTAGAGTGAGATATAATTCCTAAAGAAGCTCTTTCTCTAACATATAGCTTGAAATGCACATAGTCAGCAAGTAAATGTGTATTATGATAATGAAAAGGACATTTTTAGTTGTATAGAGCATCTTTCACATAAGGTTTAAAGATTTATTTCTTGTAATTCATTAGCTCAACATACACCTTCTTGGCCACCTCTTGACGAATACCGGGGTTTTCTAAGCTAGTCGTAGGGATTAGATCATGAAGAGGAGGACAATGATTAACATCAACCACCTTGGATTGAGATTGTGAACAACCAAAACCATGCATATCCTATTTAGGGGGTATGTGAACTGGATATTTGATACCATGCTCATTAACACCAAGCCCTAAACCTCTATAACCTTGTTTAGTTATCATATTATATCCTATAGTGTACATATCATGTAAATTTTTTATAGGAGGTGATTGTTTATTGTGTTCATGAGTGAAAGTTGTATAAGGTGGAATAAGAGGTTTAGAAGAAGTTTCATTTATCTTCCCTTTAATATCTTTTTGGATCGGATAAGAAGGGGAAGGTAAATCTAAGAATTCTTCCACATCTGCATCATGAACCATAGTTTGAGCCTCATAAAAAGTATGAGAAGAACTAGGGATAGAAGATGGAGAATTAGGAATGTTAGTAATCAGATAAGGATTAGGAATATTAGGAACTATATTAGGAAGTATAGGATTAAGATTAGAAATATTAGGAGATGGTTTATCATCTACCAAATTCTTCACATAATCCAAAAGAGTAATATGTCCTCCACATAAATCTTTAATGAAAGCCTTGAAAGTAGGAAGACCGGTATTGGTCAATCTCATAATAGCATAGGCAAGTGAAAAATGAAGAGTAACTAATGTAATGAAGTGAATGATACTCTCATAAACATCATAAGTATGATAAAGAGATGCTAAGAGGATAATAAAGAAAATAACCACACACCAAAGAATCTTAAAGATATTCATAGTAAATGAAATACAAGAAATATTTTTGGATTTTGTAAAATATATAGATTTTTTTGTGTTCTGAATGTTAAAATGCAAAAGCATAAAAGATACCTAATCTTAATGCAAGAAAACAAAAGATCTAACACCAAAAAGAATGAGTTGTCCATCGCAGGTTCACCAAAATGTAAGATATGAAGGTGAACACACAAGATAATAAAAAGGGAAATCCAACACAATAGGGCATCTAGTTCCACAAAAGACAGGAGGTAAACTTGTTGGGTTCACCAAAATGTAAGATATATATATATATATATATATGAATGGGGTTATGATGATGGGATACACAAGATCCACCTCTATTTCCAAATTCTCAAAGGAGAGATCCAAATTGATCAACCCAAAAGGTTAGTGCACAAAAGAATCAATCTATGCAGAATATGAATAAAGAAAAAAACCTTATATTTTGTTATGAAAAGTATGTATTGAAATCTTAATTGAATTGAAGACAAATACTAACCTCAAAATAGGAAAAATCTGCAAAATGTTGATTTATGATGTCTGTGTACAGTTTCAAGAAATTCTGCAACCTGATCTGGGCTGAAAATGGAGAAATAGAGAAAACCCAGAAACCTTTTTCTGACCTGATGAAGGTCGACCTTGACCTAGAGCCGGGGTACAATCTAACCCCAAAAATTCAACCTTGACCTGCACTTCTTTGATGAAAATTCTATTCGCAGATCCTAAAAGTTTGTCGAAAAGGGTACTCATATTTGCATTGATATTCGATGTCCCGCACCTGCTCCTGTAAGAAAAAAGGGTTTTATTTTTTGGATGAGGGGTTTTCCTTGGTCAAACCCCGGTTTCGTATCAACCTTTAAAATGGAATTGAAATAGAGAATGCTAGCTAGTAGTAGAAGTAGATCTAATAATGAAGCTATGATACTCAATAGATATGCAATTGTATTTGAAATGTAAACAAGTATGTTGATATAAAAGCTTGGACTTAACACTAACAAATGTAAATCAAAACCTTGATGATTGTATGCTTGGAATCTACCTTAAAAGGAGAATGAATAGATGTTGAAGATGAACAAAGAATCTTGAAGGAAGATCACACCACCATGATGGATAGATCTAGGGTTTGAATGAAGAATCTTGAATTCTTGAACCAAATCTCTTCAAAGGATTGAAAGCTTGAATCCTTGATCTTCAATGGAGAACTTGAATGCTTGAATGTAGATGAGGGCTAGAATGCTTGATAATATATGCTTGATGATGCTTGAAGTAAAACTTGAAATCAAATGATCGTGGATAGATTTCCTAACTTGTGGATAGATTTCCTAGCTTGTGGATAGATTGCATTACTTGTGGATGATAGAAAATGAGGGAGGAAGACTTCCTTTTATACAAATCTAGGAGACAAACTTCTAGAGAGGCTGACATATAGGAAATAAATTCCCATTAAGTGCAAACCCCTAGAAATGGACCCATATTAAATATAATTTGAGGGTTTACCATTTCAAAGCCCAAAATAGCTGAACCGGAAGCGGGGAAAAAAACTTTTGAACTTCTCCCCGTATCCGAAAAACTTTCCAATGAAAAGGGGAACCTGGATCAAGGTCGAGGTGGAAATTGAGGTGGTGAGGAAGTTGAGGTGGAAGTTGAGGAAGAGGAATCTTTGGAATTTGGATCTCTCCTTATCTGTCGATAATTTTGATAGTTTTTCATTTATATGCTACATCATCTGAAGGTAACGCACATAAGTTGCTAAATCATGAAGAGAGACACATTTTTCAATTTTCAATATGCTAAATCCTCTTAAGGTAACATACATAAGTTGCTAAATCCTGAAGAGACATGCATTTTTCAATTTTCAATATGCTAAATCCTCTGAAGGTAATGCACATAAGTTGCTAAATCTTGAAGAAACATGCATTTCAATATGCTAAATCCATGGAAGGTAACACATATAAGTTGCTAAATCCTGAAGGGACACACATTTTATATTCATAGTGATACAAGAAGGTGGATCTATGAGTATTCCAGAAGCTGTCAAAAGACACATTACAATTGCAAAGCACAGTTTTTGGGTGAACTATCAGGTTTTTCTACCTTTTGGGCTCTCCCTCCTTAGTGATTCATGGTAAGGTGGGCATCTTACTGGGTGAGGTAATCACTTTCTCTTTTCTCTCTTTTTGCTTTCATGCTAGTAGGACTGGATCATGAAGCTATGTTATTTATAGTGTTTCTCTTGTCTTTCTTATGTAATTTATGCTTTTATGATAGCTTTCCAAATATGATATTAGTATAGGAAACATTTTCTTAGCAAGGTTTCCTTTGCTAGTTGATTTGGGTTTGTTTTAGTACTAACCCCTCTTTTTGTTTTTTTTCGCACCCTCATGCATGTATTTTGATTTAGGATCCTTAGCTTGGGGGCTTGTGTCCTTAACAAAGTGTTATTCTATCTCATTGTGAATCCACTAGAATCTTTCTTCTCCTTTACCATGAGCATGTTCGATTTCCATACTCCCGCTAAAGTGGGGGCTTAATGTATCATCTTAAAATGGAAACACTTCTATGTTAAGAGTGTTTAGCCCTCCTTAGGGGGTGTTTTGGGCCTTCATCATGTTGTCCCATATTTTCTACCCCCTTCCCATCTTTTGTGCTTGTTTAGGGCTATGTCTGGGCCTCCCCAGGCATTATTTTCCTCTCCCATCTCATTTTCCAGGGGTCCTGAACCCTTGGGTCAAGGTTGACCTTGAACTTGACCTAGGTCAAAGTCAAACTTGATGTTGACCTAGGTCAAAGTCAAACTTGATGTTGACCTAGGTCAAAGTCAAACTTGACCTTGACCTAGGTCAAAGTTGACCTCAAATTTGATGTAGGTCAAAGTTGACCTCAACCTTGACCCAGGTACCCCTTTTCATCATAAAGTTTGTCAGATGCGGGGAGAATTTCAAATGTTTGTTTTCTCGCTTTCGAGTCAGCTGTTTCGGGCTTCGAAATGGTAAACCTTCAAATTATATTTAATATGGGTCCATTTCTAGGGGTTTTCACTTAATGGGAATTTATTTCCTATATGTCGGCCTCTATAGAAGTTTGTGTCCTAGATTTGTATAAAAGGAAGCCTTCCTCTCTCATTTTCTATCATCCATAGGTAATGCAATCTATCCACAAGCTAGGAAATCTATCCATGATCATTTGAATTGAATTTTTCCTTCAAGCATCTATTGTCAAGCATTCTAGCCATCATCTACATTCAAGCATTCATGTTCTCCATTGAAGATCAAGGATTCAAGTTTTCAAGCCTTTGAAGAGATTTGATTCAAGCATTCAAGATTCATCATTCAAACCCTAGATCTATCCATCATGGTGGTGTGATCTTCCTTCAAGATCCTTTGTTTATCTTCAAGATCTATTCATTCTCCTTTCAATGTGGATTCCAAGCATACAATCATGGAGGTTTTGATTTACATTTGTTAGTGTTAATTCCAAGCTTTCATATCAACATACTTGTTTACGTTTCAAATACAATTGCATATCTATTGAGTATCATAGCTTCATTGTTAGATCTACTTCTACTACTTGCTAGCATTCTCTATTTTTCCATTTTAAAGGTTGATTCCAAACTGGGGTTTGACCAAGGAAAACCCCTCATCCAACAAACAAAACCCTTTTTCTTGCAGGAGAAGGCATGGGACAATGAATATCAGTGTAGATCTAAGTACCCTTTTCGGCAAACTTTCAGGATCTGCGAACAGAATTTCCATTGGAGTAGTGCAAGTCAAGGTCAACTTTTTGGGGTAATATTGTACCTTAGGGTAAGATCTTACCCCGGCTTTGGGTCAAGGTTGACCTTCATCAGATCAAAAAAAGGTTTATGGGTTTTCTCTGTTTCTCCATTTCCAGCCCAGATCCGGTTGTAGAATTTCCTGAAACTGTACTTAGACATCATAAATCAGCATTTTGCAGATTTTCCCTATTTTTAGGTTAGTATTTGTCTTCAATTCAATTAATATTTCAATACATACTTTTCATAACAAAATATAAGGTTTTTTTCTTTATTGATATTCTGCATAGATTGATTCTTTTGTGCATTAACCTTTTGGGTTGATCAATTTGGATCTCTCCTTTGGGAATTTGGATTTAGAGGTGGATCTTGTATATCCCATCATCATAACCCCATTCATTACTATTCAAGGTTATCCTAAAAAATATAATTCTCAAACCTTTACTTCACTTATTATTATGGTTAAAGGATATAATCATCAAGATTCTTTTCAAACTCCTAATAAGCCTATTATAACTTTCAAAGGGAAACCTAGGAGTCCTTTGGATTTCTTTAAGGATTACAATGTGGTGGCTCACACCTATCATAAAAGAAATAATCCTCAACCTAATGATCCATTTATTCCTACTTCTTTACCACCTTCTCAAATTGTGCTTCCTCCAACACCTCACTTAACCTGTAGTCATGGAAAGGAGTATGATTTGGTTGAACAATTATTTGATACTCTTGCTAAGATTATCTTATAGAAACTTCTTCAAACCTATCTTACATATCTTGAAGACTTGTAGAAATCCCTAACTAATCTTCCAAATCCACCCCCTAACCAAGACAACATCAATTCCTTCTTGGAATGTATGCATACAACACCTGTTCCTACTCAAATTATCTTTACCCAAGATGATTTTCCTTCAAAAGAAGTTCAAAAAAAATATGAAGCCCTCATGGTAGCTATCCTTATTATAGGAAATCATATTTGAAGGACTTTAATTGATAATAGGTTTGGATTGAATGTTAGTAGTATGGACATGCTAAAATAAATCAAAGATGATATGAAAACTTTGAAACCTGATAATATTCTTATTCGTGGCTTTGATAATGTTGCTAAGAAAACATTGGGTATTATAAAATTTCCTATTAAGGTCAATCGAGTTATTCTAGAGACTCCTATTCATGCAATGCCTGGACCCCTTAATTCAATCTTCTTTTGTGAAGACCATGGTTACACAATATATACATTTTTCCTTCAAGTCTTCATCAGAAAGTTAAGACCCTCTATAACAATGTGATGTACACTCTTTAAAGATGATGATAGAACAAATAGTTATTTGAATTTTGAATCAACCAATACTCCTATCTCTATCAAAGAAAAACAAGACCCTAGTCCTAACACTGATTCTCAATCTAAGTAAGATCCTCCTTCCTCTATTTCTCTTTCAGATGATGATTTGGGATCCTCATATTTTACACCGACTTACATTGGAGAATAAAAAGTTTCAAACCTTCAATTTATGCAATCTAGGATTGAAACTAACAAAGATCCTATAACCAAAACTCCTCTTTTTGGTGAGCCAAGTAACAACTTTGTACCTAGTTCTATTAATGAAACTCTAGAAAGTATCAAGATTTATTGTTATTACATAGTGACCTATGAATTAAGCTCTATTAACTCCTTTAGACATGGCTTCTTGATATGGTCCTAGTTATCATTTTCATGCGAAACAAGGATTTAATGGAAAGGCTTGTGTAAAATTTGAACATGGGATACAAGTTCCTTTAGAAAGTGAGGCACATGAATGTTCTATGGATTAGGATTTAATCCTTACAAGTAACCACCTATCACTCTTAATGCTAGAAATATTTCTATTGGACCCTTTAAGGTTGTGAATCCTCATCTCATTGACTTTAATTAAAAAACCTTCTTTTGATACCTTTAGTAAGGATGCTGTTTTAGCTAAATTTTTGGGGGCATATGATGATCTTCCTCCTTTTCACCATAATAAGAGAATGCGTTATTGTTGGAATGCTGAAGCATACTTTGGAAATGAAATTGACTCTAACCATTTCAATTATTTCCTTTTTCCCATGGATGTTTCACCAAAAATTAATCATCTGATTACTGTCACCATTTGTGTACAAAGGGATCCTAATGAATCTGAAAAGGTGATAAAAATTCCAAAAAATGTTTAGATGAGGATGAATGCAAAGAACTTAATTATCTAACAGACTACAACTGATTGAATACTTTAAAGCAAGAGATTGTTATGCTACAACTTATTGATTACTTGGAGAACATAATGTGAAGATTATCATTGAGCTAAAAAGGTATATGTGAGACATTAAATGAATTATTATATTATCATTGATGTCTACTAGTTTTGACTGTACTTATCATGATAATTGAAAATATTTGAAGAAGGTAATAATGGTGAAGGAATGAGATATTAACATGGAGATGAGATGTATGAGCAAGATATGGTATTCATTGGGTAACTTATTGATGAGTCTATGACATGATGTTAGTGATTTGATTGTATTACATGATTCTATTATGAATTGAAGATCAAGAATGTCCAAGTTTATGTGGTCGGTAAATGAAGAAATTAGTAGACACTGAGTTGAAACAATGTATACCGAGTACAGTGTTAACCGAGTAAGAAGTAATCGACACATAATGGAATTGATCGAGTGACATAAATAACATGAAACATATGATTGCTGACTAAATATGATGAGATGGACAAATATGAATGATTCTAAGGTTAAAGATAAAGTTTATGATGAAGATCAAATGGCTAGTAAAATTCAAGAAATATCGGATGATGAAGGATGAAATGTGTTTGAGGTACAAGTCCCGGGGAAGATTGAAGTAGAAAAATCAACGATGGAGATTAAGAGGAAAAATATATGGTTGAAAAGAAAATGGTTTATCATGCCTATTTAAGGAGACAAGAGATTCAAAATGACAATGCACGTGAGAAGGAAATTGCATTCATGCGAATTTGGTCAGATAGGTTGAAGTGAGAACTGAACAAATATGAAGACTACACAGAGCGTCAGAGAAAGGAATTAACTGAGAAAAAAAAGTTGGAGGACGACAACAAATTGAAGACATTATGATGACCAAAGGTATATGAGCTTAGCATAGATCTAAAAGTCTACAAAGAAAGTTATAATTTGTATCAGTTCATTTCATGTTGCATTCTAACCATTGCTACAGATAAATCTCTTAACCGAGTGGGACTTAAAAATCTTTATTTATTTCATTATGACATTCAATGAATGTTGATTGTTTTCTTGTTGACCCAATGTGAGTGTTTGGTCACAAAGAACTGTTAGTGATAAATCCTTTAAAAAGGTCACAACTTACAATGTTTTTTGTAACCTTTAACAGGGCTAGTTGTTAATAGAGCTCACTTCAGAAGAGTGAAATTATTTCAGGTACCCGTCCCATGTGGTTTTTCCCCTAACAGGTTTTCCACATTAAAAATCAAGTGTTATATGTGTATGGATGTGATGATTTTTTATTTTACTTTACACATTACAATTACTGGTTTGATCGGTATATACACTAGTTAATTTTACTAGTAATCGATTAATGAACAAAAAGGCAACAAACAAGTTTTTACTGAGCTATTTAAAGTTTATGTTGGATTTTTTTAATACATCTAGGAGTATTTGGGACTCTCAGATAATTGGACATAATTGATTCACCCCCCCTTTCAGTTATCTAACAATTCATATTAGAGATAGATTGCTTGAAAGAAAAAAGTTTGAAGGACTTAAGTTAAAGATCACAAGATGTATAATAGAGAGGTGCCAAAGCTAAACAAAGACAATTTCTCAACATGGAAAAGAAGGATGAAGTTGTATCTATTAGAGATTGGAGATGCTACACATTACTAATTAGAAAATTATTTTATAACTCCCACTGGCCCCTTGACTGTCACATGGATGAAATAAAGACAAGAACATAATGCTATGATGATTGAGATTGCTTCTTCTCTAACAGATGCCGAATTTGAGGACATGATGACATGTACAAATGCCAAATAAATGTGGGAAAAGCTTAGACTAGTTCATGGAGGCGATGTGAATGTGCTCAGAGAAAAAGATGAAAGCCTAAGAGGAAAGTTTGATGACATGAAAATGAACAAAGGTGATAACATCACTCAGTACAAAAATTGAATCAAGGAAGTGGTGAATGCTATCTGAGGAGCAGGTGGAACAATTGAAGAAGACACTCTAATAAGTAAAATTATAAGAACATTGTTGCCTACATATATTATTAGAGTATCAACAATATATGAAATGAGAGTAGCTCCTGGAAATAATATTTTTCTTGATAGTCTAATCGATAGATTGACTACATTTGAGCTTAACAACTATGATAACAATATTTTACCTACGGTAGAATCTTCATTTGTATCATCTTTAAAAATTGGAAAATCAAGCAGTAGACATAAGATAAGAAATGAAAGTGATAGTGAATCTAATGAAATTGATCTTGATGAACTTGAAGTAATAATGGCTAGAATGTTACCGAAAGTCAAAGGAAGATATAGAGGAAAGCTACCCTTGGTATGTTTTAAATATAAAGAGGTCGGTCATGTTGCTGGAAGATGTCCTGACAAGAAAGATGATGAAAGATCAAATGAAAGGAAGAATGATAGGAGAGATTACCGAGATTACAAAAGTAACTGACAGAGAGGTAACAAAGACAAGTGAGACTACAAGGATAATGGAAAAAAGACATGCTACCTAGTTGAAGATGAGGATGATGACACTGAGACTAAAAATGATGAAGACATAGAAGTGGTCTATGTTGCATTGAAAGAAGACTCCAAAGAAGAAGAAATGTATGTTGAAAAAACACTTATTTCTAAGGTAAGAAAGAATGATACTTGGATTATTGATAGTGGCTACACACATCATATGGCTTTGAATATCTTGAACATTATAATGGTGGATCTGTGAAAATGGCAAATGATACACCTTGTCAACTAAAAGGAAAAGGAACTATAATGCTGAATAATGATCAGATGTGAAAATGCATATTGTGTAAAAGGACTTAGTTATAATATTTTGAGCATAGCACAACTGAATAACACAAGTCACTGAGTTTCATTTGAGAAAAGAAAGGTGAAAATCTATGATGAGGCTGGAAAACTGATCTGTACTGGAGAATAATCAAAAGGTAACTTATTCTATCTAGAGAATGCTGAAACTTCTTGTTTGTTGACCAAAAATGAAGATGTATGGTTATGGCACAAGTGGTTATGTCATGTGAACTTTGACAAAATGGTTAAGATCATTAAGAAAAGGAAAGTTAGAGGTTTATGGGAACTATGTAAACCTAACCATGTAATGTGTAAATAATGTCAAATGGGTAAGATGTCAAAGTCTAGTTTCAAGAGAAAACACTACTCATCTAATGATATTCTTGAGTTAGTTCACACTGACTTATGTGGCCCAATGAGAACTCAGATTTATTATGGAGATAGATATTTTATCTTCTTTTTTGATGATTTCTCTAGAATGATGACTATCATGTTCTTAAAAGAAAAATCAAAAGCTTTCAAAATGTTTAAATGGTACAAAGAAAAAGTGGAAAAAGAATGTGGTAAGAAACTAAAATCGTTGAGGTCAGATAGAGGTGGTGAACTCATTTCTAATGAGTTTACTAATTTTTGTAATGAGCATAGAATAAAGAGACATGTATCTGCACTGAGGATAGCCCGACAGAATGGGATTGATAAAAGGAGAAATAGATCAATTGTTGATTGTGCTAGAACACTGATGATTGAAAAAGATATTGCACAAATGTAGTGGAGAGAAGCTATTAGTACTTCCATTTACACACTGAATCGAGTTCAATTAAAGAAAGAATCAAATAAGACACCTTATGAGCTATTGTATGGTTAAACATCTAATGTGAGTTATTTCAGAATATTTGGAAGTAGATGTTACATTTTGAAAGATGATAGAAACATCAAATTTGATTAAAAAGGTGATGAGGGAATATTTCTAGGCTATTCTACTAAAAGCAAGGTTTACAAATGTTTAAATAAGGTTACTAACAAGATGATTGAAAGTGAAAATGTGAGAGTTGATGAGTTTGAAGAAAATAATGACGAGGAAAGTAAAAAGGAACCAGAAGAATATGGTATATTTGTTTATATTGAAAATCCTGAAACTCTACCCAAGCAACAATTTGGTGCCACTGAGCAATAGAATAATGCTATCAAGCAACAGTCTATACAGACCGAGCATCAACAAATAGTTACTGTTGAAAATGATGATCATGCACTGAGTGGAGAACACATTGAAGTATAGAGATTTGAACATGTAGTTGCAAAGTATGTGAGAATACACCATCCATGAGATCAGATAATTGGAGACAAAAGAGTAGGAACAATGACTAGAAATAAGTTTAGGAACAACACATGTTTAATTTTTGAATTTGAGCCTAAAATTATCAAAGATTCACTGACAAATGATGAATGAATCAAGGCAATGAATGAAGAAATTCAAAAAACATAGAAAAATAAGACATGGATATTGGTACCGAGACCAAAAGACAGAAATGTGATTGGAACTAAATGGATATTCAGAAACAAATTGAATGAGAATGGAGATGTAACAAGGAACAAATAAAGACCAGTCTGCAAAGGTTATGCACAAGAAGAAGGAATTGACTATGGAGAAAATTTTTCACCCATTGCTAGACTTGAAGGAGTAATAATACTACTTGCATATGCTTTATAAAGGGTTTAAGGTATATCAGATGGATGTGAAATCTATATTTCTGAATGGGATACATGAAGAAGAGGTATACATTGAACAACATGAAGGTTTTGTTGATCATAATAAGAAGAATATGGTATGTAAGATGTACAAGGCATTATATGGACTGAAGAAAGCACCGAGAGATTGGTATGATAGACTGCATTCTTATCTCTTAAGAATTGGATTTGTTTTAAAACAAGTGATAACAATAATTTTTATTTGAAATGTGAAATTGACGATAAGATTCTTATTGCTGAAATTTTTTTTGATGATATAATATTTGGAGGTCATGATAACCTATGTAAGTCTTTTGCTGATGAAATGAGGAAAGAGTTTGAAATGTTGATGTTTGGAGAGATCAAATTCTTTCTTGGTTTGCAAATACAACAACCAAAGGAAGGAATTTATATCACACAAGAAAAGTACATCAAAGAAGTCTTGAAGACATTTGGTATGGAAGAGTCAAAACTAGTCGGTACACCTATGGTAACCATTTGCAAGTTGACAAAGGATGACAAGTCAACTAATTTAAATCAAACCTAGTATAGATCAAAGATTGGAAAATTGATGTATGTTGTACATAGTAGACTAGATATTGCACATGCTATTGGAATTATGGCTAGATTCTTTGCTAATCCTAAATAGTCACACATGATTGTTGTGAAAAGAATTTTGAGATACTTGAAGAACACTAAAAATTATGGATTGTGATATAAGAAATAAGGCAATTTTAAACTAAGAGTTTACACTGATGCTGATTGGGCTGGAAACATTGATGATAGAAAAAACACTACTAGTGGAGAATTCTTTTGAGGAGAAAGATTGGTAACATGGATAAGGAAGAAACAAGGATGCATTTCACAATCCACTGTTGAAGCAGAATATGTTGTTGTTGCTGCAAATTATTCAAATATTGCATGGATAAAGAACCTATTGGAAGGTATGAATGAAGAGATCACTGATCCAGTGGTAATTTATTGTATGCATGCAAAGACAAAGAATATATCTATTAAGTATCACTATTTGAGGGAGAAAGTTCAAGAAAAATATGTCAAATTGGAATATGTGAAATCACAAGAGAAACTTGTTGATATAATAAAAAAACCCTTACTAAAGGATACATTTGAATACTTCAAAAGTAGACTAGGGGTCCATCCCCTGTCTAATATTCACTAAGGTAATATGAGGTTGCATCAACCTGTACTTTATTAGAAGATCTAATAATGTTAATGTGTGAGGTTCACACTTTTGGATTCCTA
The DNA here is from genome assembly GCA_027943335.1 of Chamaecyparis obtusa. Lineage (NCBI taxonomy): Eukaryota > Viridiplantae > Streptophyta > Pinopsida > Cupressales > Cupressaceae > Chamaecyparis > Chamaecyparis obtusa. Next base: position 310,125 of record BSBK01007206.1, on the reverse strand, counting down.
AGGTTGTGATGAAGAAGAAGAGAAAAAAGAAGATGGAAGACACTGCATATATGTACAAGTTACAAGAATCTGAACAAAACAATAGAGATATTGATTTGGCTACTAAAAGAGCTGATTTCTTTTTGGCATTGTTGTCAAAGGGAGAGAAATTTTATGAAATATTCATATAAGGGAGAGATGATTGCAATATTCAGATAAGGGAGAGATATTACATGTAGGGATAGAGATAAATGAAACTAACCGAAATGGATAGTCTATTCAATTGATGATGTGTAGTGGTTATAAATATTAAATATATTATCGAGTCACAACATATAGATAGAGTTGTAGATAGATGTTTGGTATTCTATGACATATGTCATATTGTGTTTGTATTGCCATGAGTGCTAAAGGGAGAGATTGACAGACTACAACTGATTGAATACTTCAAAGGAAGAGATAGTTATCCTACAACTGATTGATTACTTAGAGAATAGAATGTGAAGGTGATCATTGAGCTAAAAAGGTATATCTAAGACATTAAATCTATTATTATATTGTCATTGATGTCAAATACTTTTGACTATACTTATCATCATAGTTGCAAACATTTGAAGAATGTAATGATTGTGAAGGAATGAGATATTAACACGGAGATGAGATGTGTGAGAAAGATATGGATATGGTATTCATTGGGTAACTTATTGATGAGTCTATGACATTATGTTAGTGATTTGATTGTATTACATGATTCTATTATGAATAGAAGATCAAGAATGTAAAAGTTTATGTGGCTAGTAAATGAAGAACTTTGTATACACCGAGTTGAAACAGTGTATACTGAGTATAATGTTAACCGAGTAAGAAGTCACTGACATAGCATGATATTGACTGAGTGAAAGAAATAATATGGAACATATGATTGTTGACTAAAGATGATGAGTTGGACAAATATGAATGATTCATAGGTTAAAGATAAAGTTTGTTATGAAGATCAAATGGATGATAAAATTCAAAACTATCAGATGATGAAGAATGAAACATGTTTGAGTTACGAGTCCCGAGGAAGGTTGAAGTGGAAAAATCAATGATGGAGATTAAGAGTAAAAATATATGGCTGGGAAGAAAATGGTTTATCATGTCTATTTAAGGAGACAAGAGATTCAAAATGACAATGCCTGTGAGAAGGGAATTGTGTTAATACGAAGAAGGTCAGTGGAGAAAAGTCCCAATTTGTACCTAAAACAAACACCTAGAGGTCCCTAGTGCCCCTTCTCCAACATACAAACTAGGATTCTATCAAAGACTTCCCAAACCCACAAGACAAGATTGATTCTTCAAGTCAATCTTCTACACCTTTATAGTATTAACTCACATAATGCAAACCTATCAATCCAGGGATGGAACCAAGGTTTATTCAAGTTTTAATATTAATTCCCAATGGAATGGAACACCAATCCTACATCAAGCAAACTTAGAACACAATTTAGACACCAACTCCCACTATAGGGCTACAAGGAGGAAACTTGAATTCTTGAAGGAAAATTACTTGGAACTCCACCAATATAATTCTTAACCACCCTCAAAGGTTTCAATCAACCTATCAACAGTACTCACCAAGCTTGGACCCTTGATCAATCTCCAAGCTCCTACTGTCCTCAAATCTCTCCTAGGCCTAATAGGGCTAATAGGTCAAATTAACAAAGGAAGTGTTCTAAATACTTGCCACCTTCCAAAATAAACTATTGGAACATCTGTAGGATAGCATAAAACCACTAACTCCAAATATTTAGATCACCATTCCACCCCTGGGCCGAGTTGTGCATTCAAACCCACAATTTTGGACAGTCACATAGAGATGCCTGTCCAGAGGGTTTAAAAATTCTTCCCGTCTCCATTGATATCCCAATTCAAGACCTAAAGAATCATATAGTACATCCTCCCTCCTTTCTTTCCACTAGGTTTTAGAAATTTCTCATGGTGGAGCCCCTTGGAAAGAGGAATTTTCTCTCGAAACCCTAGGTAGGGCCTTCCTGCAACCAGTGAATACTCAAAGTTGGATAAATTTTGATCTATGTTGATTTAAGACTTCAAAACAATCTCATATTTCTCATAAAATAATGATCCAACTTCTAAAGTCCTTCAATACCACATGGGTGACCGTACAAGTCCATACAACTCAAAGACACAATTAGTTTCTCAGGAAATCAAATGAATTTTATTGAATTTAGATCACAAAACTTCTCCAAATATTCCAACATGACTTGGATCAAAGTTTTCCTTATGTTTATACATTCCTCAATTGGTTCCAACCAATCTGAGATGGTTGTGACTGTTGAGATTCAAACTTAACAACTTTTCAAAAAGTTGCTTAATGCAATATTGACAACATTGACAACTTTTACCGAAGTTGTCAATTGTCAATCAATCTTATTAAACTCTACCCTAGACTCCACCTAGGACCTTAGATAGTTTAAAATAAACTTATTTCAATATTTTCTTAGTCCAACTAGATCATCCTAGTCATCTAGTCTATTCTATCCCTTTATAACCAAATTGCCCATAATGGTCAAGATAGACACTTAGGCTTATAACCACACCTAATGTCACCTTGCCTTACAAAATAGGACTTTATTACATCATTGGATTCAAGATCCAATCAAAATCTTAACCCTTCACACTAATCTTTCATGTTTGGTTCCTTTGTTGTGCTAGCAATGGATGAATTTAAGGGTGCTCTTGCACCATACTCCTAGGGTGCACTGATCTCAAGTCCTCTTGAGATGAGGTCCTGTAAAGTTGAACCATGCTGTTGAATCTCCACTTCATCCATCCACACTGATTCTTCCTCCAGGATTCCTTGCCATTTCACCAAGTACTTCTTGTAGACATTCTTCCTGGTCCTCTTGATGAACTTTGTGTATAAGATCTTCTCAAGCTTTCTTGGTTCATGAGGAGGTATTCCTACAACATCTTCTTCAAGTTCCTCTACCTACACATCTAATCCTACATTCACATCACCTTTTTAAGGGGTTAGATCACAAATATTGAAAATAGGGGAGATACCAAGATTGGATGGCAACTAAATCTCATATGCATTCATTCCATGTTTCTTCAAGACTAGACAAGGTCCAATCTTCTTCATGAGAAACTTAGTGTGCATGCCCTTAGGCAACCTTTCCTTCTTCAAGTGTGCCCACACCAAGTCTCTAGCCTACAACTGTACATCCCTCCTATGTTTTTCTTTGGCTTGCTTATATTTCTCTACACTTTTCTCAAGTGCCAACCTGACTGAATCATGTATCTCCTTCATGCTCTTTGCAAACTCTTCACCATGAGCACTAATAGGAGTGTTTTATGGAAGATCTCTAAGGTCCAAGATGCCTCTTGGACTTTGTCCATACACAATTTGAAAGGGACTTTTTCCTATGCTTCTATTGACCGAGTCATTGAAAGAAAACTCTGCCTTTGGTAGGACTGAATCCCACTTGTCTCCATATTGCTTTGTCAGGCATCTAAGTAGATTGCCAAGGGACTTGTTGAAAACCTCTATCTTCCAATCCATTTGTGGATGATAGATAGAGATGAAACTCAAATTGGTTCCCAACCTTTTCCACAAGGTTCTCCAAAAGTGGCCAACAAACTTCACATCTCTGTTTGACAGTATGGTTTGGGGTAAACCATGAATCCTCAAGATTTCCTTGAAGAAAAAATTGGCAATGGATGATGCATCATTTGTGATTTTACAAGGGATAAAGTGGGCCATCTTACTGAATCTATCCACTACAACATATATGATATCATATTCCTTTTATGTTCTAGGCAAACCCATGACAAAGTCCATGCTACAACTCTGCCAAGGTCTTGTAGGAATAGGTAGAGGTTGATATAGCCTTGCATTGGTAGATGCACCCTTGTCCCTATAACAAATAGTACATGTCTCCACAATCTTCCTCACTTCAGTTTGAAGTTTGGGCCAATGATAAATCCTTCTCACCTATTCCAAGTTCTTGTCCAATCCAAAATGTCCTCCCATGCTACCTGCATGCTTCTCCCTAATAATGTTCTCCCTCATGGAACACTTTGGAATGCACAATTGATGTCCTTTGAATAATAGGACATCTTGGATCAAATAGTCTGCATATTCTACATGACAGGCTTCAGAAAAATCAGAATACACCTTGTAGATATCTTTGAAATCATCATCATCCTTATACATGTCCTTCAATGAGTCTATCCCTACACTTTGAAGTTGGATTTGTTGCACAACTAAAGATCTTCAGCTCAAAGCATCTATCACCTTATTGGAAACTCCATTCTTTTGTTTTATTGAGAATGTGTAGGCTTGTATTGACTCCACCCACTTCATGTGTTTTTGGCTTATTTTCTCTTGGCTATTCAAGAAACTCAAGGCTTGATTGTCTGTGAAGACAACAAATTATTTAGGTAGGAGGTAATGCCTCCATTTCTTCAAGGATTGGACTAAGGCATATATTTCCAAATCATATTCTCACTGAAGAAGGCCACAGGCCTACCTTCTTGGCTCAAGATAGCTCCTATGGCTAGGTTTGATGCATCACATTCAATAGTGAAATTTTTTTGAAAATCAGGGAACACAAGTATAGGATTTTCCATTACCTTTTTCTTCAGAATTTGAAAGGCTTCCTCTACTTCTTTGTTCCACACAAACTTACTTTTTTGTCCACCCTTTATGGTCTCAAGGATTGGAGCACACAACTGACTAAAATTCCTGATGAATTTCCTATAAAATGATGCAAGCCCATGGAAGCTTCTTACTTCTGTCATTGTCCTTGGAGAAGGCCAACTTAGGATGGCTTCTACCTTCTCGGGGTCCATCTTAATGTTCCCACTTGCAATCAAAAATCCAAAATAGACAAGTTCTTCCTACATAAAAACACATTTGTCCAAATTTATAAAGATTTTTTCTTCATGCAGCCTCTTCAAGACCAAATCAAGGTGTTCTAAATGTTCCTCCTTACTCTTGCTGAAGATAAGGATGTCATCAAGGTATACTATAACAAATTTTCCAAGGAATGGCTTTAACACTTCATTCATGAGTCTCATGAATGTGCTAGGGGTATTAGATAGGCCAAAGGGCATCACCCTCCACTCATACAAGCCCTCATTGGTTTTAAAGGCTATCTTCCATTCATCACCATCCCTTATCATGATTTGGTGATAACCACTCTTCAAGTCCACCTTAGAATAGTATCTTGCACCTCCTAGGTGATCCAATAGGTCTTCTATACTAGGTGTAGGAAATCTATACCTAATTGTGATTCTATTTATGGCTCTAGAATCAGTGCACAATCTCCATGAGCCTTCCTTCTTAGGGGCTAGAAGGGTAGGTACTACACAAGGGATGAGGCTTTTAGCGATCAAACCCTTATCCAAGAGTTCTTGGATTTTTCTTGCCATCTCCTTATTTTGTTCAGGGGTCAACTTATATGCAGCCTTGTTGGGAAATGTTTCTCCTGGGATCAAGTCAATATTATGGCTTATATCTCTAATTGGTGGCAATTCATTTCACAAATCTTTCGTGACAATGTCCTTATACTGACTCAGTAGGTATGCAACTTCTTTAGGGCCTATTCTCCTCAAGGGATCTATATCCTTCTTAGACTTCTTGGGTCTGTCATCCTTTGGCAATGTGACTAGGGCATAAGAAGGATCCTTATCCTCTTTCAAGGTTTTCAAAAAGCTCCTTTTCACCAATAAATAGACATTTAGAATCTTTATTTTCTTCTGAATTTTCAGATAGGGGTAAGAATGTTACCTTTTCTCCCTTATAGGTGATGGTGTAGGTTTTCAACCTCCCATCATGATGAGCCTCCACATTATATTGTCAGGGCCTTCCAAGGAGTAAATGGTAGGCATCCATAGGAACAATGTCACACAACACCCGGTCTTTGTATTTTCCAAGTTAGAATTCAACCCATGCTTGTTCCTCTATGATAGTGTGTTGATTTTTGGTGAGCCAAGACACTTTGTAGGGGTTTGCATGTGGTACTCTTCTCAGCTTCAATTTCTTCACTTCTTCCTCGGACACCAAATTATTAGTAGATCCACTATCAATCACCAATCTACACACTTTGCCTCCATTCTTACATGTGGTCCTGAACAGACTCTTTCTTTGTGGTGGTTCTTGAGTACAAGGAGTCTTCAATAAGGTCCTCCTCATCATGAGTGCCTATCCTTCCTCAGGTGGTACATAAGAGCCAAGTACATTATCTCCTTGGTTGTCTTTATCTCTGACTATGTTATCCCTCCTCTCTGCCTGATTTTTTGCCTTCTCAAGGCACTTTGATGCTAGGTGCCCAGGTTGGTTATATCTGTAACACCTTATGGTTCCTAAACTTCTTCCACCAGTCCTTCCTCTTGAATCCCCTCTTCTCCCTCTATAGGAGCCTCTAGAACTTCCTTCCCCAAAGGAGTTCTCCTGACTGACCTCTTCAAACTTGTTAGAAGTCTATCCCCTGCCATTGCCTAATCCTCTTCCTCTATTACCAAAATCTCTCTGATCTCTTCCTTTCCCACCTTGGTCTTGCTTCCTCTTGAGTTTTTCCTCCACCTTTAATGCTAATTGAAAGCATTTCTAGACAATGGTTGGGGTACACAAAATCAACTCATCTTGGATATTCACCCTCAATCCTTGCATGTATCTAGCAAGTTTGACACTCTCAGGTTCCACCAACTTAGACTTTGTAGTAAGCCTATGGAACTCTTTTGTATAGCTTGAGATGTCCATCTCCTTCTTCTTTAGACCTTGCCTCTTCTTATGAAGTTGGACTTCACAGTCTTCAGGTCTATAGGCTTCCTTCACCAAGGCAACCATCTTCTTCCATGTAGCGACTGGATTCTTGTCCATCTTTACTCTTTCCTTCTTGAGTAAAATTTCACCAAGTCAAGGTAGATCCATTCAACTTGGACTTTTATATTTTAACCTTTTGATGCTCTGGTATTTCCTCATAGTCAAAGAAACTAGTGAGTGCATCAATCCAATCCATTACTTCATCTGGATCTATCTTCCCACTGTAGATAGGTAGGTTAAGATTAGTATCCATGGTTCTTCTCTCCATGGACTTCAAGGTCTTCAACAATAGCCTCTGGTCTGCAGGCACATATATTTCTTCCTCCTCCAAAGGGTCTTCTTCATCACTCCCCACTTCTTCCCATCTAGAGTTTCCACTATGTCCTTGCTTGAGCTTCTCCCTAAGATTTTCCATCTCTCACCTCATCCACTTTCTCTAAGCATCAAGCTCTTTTACTACCCTTAGTAGTTCTGCATTAGTCATCTTGTTAGGAAGCTCACTGTCTTCCCCACCATCTGACCTGGCTGCAACTTTAGTCTTCCTCCAAAGATATACTAGTTTCTTTGATACCACTTGGAGAAGAGTCCCAATATGTACCTAAAAAACAAACCTAGAGGTCCCTAGTGCCCCTTCTCCAACATACAAACTAGGATTCTATCAAAGACTTCCCAAACCCACAAGACAAGATTGATTCTTCAAGTCAATCTTCTACACCCTTATAGTATTAACTCACACAACCCAACCCTATCAATCCAAGGATGGAAATAGGGTTTATTCAAGTTTGAATATCAATTCCCAATGGAATGGAACACCAATCCTACATCAAGCAAACTTAGAGCACAATTTAGACACCAACTCCCACTATAGAGCTACAAGGAGAAAACTTGAATTATTGAAGGCAACTTACTTGGAACTCCACCAATATAAGTCTTAAAAACCCTCAAAGGTTTCAACAAACCTATCAATAGTACTCACCAAGCTTGGACCCTTGACCAATCTCCAAGCTCCTACTGTCCTCAAATCTCTCCTAGGCCTAATAGGGCTAACAGGTCAAATTAACAAAGGAAGTGTTCTAAATACTTGTCACCTTCCAACATAAACTATTTGAAAATCTTTAGGATAGAATCAAACCACTAAATCCAAATATTTAGATCACCATTCTACTCCTGGGCCGAGTTGTGCATTCAAACCCATAATTCTGGATAGTCACATAATGATGTCTATCCAGAGGGTTTAAAAATTCTTCCCATCTCCATTGATCTCCCAATTCAAGACATCAAGAATCCTATAGTACATCCTCCATCCTTTATTTCCACTAGGTTTAAGAAATTCCCCATGGTGGAGCGTCTTGGAAAGATGAATTTTCTCTTGAAACCCTAGGTAGGGCCTTCCTGCAACTAGTGAATACTCAAAGTTGGATAAATTTTGATCTATGTCGATTTAAGACTTCAAACCAATTGTATATTTCTCATAAAATAATGAGCCTATTTCCAAAGTCCTTCAATGGTGCATGGGTGACCATACAAGTCTGTACAACTCAAAGACACAACTAGTTTCTCTAGAAATCAAATGAATTTTATTGAGTTCAGATCACAAAAATTCCCCAAATCTTCCAACATGACTTGGATCAAAGTTTTCCTTATATTTATACATTCCTCAATCAGTTTCAACCAATTTGAGATGGTTGTGACCAATGAGATTCAAACTTAACAACTTTTCAAAAAGTTTCTTAATGCAATATTGACAACATTGACAACTTTTACCGAAGTTGTCAATTGTCAATAAATCTTATTAAACTCTACCCTAGACTCCACCTAGGACCTTAGATAGATTAAACTAAATTTTTTTCAATATTTTCTTAGGCCAACTAGACCATCCTATTCATCTAGTCTATTCTATCCCTTTATAACCAAATTGTCCATAATGGTCAAGATAGACACTTAGGCTTATAACCACACCTAATGTCACCTTGCCTTACAAAATAGGACTTTATTACATAATTGGATTCAAGATCCAATCAACATCTTAACCCTTCACACTAACCCTTCATGTTTGGTTCCTTTTCTATGCTAGCAATGGATGAGTTAGTCCCTACAACAATGGATGAATTTAAGGGTGCTCCTGCACCAGTCAGACAAGTTGAAGTGAGAACTAACAAAATCTACAGACTACACCGAGCGTTAGAGACATGAATTAACCAAGAAGAAAAAATTTGGAGGATGAGAAGAAATTGAATAGATTATGATGGACAAAGGTAGTATGAGCTTATCATAGATCATAAAATTTGTAAATAAAGTTGTAATTTGAATCAGATCATTTACTATTGTATTCTAACTATTGCTACAAATAAATCTTTTAATCGAGTGGAACTTAACAATCTTTATTTATTTCATTATGACATTCAATGAATGTTGATAAATTTTCTTGTTGACCCCAAGTGAGTGTTTGGTCATAGATGATTATTAGTGATAAATCATCTAACAAGGTCACACCTTATAGTGTGTTTTGTAACTTTTAACAGGGTTGGCTCTTAACCAAGCTCACTTTAGAAGAGTGAAATTATTTTAGGTACCGATCACAGATGGTTTCTCCCCTAATAGTTTTTCCATGTTAAAAATCAAGTGTTATATGTGTATGTATGTGATGATTTGTTATTTCACTTTACACATTACAATTACTGGTTTGATCGGTTTATATACTAGTTAATTTTACTGGTAATTAGTTAATGAACATAAAGGCACATACAAGTTTTTACTGAGTTATTTTAAAGTTTATGTTGAATTTGTTTTATACATCTAGAAGTATTTGGGACTGTAGGATAACTGGACTTAGCTGATTCACCCCCCTCTCAGTTATCTAACATTCTCTTCTTCTTGAATTTCCTAATATCTCTGCTTGGGCTTATTCTAATATACTTGGTATTGATTCTAAAATTTTCATACATAAAATTATTCTTATTCCTAATGCCAACTTGTTAAAAAAAAGATATGTAAGATGAATCCTAGTATAACCCTTCTTGTGAAAGCTAAAATTGAAAAACTTCTCGATATTGGGTTTATAAATCCTATTGATTATTCTCCTTGGATCTCAAACATTATGTTTGTATCCAAGGGAGATAATAAGATTAGGATGTGTACAAATTTTTTGTGATCAAAACAAGGATTCTTTGAAATATGATTTCCCCCTCCCAAACATTTATATAATTGTGGACTTTAGGGTGAGACATGATGAACTACAACTGATTGATTATCTTGAAGGAAAGTTTGACAATGGATTGGATATTTAAAAGAGAGTGATTGATGATCATAGAGATAATAATGTGTATGTAAGACATTAAATTAGTTAATGTATTGTCATTGATGCCAACTAGTTTTGACTATACTTATCATGATGGTTACAAACATCTTAAGAAGGAAATAATGATGAAGGAATGAGGAATCTACATAGAGATAAGATGGATGAGAAAGATATGGATATGGTATTGATTGGGTAACTTATTAATGAGTCTATGACATTATGTTAGTTATTTGATTATATTACATGAATCTATTATGGATTGAAGATCAAGAATGTACAAGTTCATCTGGTCGGTAAATAAAGAATTCAGTATACATTGACCAGTGTTGTGTATACCGAGTACAATGTTAACTGAGCTAGTTATCACCGACGCATTATGGTATTGACCAAGTGAAAGAAATGAATGGAACTTGTGACTACCAACTAAAAATGATGAGCTGGATAATTGTTTATGATTCTAAGGTAAATTATAATGTTTGTTATGATGATCAAATGACTAAAAAAATTCAAAGTTGATCAGATGAAGGACAATGAAATGTGTTATTGATACAACTGTTGAGGAAGGTTAAAGTGGAAAAATTGACGGTGAAGATTAAGAGGAAAAATCTATGAATGGAAATGAAATAGTTAATGATGTCTATATAAAGAGACATGAGATTCATTATTGAGTCTGCTGTAGGAGATTTCACATGAAAAGATTGAATTTGTGCAAGGCTGATTAAACTGATTGAAGACAAAACTGAGCAATTCTGTAGACAACACAGAGTGATAGAGAACAAAATTACTGACCATAACAGAGTTGGAAGAAAAAAAGAGATTGAATTGACTATTGATCAGAGGTATTTTTTAGCTTAGCATAGATCTAAAAATATACAAATAAAGTTGTATTTGAATAAGATCATTACTGTATCAGTTTAACCATTGCCATAGACAAATCTCTTAATCAAGTGGGACTTAAAAATCTTTATATTTCAATATGACATTCAATGAATTTTGATTGTTTTCTTGTTGACCCCATAGTCAATGTTTGGTCAGAGGAGAAATGTTAGTGATAAATCATCTAACCAGGTCACACCTCACATTTTTCTTTTGTAACCTTTAATAGGGTTGGCTCCTAATCGAGCTCACTTCAGAAGAGTGAATTATTTTGGGTTACCGGTCCCAGGTGGTTTTTCCCCTAACAAGATTTCCATGTTAAAAATCTATGTTATATGTGTATGGATGTGTTCTTGTAACAATTTTTGTTCATATTGTCTATAGACATGCACTTGATAGTACAAAAGAGGATCGAAAAATATTGAGAGAGTATCATTTCTATATGAGTGGTAATAAGTTACACTCATCAAAGTTTTTCTAGTATTTCTTTAAGACCTTTTATGAAAATTTAAGCGAGAGAGAAATGCATATAACACAACATCTAATATGGTTAGATAATTGCACAGGGAAATTCAAGAATGTTATAACATTTTATTGGTTGAGTAGGATGCACAAGAAAATAAATATCCAACATAGCTGGAGTTTTTTTGAGGCTGGACACGGGAAGGGAGAACATGATGGTGCCAGTGCATGTGTTAAGAGAGCCCTTTGTAGAGAGCAACTCACATTTGAGGAAAAATAAAAAATGTAAAGATGCACGTGCAATTGTTGAATGGTGTAAAACAAGTTTATCTATAGGATCAAGTCAGAACTCTACAATCAGACCCTTTTTTTGGCTAGTTGAAGAGAAGAATATCCTTTCAAGATATGATTTTAATACAATCAGTGGATCAGCTAAATGACATTCATTTAGGAGTTCTAAATCTAACACTTGGACTATATGGACTAGGGAGCTTACATGTTTTTGTCAATTTTGTGTTGCAGGTGAATGGGAAGAATGTGAGAATATAGAATGGGTTGAAGAATGGCAACAAAAATCCTTAACACTGAGTGAGAGACAAGATGAAGATGATATAATAAATGAAGACCTGGATCATGCCTTTGCATCAAAAGATTATGATCATGTTTCAAACCTCATACAACCTGGTAATTTAATTCAATTTATTATAAAAATTTAAATTATATATTAGTTAGATGTGTATGTCATATAACTTATGATTATATATATTTGAGTTATAAACCTTTAAACAAGTTTTATTTGTGCATGTACTTAATTTTGTTTTTCAAGACATGTGTATGCTATTGTTGCATCTGAGCATAATGAAGAGCAGATAGAGTATTGGTTAGCTCGATGTGTAGAACCTAAGAAAAAGTTGATATGTCATCAAGTAGATGATGATGATTTTCAGTATCTGTTACCCTAATTTCCATGTACATGCAAATTTGGCTAAAACCTATCCCCAAGTCTTTGTTTTCACCTTGCCAGGCATCCCTAAAATTTTCATGAATTTATCTCTTGTTTCCTGGCCTTTGTAATCTTTTAACTCTCTGGTCTGCAGGTCAAAAAAAATTCATAAACTAGCCGTTGGTGTTAAAAACCCTAAAAGACCCTAGACCATGTTCTATTTTCATGTTACTTTATCTCGGCCACTTAAGTCCCCCAAAACCCATGTGCATGATTCTTTCCTTTTAGTCACAAGTTCTCCTAATCCCCGCTGGGTTAGACCTTTCATTCCCTGACTACGTGACTGTAGTGGTTCATGTATTCTCTTAATCCAGGCAGTTAAGTTCTTAACATCCCACGACTCTGCAAGTGGTTTGCCTTTCCTCAATCGCCAGTTCTCTAATTTTTTCAGCAGTTACCTTTTCCTCTCAGTGAACTGGCGATTGCAGTGTTTCTCTTAGTCACAAGATAAATTGGCAGTGCTTCTAAACATTCAGTGACTCCATGGATTGCCTTTTAGTCAGGCATTCACTAACTGAAACCCTAGGTTGGACTAAAGACTTAGTGATTCTGTAAATGCCTTGTTTGCATGTTCTACAGACTTAACCAAGGTTAGGAATTCTATTCAGCAATTGAGCAATTCTTCCTTTGGTCGTGCATTCGTGAAGGCTTCTAGAGTTAAATTTGTAGTGGGGTCCCAGTTGATGAGATCAACGGTTGTCATAAGATCTCATAGCATGTGTCTGAGGTCCATGACAATCATCGATCTTTCCTTTTCCTTAGCACTTATGCTCTTCTGGGTCCATTGCCATGTCATCCTATGTGGAGGCTTCCTATTGGTCAAGAGGTGGTGACTTGTCCAATTTTCAAAGCGGGCCTGGCAAACTGTGTTCAGATGATTGTATGGCTAGCATATGATCTCATGCATTGTGTCAGAGCCATGAGAGTATGTGCCAACCGTCGATCTTGATTTATGTCAGAGCTTCCTTCGGTGGGTCCTTATACACTGACATGCTTGAATTTGATTGGTTAGCATGGTGATGACTAGATTTGTAGTGGGTCTATTTGTCAGAGGCATCCCAGTCTAATAAGGATCTATGGCTAGCATAAATGGGCAAGGAATATTCAGTGGCCATGAGATCATGTGCCCATCATTGGATCAGAATCTTATCTTTAGTGGGTCCATTGTCAGAAGGCTTGCCGGGGTGTCTACTGATGGGGCGGTCGAGAACAAATAGAAGATTGACATGTGGAGATGGGCCCAGGGTTAACAAAGTTTTGGCAGCTCTGATAAGTTCCTTTTGGTCACGTATTCGTGTGATGAAATAGTAGTGCTCCAAATGATCTAGCGAGTGAGCGAATGTGTGTATTCACAAAATCTCAGGATAAGTTAGTAAGGTCCTAAAATTCTCAGCAACCTAGCAATTGTCTTCGGTCGCCAGTTTTCCAAATGTAAGCCAAAATTCTCATGAGTGGTTAAAGAAGTATTCTCTAACTAGGCGACCAAAGGGTCTTCTCATGTTTTCTTAATGCAACCAGGGTTATTAGAAAGACCCAGGGCTTCAATGAAAAGCCTTGTTCGCTAAATTTCTTAACCAGACTAGGGTATGCCAAACGATCTCACGACTTAGAATTCTTCAGTCGCGTAGTCACTGAATGACTTAAAGGAGGAAAACTTGAGGTGGGTCCAAACGTGCTGACGTGCTAAAATTTTATTGGTCCTCGTATTGCTGATATTGATTTGAACTTTTCAAAAGGGTTTCGTGACTATTTTAGGATAGATCTGACCTATTCATCTACTGGGAAACAAAGGATATCAACAATCATGTTTTAAAATGACTAGCTAGCCATTAAGTTTTCAAATTCAAATGTGTCTAAGAGGGTTTTCACCAATATTTGATTTGCAGGCCGCAAGTGGCGAGGTAGCTCAAAAAATTTATGTCTCTAGGACATTTGCAGTTGAAAGAAGATGATGAGGCAGTCTTGGTGGCCATCATGGGTTGATTCTTGTCTCAGAAAAGTACTAGCTTGAGCATTCATGGTGAGACTTTGTGCAGGAAAGTAGATGAATCCAGGTTGTTTGTCCGTGAGTTGATGCAGTACAGAGATGGGCACATAATATCTGATCAGCCATAGTATTGCAGAGATACATTTATGATTAGATTTGATGGTAGTTAGGGTTTTAATATTATTCTAATGTAAAATCCATGAAACCCTAGTTAGGTTTTTGACTCCTACCTACGTGCAGTTGAGTATGTATATATTGGTTTTTTTGGAGCTTTGGAGCTTAGAGTTGGACAATTGTAGAAGAAATTCATCCTTTCTTAAGGGTCATCTATGGTATCATCTCTACCCTCTAGCTTATATAGTTGTATTTCTCCCATTGATTATTCAGATATTGCAGAGGTATTTTGTGACAATCCTTCATATCCCTATGCTTCCTTGTTTGGGTCATCTCTTATTGGATCAAAGTATATGTATATTTTTCAATGACAACTTAGGGTTCCTGATCCCTCTTAATTTTTGTGATTTTGTGTGTTATTGTGTTTGATCTAATTTAGATTCTTTTGTGGGCATACTTTAGCCCCCTAACAGTCTTGTCTCATTCCTACACCGAGTTGCAGAAGTGAATGTCTGCTTGTAGGTCATAAATTGTGTCTTATGTTCAGACCCTTTTATGAAATACTAATGAAAGCCTATTCAGTAAGTTGTGACCTACTAGACCTAAGCCTTTCATTGATTCCATTCCTCTATACTGAGATCCAAACCCTAATTTTGGTGGATCACCTAGCAGGTAGTTTTCTTTCAGTCATTTCCCTTTATAAGCATTCCTTCTATCCCTTTTCCTCAAAAGTTTACTTTCATTTATAGAAGCAAATTAAGGTGATTATCTAAGAGGAACCAGCATAGAACCTGGAGGTCTCATCTTAGTTAGCATAGGTCCCAAAATCTCGAGATGATTCCCATGTTATACTAGGTTATCAAGACTGCGAGAGCTTGAGACAAAGGTGCAAACTTAGTGTTAGTGTATAACAATTTTGGCACGCCCGGTGGGACTAGTAAAAGATTAGATTAATGTTCAAAGGTGTTCCTATTGGTTCATCTACAAAAGGATTAGAGAAGTTCAATACACAAGGAATATCAGTATAGGCTTAAGCTCAAGGACACCCCACCTTGGTGCCAGTGTATAAAAATTCTGGCACGCCCGGTGGGAGTACAAAAGAAGTTCATTATTTGAAGATTATGTTATCTCTGATATGCAGATTGCATAATACCAACTTTTAGAAGTTGTTTCATCAAGTATATCTGGAAACTCCACTAATTTCAAAGATCTAGGCCAACCTTGTTTAAGGTTTATGAGAAAGATTGAGACTAGGAGCTCAAAGCCTACTAAATTTTTAGAGTTGCCCTCAAAAGGAAGTCATAAAGGTAGGTCAACTCAAATAAAATCCCCTAAAAGGAGAGTTCAATCAACACCTCCTAATACTTCAGAAAGGAGACCTTTCCCCTTTCATTCTAGAAGAAGAGGCAGATCTCTAACCAGAGATCTAGAGGAAGATTCAAATCCAGCAGTAAATACAGCTCATATAGTTGTCAATATTTAGATCATAGCTCCTACAATGGCTAGGCCATTTGCCTTTGCACCATTCAACCAAGGAAGTCCATTAGCCTTTTCTCAACATCATGATGTGCCCTTGGTGGCACTGAAGAGTATACCTGATTTCACTGGTGAAGGGTAGACTACTGCTTTTGAACACATAAGAGATGTGACCACCATCTGCAGCATACAAAATATTACTCAAGAGGATGTGGCCACAAAATTATTAGTGGCCTCTCAAAAAGGTAAGGCTTTAGAATGGTTTAGAACTCTAACTGTTGGTTCTATTACTTCATGGGATGAGTTAGGGGATGCATTAAGTAAATATTTTGAGGATAAATCAGATAACTTGTCTCTAGTTGAGCAGTTAACAACTATTAAGAGAGACCCTCAAGAGCAAATGACAAACTACAATAGTAGATTCCTCAAAACATGGAATAGAATTCCAGTCTCTGTGAGACCATCAGCTGACCATGCTTTCCTATACTATTTGCAAAGTTTGAATGGTCAAATTTCTGTCATGATCCAGTCTATGGGTGGTACTTCTTTATCCCAAGCCTTTGACATAGCTGTCAGGGCTGAAAATTGTTTAATTTAAGCAGGCATGATTGCTAGAAGGCCTCCAATGTCCATTTTTCCTAGCCTTCAACCCATTGCACCTGCCCAAGTACCCCCATTTACCCCTATTCCCACCATATTAGCACCTCAAGCTAGTACTAGTGGTCAAGAGCTAACAGCTAGTTTCTCTCAGGAGTTACAAGAGATAAAGAACAGTCAAGAAAGCAGTAAGCAAGAAATGACAAATTTGTTGCAAACCTTGACTAAAGAGGTTACAAATTTGAAGAAGCAAGGTCAAGGAATTAGACCATCATTTCAGCCACAAGGCCAAGGTCCTAATCAACAATATCAAATTCAAGGACAGCCTTATCAACAAAATAGGCCACCATACCAAGGAGGCTATCAAGGACAAAGACAAAGTTTTAACCAAAGACCATTCCAACCATATAACCCTACACCTCTAAATTCTGTGAATCTAGTGAGGGATATGGTAACTATTCAAAATAATATGGCTATGGAGAATGAATGGTGTTTTCCTTATAATCAGCCTCATAATCAGGCTACATGTTCAAATGGATGGATGAACCAAGCTCTAATGGTTCAAAATGCCTCACAAGTTCAATCAGAGGTTTCATCCAGTGGGTTAGTTCCTCAACAAGAATCACAAGAGAATGAGACTGGCCTTTTCAATTAGGAGCAACTAGACTTCAATGGAGTCAATGATGACATTGCTTTTGTTGCCTATACAAGAATAAAAAGAAGAGCACAAGACATGGAAAGAGCAGATTCTAATGCCAAAGCCACTATATCTGCAGAGCCACTGCAGTAAGTCAACCCCATCACACCTAAGGAGGCTCCTATCATTACAAGCAAGGAAGGCCAACAGTCTAAAGAGGTGGAGCCCATCATAGTGAAAGCACAACAAAGAGTACACACTATGACACCTTTTAATATCATAGACAACATGAAGAAGGTGAATGTCACCATGTCTATGTGGGACTCTTTGGCTCTTCCAGGACAGCTTGAAATTTTGAAGAAGGCCATGACAGAAGTGACAACTCCTCAACCTGCAATAGAAGCTGCAAAGCCAGTGTTGGTTAACAATGATCAAGAAACGGAGGCTCCAAGTAGCAACTCCAAGGCCAATGCCATTCAAGGTAGGAATTCAAAGCCACCTCCCTTTTATGTATCTTTAATCATTAGAAAATATTTAGTGCATAATTGTATGATAGATAGTGGAGCTACTAGCACTGTGATGCCCAAAAAAGTAGCTGACCAATTAGGACTGAAATATGAGCCCTTCCAAAAGAAGGTTACCCAACTTGATGGATCCTTAGTAAATACTATAGGTGTGGCTAAAGATACTAGTCTGATCCTTCATGCTAGTCCTAATTTTTCCATCCTCCTAGATATATACATCCTAGATCTCCCTGCATTATTTTCTATATGTCTTTCAAGGGAGTTTACAGCCAAGATAGGAGGCTACCTATCTTCTGACTGGTCTCACATGTTATGTCATACAAGGTATGGGACCAAAGTCACCATCAAGTCAGAACCATTAGTAGCACACCATATAGAACCATATGTGTCCAATACCATCAATGTAAATTGCCCTATATTTGATGATAGTGACTTCCTAACCGTTAGTGAAGCAAGCACAAAGATAGAGAGTATCCTTGATATTCTTGTAGATGAAAGAGATTTAGAGGCCTAAGAAAGTATTGTTTGGGATTTTGGTTTGGGAAGTTATTTAATACAAGAAAGTGGATCCATAGAGCCAAGCCTTTTCAAAGAAGATATTGATTTAGAGGATCAGAGCAATCAGGTTTGGGAACTATTTTTTGATGGAGCTAGAAGTAGACATGGTTCTGGTGGTGGTGCTATGCTAGTATCCCCAAAGGGAGAAAGGTATTATACTTCCTTTAGATTTAGTTTCTCCTGCACTAGTAATATTGTAGAATATGAAAGTCTAGTCAATGGACTAGAGTGGGCTAGAAAAAGAGGGCTTAAGGCCTTAAAAGTTTATGGTGATAGTGAGTTGGTTGTCAGCCAAGTAAGAGGGATAAGTGCAACCAAGAATGATACTTCAAGAGCATACAAGAATAGAGTTTGGGATGCAATTGAAGATTTTTGTGCTTTCAATATTGTTGCTATCTCTAGGAAACTAAATCAAAATGCAAATAGGTTAGCTTCTATTGGATCTCAGTATGATATTCCAAATAGCATTTTAAAAGAAATAGATTAATAGCATATCAAAGTGATTGTAAGACCCTCTATTCCTGATAATGATGTCAATTGGAAAGTGCTTGACAATGATGAACAAATTTTGTAGTTCTTGTTTGAAGAAGATGTTTTTTCAAAACACAATCAAGATAGGCTATCACAAAACTATGGTGATCAGGTGATATAACTCAAGTCTAATAAGATGCCTAGAGGTCTTGTCACCTTAGAGACTATTTTCAACATGGATGATGAAGTTAAGAAGAATAAAGCTGGCCTGATAGTCCAACAAGAACATTGTGTTGAACTAGAGTTGGAACCAGGTAAGAGCTTACAATTTGCAAAAGTAAACACTGAATTGGAAAAGAAAGCTTACACTAAGTTATTCAAATAATTTAGTGATGTTTTTGCATGGCAATATGAAGACCTCAAAGGTTTTGATCCTACCCTTGCTCAACACACTATTGAATTAGAGCCTA
The DNA here is from genome assembly GCA_027943335.1 of Chamaecyparis obtusa. Lineage (NCBI taxonomy): Eukaryota > Viridiplantae > Streptophyta > Pinopsida > Cupressales > Cupressaceae > Chamaecyparis > Chamaecyparis obtusa. Next base: position 290,841 of record BSBK01007206.1, on the reverse strand, counting down.
ACGCCAAACCAATGAGGTAGAAGCAAAGGCTTGTTAATCCCAAGCTTGAGCCACTCATGCATAAGGAAGTGCTCAAATTAATAGAAAGTGGTATCATCTACCCCATTAAGCATACTAGTTGGGTTTCCAACCTTGTTCCTGTCAGGAAGAAGAATGGGGAATTGAGGTTATGTGTTGACTTCAGGGATCTTAATAGGGCCTCATTAAAGGATCACCATCCACTACCCTCCATGGAACAAATGTTACAATGTGTCTTTGGATCTGAGAGATTTTCATTATTGGATGGCTATTCAGGATACAATCAGATCTTAGTGAATGAAGAGGATCAATACAAGACTACATTTACAACCAAGTGGGGAACCATGGCTTATCAAAAGATGCCCTTTGGTTTGTCAAATGCAGGAGCTACATTTCAAAAGGCAATGGATATGGCCTTTAAGAGCCTAATGTACAAGTTTGTGTTGGTCTACTTAGATGACATAACTATCTATTCTAAACATGTAGTAGATCACATCAAACATTTGAGGAAGATTTTTGAAAGGTGTAGAGAGTTTGGAATATCTCTTAACCCCAAAAAATGTGTGTTTGCAGTTCATGAGGGAAAAATGTTGGGATATGTAGTATCCAAAGAAGGAATTATAGTGGATCTTGAGAGAATTAAAACTATCCTAGAGCTACCCCTACCACATCACAAGAAAGGTCTCCAATCTTTCATAGGAAAGATTAATTTTTTTAGGAGGTTCTTGCCTAACATTGCAGATTTACTCTAGCCTTTGACAACCATGCTAAAGAAGAGTTCAACTTTCAATTGGACTAAAGAAGGGAAAGCCAATTTCCAAGCTATCAAAGAAGCCTTAATAGAAGCCCCTGCTCTCCTAAACCCAAATTTCAGTAAGGATTTTATCCTTTATGCTTATGGAGGTCATGGTGCTATATCTGCAATGTTGACCCAAGAAAATTCAGATGGATTGGAGCAGCCTATTGCTTTCTTTAGCAAAGGTTTAGAAGAGTATGAACAAAGATACTCTTTTGTAGAGAAACATGTACTTGCTTTGGTAAAGAGCCTTAAAATATTTAGATATCTATTGACCCATATCAAGGTACATTTAAAAGTTACTCATCCAAGTGTCAAAGAGTTTTTGCTTTCCAAGGACCTAAATGAGAAAAGAGTTGGTTGGATCACCAAGGTGATGGAATATGACATTGATATTCAAACTACCAAGCTAGTTAGAGGAAGAGGTCTTTGTGAGCATTTGGAAGAGGATGAAAGTTCAAAGAAATTGGAACAAATAGATGCATCTCTAGTTGTGCAATCTATAGAGGAACAGGACAAGGCAACAAGCTGGTTGCCTAATATGATCAATTATTTGAAGACAAGACAATGTCCTGCAGGTTTGGATTCAGCAAAAAGAAGATATTATAGATTGCAATCTATTCCTTTTGTGCTGATAGATGAAGTTCTTTTCAGAAAGGATCACAATGGTGTCCTTTTAAGATGCATAGATTCAGAAAAGGTAGCAAATGTCCTATTTGAATTTCATGATGGACCTTCTGGAGGTCATTTCTCTCCTAGGACTATTGCTTTTAAAATCATGAGGGCCAGGTACTATTGGCCATCTATCTTTAAGGATAGTCATGAGTATGTGAGAAAATGCATCAAGTGTGCCATGTTTGTAGGAAAAGAAAGGCTTGCAGCCTTGCCCCTATAGCCAGTCAGAACATAGCAACCCTTCATAAAGTGGGGCATAGATTTCATTGGCATGATCAATCCTCCATCTAGTGTAGGCCATAAATGGATAATTACTGCAATAGATTATTTCACTAGATGGACAGAAGCAATTTCTTTAAAAAAATCAAATGAGAGTGCTATCCTAAGCTTTTATGATGATATAGTTCATAGGTTTGGCATTCCTGATTCCATAATTTTAGATAATGCATTAGCATTCACAGGCCTCAAAGTCTCAGAGTGGGAAGTCAAGTATGGCATCTATCTGAGTACCAGTTCCAATTACTACCCCCAAGGCAATGGCTTAGCTAAATCAACAAATAAGAACTTGATTAGGATAATCAAGAAGACTCTGCAAGACAATCAGAGGGATTGGCATAGTAAACTTAGGTTTGCCTTGTGGTTAGACAAAATTACCCCAAAGAAAATCATTGGTAATCCTCCTTATATGCTAGTATATGGTAGAGAGGCCAAGTTGTCTATCTTAATTGAACTACCAACTCTAGACTTAGCCACTCAGTATGCCCTATTTGAAGAAGGAGATCCCTTGCAAATCAGATATGCTCAATTGATGGAATTGGAAGAGATCAGAGACAAATCAATGTAGGACATGGAATCCCATCAGATTCAGAAAAAGAAAAGTTTTGATAAGAGAGCCAAAGTCAGAAATTTCAAGGTTGGGGATGTAGTCCTCAAATGGGATGAGTTCAAATCCAGACCTGGCAGGCATACAAAATTTGATTCATTTTGGGCAGGACCATTTGTAATCACAAAATGAAAGGGATCTAATGCTTTCCAACTATCAAATCTTGAAGGAAATACCTTGCCAATATCATTAAATGGTTTCCACTTGAAGCCCTATTTTGAGGTTAACCCCTCTCTGTAAATTTTTGTAAATAAGTTTCCCTGCTTTCTTTCCCTATTTTCTAGGTTAGTTTCCTACTTTTCAAGAAGTGCTTGTGCACAAGTTTTGTCCCTCTCTTTAGTTCTGTCTTTGTCAAAGTTTTGTGTTCCTGGAATAGCCCCATGCCCAATGGATATGTCAAGGCCACTGATCCATGTCTAACAGGGTGACATCCAGCATAAATCACCAAAATGTTACCCTAATTTCCATGTACATGCAAATTTGGCTAAAACCTATCCCTAAGTCTTTGTTTTCACCTTGCCAAGCATCCCTAAAATTTTCATGAATTTATCTCTTATTTCCTGGCCCCTGCAATCTTTTAACTCTCTGGTCTCGAGGTAAAAAAAAATTCATAAACTAGCCGTTGGTGTTAAAAACCCTAAAAGGCCCTAGACCATGTTCTATTTTCATGGTACTTTATCTTGGCCACTTAAGTCCCCAAAAACCCATGTGCATAATTCTTTCCTTTTAGTCGAAAGTTCTCCTAATCCCCAATGGGTTTGACCTTTCATTCCCTGACTATGCGACTGTAGTGGTTCACGTATTCTCTTAATCCCGGTAGTTAAGTTCTTAACATCCCGTGACTCTACGAGCTATTTTCCTTTCCTCAGTCGCCAATTCTCTAAGTTTTTGGGCAGTTACCTTTTCCTCTCGGTGAACTGGTGACTGTAGTGTTTCTCTTAGTCGCAAGATAAATTGGTGGTGCTTCTAAACATTCAGTGACTCCATAGATTGCCTTTCAGTCAGGCATTCGCTAACTGAAACCCCAGGTTGGACTAAAGACTCAGTGATTATATGAATGCCTTGTTTGTGTATTTTTCAGACTTAACCAAGGCTAGGAATTCTATTCAGTGACTGAGTGATTCTTCCTTTGGTCGCACATTTGCTAAGGCTTCCGGAGTTAAATTTGCAGTGGGGTCCTAGTTGATGAGATCAACGGTTGTCATAAGATCTCATAGCATGTGTCAGAGGCTCGCGATCTTATGACAACCGTTGATCTTTCCTTTTCCTCAGCACTTAATTCTCTTGTGGGTCCATTGCCATGTCCTCCTATGTGGAGGCTTCCTATTGGTCAAGAGGTGGTGACTTGTCCAATTTTTAGAGTGGGCCCGATAGACTATGTTCAGATGATCCTATGGCTGGCATATGATCTCATGCATTATGTCAAAGCCATGAGAGTATGCACTAACTGTCGATCTTGATTTATGTTAGAGATTCCTTCGGTGGGTCCCTATACGCTGACATGCTTGAATTTGAGTGGTCCGCGTGGTGATGACTAGATTTGCAGTGGGTCCATTTGTCAGAGGGATCCCGGTCTAATAAGTATCTACAGCTGGCATAAAGGTGCAAGGAATATTCGGTCTCCATGAGATCATGTGCCCGCCATTGGATCAGAATCTTATCTTTGGTGGGTCCATCGTTAGAAGGCTTGTCGGGGTGTCTGCTGATGGGGTGGTTGAGAACAAATAGAAGATTAACATGTGGAGATGGGCTGAGGGTTAACAAAGTTTTGGCGGCTCTGATAAGTTCCTTTTGGTTGCGTATTCATGTGATGAAATAGTAGTGCTCCAAATGATCTGGCGAGTGCGCAAATGTGTGTATTCACAAAATTGTAGGATAAGTTAGTAAGGTCCTAAAATTCTCAACAACCTAGCGATTGTCTTCAGTCACCAGTTCACCAAATGTAAGCCAGAATTCTCATGTGTGGTTAAGGAAGTATTCTGCGATTGGGTGACCAAAGGGTCTTCTCATGTTCGCTTAATGCAACCAGGGTTATTAGAAAGACCCAATGATTCAGCAAAAAGCCTTGTTCATTGAATCGCTTAACCAGACAAGGGTATGCCAAAGGATCTCACGACTTAGAATTCTTCAGTCGTGTAGTCTCTGAATGACTTAAAGGAGGAAAACTCGAGGTGGGTCCAAACATTTTGACGTGCTAAAATTTCATTGGTCCTCGTATTGCTGATATGGATTTGAACTTTTCAAAAGGGTTTTGTGACTATTTCAAGATAGATCTAAGCTGTTCATCTACCAAGAAATAAAGGATATCGACAGTCATATTTTGAAATGACTGGCTAGCTGTTAAGTTTTCAAATTCAAATGTGTCTAAGAGGGTTTTCGCCAGTATTTGATTTGCAGGCTGCAATCGGTGGGGTAGCTCAAAATATTTATGTCTCCAGGACATTTGCAGTTGAAAGAAGATGATGAGGTAGTCTGGGCGGCCGTCATGGGTTGATTCTTGTCTCAAAAAAGTACCAGCTTGAGCATTCATGGTGAGACTTTGTCCAGGAAAGTAGATGAATCCAGGTTGCTTGTCCATGAGTTGATGCAATACAGAGATGGGCACATAATATCTGATCAGCCATAGTATTGCAGAGATGCATTTATGATCAGATTTGATGGCAGTTAGGGTTTTAATATTATTCTAATGTAAAATCCATGAAACCCTAGTTAGGTTTTTGACTCCTGCCTGCGTGCAGTTGAGTATGTATATATTATTTTTTTTGGAGCTTTGGAGCTTAGAGTTGGACAATTGTAGAAGAAATTCATCTTTTCTTAAGGGTCATTTGTGGTATCATCTCTACCCTCTAGCTTATACAGTTTTATTTCTCCCATTGATTATTTAGATATTGTAGAGGTATTTTGTGACAATCCTTTATGTCCCTATGCTTCCTTGTTTGGGTCATCTCTTATTGGATCAAAGTATATGTATGTTTTTCAATGACAAATTAGGTTTCTTGATCCCTCTTACTTTCTGTGATTTTGTGTGTTATTATGTTTGATCTGATTTAGATGCTTTTGTGGGCATACTTCAGCCCCCTAACAGTCTTGTCTCATTCCTACACCGAGTTGTAAAAGTGAATGTCTGCTTGTAGGTCATAAATTGTGTCTTATGTTCAGACCCTTCTATGAAATACTTATGCAAGCCTATTCAGTAATTTGTGACCTACTAGACTTGAGCCTTTCATTGATTCCATTCCTCTATATTGAGATCCAAACCCTAATTTTAGTACATCACCTAGTAGGTAGTTTTCTTTCAGTCATTTCCCTTTATAAGCATTCCTTCTATCCCTTTCCCTCAAAAGTTTACTTTCATGTCTAGAAGCAAATTAAGGTGATTATCCAAGAGGAACTAGCCTAGAACCTGGAGGTCTCATCTTAGTTAGCATAGGTCCCACAACCTGGAGATGATTCCCATGTTATACTAGGTTATCAAGACTACGAGAGCTTGAGACAAAGGTGCAAACTTAGTATATAACAGTATCCAATTGGGTCTATTGTGGTAGTTGGTACATGGCTACACAAATACCTAACATGAAGGAATGGTTTACCAGCTTTTGAAGACTACCAATCAGAAAAGAAGATTATGCACTATTCCCATTTGGTAGTGGCAACAAATATCAAATTAAAAAGATACAAAGGGACACTTTCAATGGAAGAGCGTGAGGCAATGCTAATAAAATATTATGGACACTTTCAATGGAAGAGCGTGAGGCAATCATAGATGCATTACAGAAAAGAGAGGATGCTGATGGTACATTAGGTTGAATCAAATTTATACATGTAAGTTTTTGTTCAATTGTCATATTTTTATATGTTTTCTACATGTCTTCTTTGAAGTGTCATAATTTATAATTTAGAGATATAGATTTGAGATTAAAATTAAAATTAACTTTAAATGAACTTGTATAAATTCTAAAATTTCAACATTTTTATTTTTATGATGCAGGATGTTTGGAAGAACATAGACACATTGTAGAAAAGAGAGGATGTTGATGGTACATTAGGTTGAATCAAATTTATACATGTAAGTTTTTGTTCAATTGTCATATTTTTATATGTTTTCTACATGTCTTCTTTGAAATGTCATAATTTATAATTTAGAGATATAGATTTGAAATTTAAATTAAAATTAACTTTAAATGAACTTTTATAAATTCTAATGTTTCAACATGTTTATTTTTATGATGCAGGATGTTTGGAAGAACATAAACGCATTGCAGAAAAGAGAGGATGCTGATGGTACATTAGATTGATTGAAATTTATAAATGTAAGTTTTTGTTCAATTGTCATATTTTTATATATTTTCTACATGTCTTCTTTGAAGTGTCATAATTTATAATTTAGAGATATAGATTTGAAATTTAAATTTAAATTAACTTTAAATGAACTTGTATAAATTCTAACATTTCAACATGTTTATTTTTATGATGCAAGATGTCTGGAAGAACATAGACATGAACTATTTATGTAGTACAATGCACTCTTGTATTTGTAAAATTTTGGCTTTGTAATTTAAATTCACATGAACTCACTTTTATTTATTGAATTTTGTTTTAAATATTTAAGTTAAATTCATAGCTTTGTATTCACCCAATTTTGTTCTAAATATTAAACTATGCACATTGGTCAAATTATGTTCACTTAATAGATCTTATGACAGATTTATTTGTGCATCCATAAATTCATTGTTCAAATGAATAGATCTCATTGTTTAATAGTTATTAAGTTTGTAACATCCATATTGTTCTTGTCAATTACATGTATTAATAGATCTCATTGTTAGATAGATGTTTTTTTTTATAGTTAATGAAAGTGTTCATATTACTTGTAATGTATCTAGATATTGTTCTTCTCAATTACACATGAATTAATAGATCTCATTGTTAGATAGATGGTTTTTTTAGGATATTGATAAATTTAATTACAATTGATATTAAAAATGATTTCTTTTCCATAAGCTCATATATATAAATAAAAACCATGATTAATATAAACAACATAACAAGTCCTGAAATAATTTACATGTATCATAATGTCCATCATATCAACTGATGATGTATACATACAATCACAAAACAAAGTCATACTCTAAAAACAAGCTCAAGTAAAATATATGATAACAAGTGGACTAGTATGTAATGCAAGTCCTACTCTAGCAACAAGTAAAAATAATATGAAGAAGTCCAAATAATCATCATCATAATCTAAATAATATGACAAAAAGTCATCCTAACATAAGTCCAAATAATCATCATCATATAAAAAAATTCCAAATAGTCATCATAATATAACTCTACTCATTTAGCTGATCTTTACTCCTCTTCACTCCATGTGAAGAGGACTACAATGCATCAACATGCTCTGCATGATCCTGATTAGTACCCTCATCCTTCTTTGTATGGTCCCGAGTAGTACCCTCATCCTGCTCTGTCTGGTCTTGAGTACCCTCATCCTCAGGTACATGAAAAGTGGATGTAGCCAATTCCTGTAAAAACATTTAAAGTACAAATTTTTAATAATTAGGTGTAAAAGATCTTGATACACAATGGACATTGAAATATTATTTTTAATCATTACCTCAAAAGATAGTGTCGATGGATGCATTTGTCTTAATCTTGTAGCCAAGCCAAGATTCATGGTGGCGTCGAACTGAACAACATATATAAAACATTAATCAAACTTATAGTACATATACATAAATTATAAAGTATATATGACTTGACTATACAAATTTATGGAATAAAAACATGTACATTACCTATGTGTGACACGTAGCTAATGTCACCGATGAGTTAGGATGTAAATGTGATTGTGCAACATGAGACGATCCAAAAGCCTACAATTGCAAAAAAATAAGTGCAAATAAAAGTTGTACATAAATTAGTAAGATATAAACACTTAAAATTAATAAATGAAAAACATACTACGGGTATATGCGGCTGAATCTCAGTGACTGGTGGGACAGAGAATGAAGGACTGCCAATCTTAGTGGTACATGAGAGACCCTAAAAAATCACAAAAATATGTCAAACACATTATCATTTAAAGTTTATTTTGTTTAAAGTTTAAATATATCAAGATCAAAGTGCATACCATGAATGGAGCACTGGTATGTCAAGGTTTTGATGTCATATGATGATGGATAATGAATGATGGAGGGTCAACCCTCCTTTGTTCACCAAAAAATCTACATGTTATGGCTCATAATTGTATAAATAAGAAATTTAATATTGCACTATATAAATTCTAATTAAATTTACCTGTGCGGGATGATCATTATCTGCATTGAGTAAATCAACATATGATGAGGTATCATCTCTGACATCAGCATATGCACCATCATCATCATCATCATTGGCTTATCCACCATGTGCACCATCATCATCATCGACATATCCACCATGTGCGCCATCATCATCATCACCATATCCACCATGGGCAACATGGGCAACATCAGGATCAGACTGGGGAACCCTACATATACCCCCACAACTCATGCAAACATATACTATGCTAGGGGAAGTCCTCACCTGGATCATGTGATGTAATAAAATGCCTGTAAGGACACTCAAATAACCAAGAGATGATTGCACTGCTTGATGATGGATAGGTGCAGGAAGTATAGGAGATGGAAGAGGAACAAGGGGCTCATTGTGCACATGATTTATAGTTCTATCACTCAATTTGGCCCCTAGCCTATCCTGTGGCATGTGTCGGCCAACCCCCTGAAATGCTCTCATGTCAAAATAACTGGGTTTCTTACCCAATTCAAACTCAACCCACAATTTCATCAAAAAATAAGGTGGAACCTCATGATTAGCGTGTGGTGGATGGTCAAATACCATCCACCACTACTCCCAAAAATGCTCTGCTATGTCAGGGTGTCTATACCATCTAATCAAAATATGTGGCTTCTTGCCAAGTATCTGCTCACCTGTTGTAGGGTTCAAAAAATAGTGTGCCATATTAGTTTTTGTAATTTTTAATTTATTAACCTCTTTATAAGAGAGGTCGTCAGCATAATATACACACATAATCTCCCTCCAAGATTCAAAACTATCAATCTCATAGTCTAATGTGTGTATGAAATCTACTATGCCTTGCATGCTATCTACAAGGCGTAGTAGCTAGGCAAATGGATAGGGATCATTCCTAATAATATTTATATCTCACATGATCCCCTCTACATTTCTCCTAATATTATCTTTTAACTCTCTAGGTGGAGGTAGAGGTGGAGGTGGGGGTGGAGGGGGAGGGGGAGGTGGAGGAGGAGGTGGTGGTGGTGCATACTGACCTATAAGCTCATCAATGTGAAAGTCATCCATATTGCCAATCTGTATACATATAAAAACATGACAATTTACAATTAACATACTATAAAATATATTTTACCTTACAACTTGAATAACTTAAATAATTAAAAACTTAAGAGAGAGAGAGAGAGTTTTTAAATTTATGTTTTGGTTTTCTAAATTTATGTTTTGATTTTCTAAGTTTACGGTTTCATAATTTAATTTTGTATAGGTTTACATTTTTGTTTTACTACCTAGGGTTTTGGTTTTATACATAGGGTTTGGTAATTTAATTTTGTATACCTAAATTTTACCAGTTTTCTACTTTAGTATGGTAATTTACAAAGTAAATTAAAATAAAAAAGAACTACTTGAAAGATAAAATATAATTAAATTTATACAATAATTTTGAAAACAACATTAAATTATGTTTTTAAATTAAAAATACCTTGAAAATACAATTTTTAATGACAAAAATCATTAAAAAATAATAAAAAATAATAGTATGTACTTGGAACACAAAAAAATGGCAGATGGGGTCAGCAGGGGAAGCTAAAATGGGCACCCAAGCTTTGTTAAATGTGCCCAAGCTTTGTTAAACGTGATCCCAATTTCTTGAAGATGAAAATGAAAAGAAATCAGTTAAAAAAAAATAGATATTAGAAACGGGCGCCCATGTTTTGAAAAATTGGGTGCCCATTTTGGTTTGGGTGCCTGATCCTAAACGGGTGCCCATTTTTTAAATGGGTGCCCAAATTGTAGAAATCGGGCACCCATTTTTTATTCCAAAATTTTCACATCACAAACTTCCATGGAATTGGTACCCAACTCAAAACTCTTACCCATATATATGTATATGATTTAATATCGATCATATGTATCATAGTCAACTGAGAATTATCAGGGTTCACATTATATATATTATGTAGTCACTGTTAAGATCGACTTAGTCAATTTCTCGATCACATGATAACCAATAATTAATGGTTATCGTAACTGTTATACACTGATTTTTTTTCACCTCTGTTCAAGCTCTCTTGGTCTTGATAACTCACTATAACATGGGAATCATCTCAAGGTTGTGGGACCTTTGCTAACTGAGATGAGATCTCCAGGTTCTAGGTTGGTTCCTCTTGGATTATCACCTTATTTTGCTCTTAACAGGAAAGTAAATCTTTGAGGGGAAAGGGATAGAAGAAATGCTTGGAAAGGGAAATAACTTGAAAGAAAACTAACTACTAGGTGATGCATCGAAATTTGGGTTTGGATCTTAGTATAGAGGAGTGGGATGAATGAAAGACTTAGGTCTAGTAGGTCACAACTTACTGAATAGGCTTGCATAAGTGTTTCATGAGAGGGCCTGAATGTAAGACACCACTTATGACCTCCAAGTAGACATTCACTCCTATAACTTGGTGTAGGATTGAGACAAGACTGTTAGGGGCTGAAGTATGCCCACAAAACATCTAAATTAGATCAAACACAATAACACACACAATTACAGAAAGTAAGAGGAACCAGGGGCCCTAAGATATCATTGAAAAACATGCATACACTTTGATCCAATAAGAGATAATCCACACAAGAAAGCATAAGGACAACAAGAATGTCACAAAATGCTTTACAACATCTAAACCATCAATGGGAGATTACAAAGAGTAGAAAACCAGAGGACATAAAAGTGTCTTAGATAGCTTTCTAGGAAAGAAACTTTCCTTTTTACAAAATGTGAACTTTGAGCTCTACAAGCTCCAAAAAACACTATATACATCCCTCAACTGCATGCAGGCAGGAGTCAAAAAACTAACCAGGGTTATAGATTTTACAATATAATAACCAACCCTAGCAATCAAATCTGATCATGAATACAATTCTGCAAATATCTCAATTGATCAGATATTTCTCCTTGCGTGCCCATGCCTGTACTGCCAACAACTTGCAGATAAGCAACCTAGACTTATCCTCTTTCTCTACACAAAAACTCACCATGAATGCATTGATACCTTTCTGGGACAAGAAACGACCCATGACAGCTGCCCAAACTTCATCATCATCCTCCCTTAACTACAAATGTCCTTGCGACATAAATTCTCAGCTACCCGCCGCCAGAAAACATCTTTGTAGAAGACAACCCGCAAAAGAAACACACTACCCTTGAAAAAACATTGGTCGCATGATCACATGAGCTCAAAATATTTCATGTGATCATGTGACTAGCTTTTGAAAATCCCATCCTTGCCGTGCAAGACACCTGGCCCACAAGATCCACCACCTCAGAATCCAACGGTGGTCACATGATCGCATGGGATCGAAAGATCCCATGTGAACATGCGACCATCGTAGATCTTGTATCTATAGGGTCCATGTCATATACTTCTGGCCCATCGCAAAATGGACATGTCAACACCTAAAGCCCTATTGTCCATTGACCACTCATCGCATGATTGCATGCGGTTAGAAAGCCATATGGGATCATGCGACAAGCGCAAGATGATCACTGCAAACCTAACTCTGGATTTTACCTCAGATTTTACTTTCTTCTTAGTCGGCAAGTCACGTGAACTTTTCTTTAACCCCGGCTACATTCAGCGACCATGAGAAATTTTTAACCGTGCAACCACGCACCTGCTTTACCAATCTGAGGCCCACCTTGACTGAGATTCTAATCTAACAGCGGGCATGTGATCTCATGGGGTCAGAAGATCCCATGAGATCATGCGACATCCGTAGATCTTCACCGCATGGTCATCGCATTAAAACTTTGGGCCCACCAACAAATGATCACAGCAATGCTCTTAACGGTTAGTCGCATGTTTGCATAGCCTAAAAAGGGCTATGCAATCATGCGACAAGCGCTAACAGCTTGTCAAAAACATCAATGGGACCCACCTGGTTGGAGTTGTGCACTTAGAAAAATGCAGACACCAGAGAAAGAAGTGCAAAATAGTGAAGGTCGAAAACATCCCGGGCTTCCAGAGCAAAGGTAAAAAATAGAGAGGGTTCTCGACACTGAACAATTTTTTGAACCCTTTGACGCCAATATTTCCTGCAAGCATTCAAACTTGAATATCTTTTTGAGCTTTGCAAATTAGGTCATGCAATCAGAGCTAGAGTATGGTGACAAATCAAAGAATGTGGGGTTAAGGGTGCAAAGTATGAAACCTTGTGGATCTATTTCGCAAGCTAAAACAAGTTGCAGCAGGACGGGATAAAATAGAGACTCAGAACTTGGCCAAATTTGCAGAATAGGAAATTTTTGGCAACATTTTAGCGACTTCTACAGGATGTCAGCCTGCTAGACATTAGACCAGTGGCCCTTGAAGCAATCCATTGGGCATGGGGTCATCCTGAGAACAAAACTTTGACAGAGACAAAACTGAACCAGCAAGATAAACTGTGCACGGGCACTTCTTGGAAAGCAGGAAAAACTAATCTAGAAAGCAGGGAAGCTAACCTAGCCTAAACTAACCAGTGCAGGGACCTGGTCAAACAAGACCATTCACTGGTTGTGAAAAGTAGCTACCTTTCCTCATTAGGATATTTTTCATTGGACTCATGAGGATAGCTACAAGGAGAAAGTGGGAAACAAAAATATACTGAACTACCTGGCATATCGGCCTTTGAAATTCATAGTCCAGAACAGAGCTGACATTCTCCCAGGGAGGCTGAAAAAATTGAATGGGCCTCTGGTCACCAAGGAGTGAATCTATGACATCACCCTCCATGATGGTTTTCCATACCATCTCTTCTTCTATAGTTAGAGGATCATTCTCTTCTTTAGCTTGAAAAGCTAATAGCTCTTCTAAGCTATTAGCCTGAGGAAGGCTCATAGGAACAACTCTTTCAATGGTATCAAGCTTCGCACAAAAATTTCTATGATGTGATCAAAAAACTCCTCTGCAAGGTTACCATCATCCTCCTTGCTTTGGCTCATCATGGTGACCAAAGCCAAGTCACCAAATATACTTGAATATTAACCTCTGGAAGGTCTATATTATGCAATCAGTATATCAGAGATAGCATAAATTTTAACATGAATTTGAACTTCAGTCCCACCGGGCATGCCAGAATTGTTATACATTGAGTTTTTTGCGCCTCTGTTCAAGCTCTATTGGTCTTGATAACTCAGTATAACATGGGAATCATCTCAAGGTTGTGGGACCTTTGCTAATCGAGATGAGACCTCCAAGTTCTAGGCTGGTTCCTCTTGGATTATCACCTTAGTTTTCTCTTAACAGGAAAGTAAATCTTTGAGGGGAAAGGGATAGAAGAAATGCTTGGAAAGGGAAATAACTTGAAAGCAAACTACCTACTAGGTGATGCACTAAAACTTGGGTTTGGATCTCAATATAGAGGAGTGGGATCAATGAAAGACTTAGGTCTGGTAGATCACACCTTATTGAATAGGCTTGCATAAGTGTTTCATGAGAGGGCCTGAATGTAAGACACCACTTATGACCTCCAAGTAGACATTCACTCCTATAACTTGGTGTAGGATTGAGACAAGACTGTTAGGGGCTGAAGTATGCCCACAAAACATCTAAATCAGATCAAACACAATAACACACACAATTATAGAAAGTAAGAGGAACCAAGGGCCCTAAGATATCATTGAAAAACATGCATACACTTTGATCCAATAAGAGATAATCCACACAAGAAAGCATAAGGACAACAAGAATGTCACAAAATGTTTTGCAATATCTGAACCATCAATGGGAGATTACAAAGAGTAGAAAACCAAAGGACAGAAAAGTGTCTCAGATAGCTTTCTAGGAAAGAAACTTTCCTTTTTACAAAATGTGAACTTTGAGCTCTACAAGCTCCAAAAAACACTATATACATCCGTCAACTGCATGCAGGCAGGAGTCAAAAAACTAACCAGGGTTACAGATTTTACAATATAATAACCAACCCTAGTATTCAAATCTAATCATGAATACAATTCTGCAAATATCTCAACCGATCAGATATTTCTCCTTGCGTGCCCATGCCGGTACCGCCAACAACTTGCAGACAAGCAACCTTGACTTATCCTCTTTCTCTGCACAAAAACTAGCCATGAATGCACTGATACCTTTTTGGGACAAGAAATGACCCATGACGGCCACCCAGACTTCATCATCATCCTCCCTTAACTGCAAATGTCCTTGCGGCATAAATTTTCAGCTACCCGCCGCCTGCAAACATCTCTATAGAAGACAACCCGCAAAATAAACACACTGCCCTTGAAAAAACACTGGTCGCATGATCGCATGAGCTCAAAAGCCTTCATGTGATCATGCAACTAGCTTTTGAAAATCCCATCCTTGCCACGCAGAACACTTGGCCCACAAGATCCACCACCTCAAAATCCAACAGTGGTCGTATGATCGCATGGGATCGGAAGATCCCATGCGAAAATGTGACCACCATAGATCTTGCATCTATAAAGCCCATGTTATATAATTTCAGCCCATCAAAAAATGGACACATCATCACCTAAAGCCCTGTTGTCCATTGATGGCTTGTCGCATGATCGCATGTAGTTAGAAAGCCACATGCAATCATGCGACAAGCGCAAGATGATCACTGAAAACCTAACTCTGGGTTTTACATCGGGTTTTAATTTCTTCTTAGTCGGCAAGTCATGTGAAATTTTATTTAACCCCAGCTACATTCAGCGACCATGAGAAATTTTTAACCACGCAACCACACACCTGCTTTACCAACCCTGGGCCCACCTTGACTGAGATTCTAATCTAACAGTGGGTGCGTGATCTCATGGGGTCAAAAGATCCCATGAGATCATGCGACATCCGTAGATCTTCACCGCATAGTCATCGCATTAAAACTTTGTGCCCACTAACAACTAATCATAGTAGCGCTCTTAACGGTTAGTCGCATGTTCGCATATCCTAAAAAAGGGCTATGCGATCATGCGACAAGTGCTAGTAGTTTGTCGAAAACATCAATGGGATCCACCTGGTCAGAGTTGCGTACTTAGAAAAATATAGATGCCAGAGAAAGAAGTCCGAAATAGTGAAGGTTGAAAACATCCTGGGCTTCCGGAGCAAAGGTCGAAAACACAAAGGGTTCTCGACACTGAACAATTTTTTGAACCCTTCAATGCCAATATTTCCTGCAAGCATTCAAACTTGAATATATTTTTGGGCTTTGCAAATTAGGTCATGCGATCAGAGTTGGAGCATTGTGACACATCAAAGAATGTGGGGTTAAGGGCGCAAAGCATGAAACCTTATGGATCTATTTTGCAAGCTAAAACAAGTTGCAGCAGGGCAGGATAAAACAGAGACTCGGAACTTGGCCAAATTTACAAAATAGGAAATTTTGGGCAACAGTAACACATTTTTAATGTGTTATGATAACCACTAAGTAGTGGTTATTCATATCACTGTGACCAATAATGAAATGATGTCAGTCAACTGATAATGAAATGATGCCAGTCATGTCTATTCATATTGGATGCCATATAATTGATAGGAAATAATCAATGATACCCTAGCTTGTATAAATGGATGCCCTAGCTCGTGGGTAATCAATGATACTCCAAGAAAGTAATAATAGTGGTAATATGAAGAGCATGAGCCAAGGGCATATGCCATGTAAAATAATGGTAACAGAAAATAAACATTACAGGATGCCCTAGCTCATAATAAAACAGTGAGAATCTAGTAAATGCCATAATCAAATCATCCAAAGAAATGAACTCAATGCCATGGACACAACAGAGCATGGAGTAATGATCACAGTAAGATGTGCCCTTGAAATACATGGTGGTATTCAATCAAGTGATCAAATGCAATGTATTCTATCAAAATGCAAAGGAGATAATGACACAATCCCTACCTCTATGAGCTTCCATTTGATAAGGAGAGGAAAAGGCAAGTTTCAAAAACCAAGCTCGAAGATCAAAGGCCCAAGTCTAGATAAAAATTGCAACCCCTATACACAGTGTCGAATCTGCTCTGGCCAATGAGGTTTCGCGCACTGCAACCCTTGAAAAAATTCATTGTGGTAATAATGAAATGAGAAATGAAATCTTTTCTTTTAAGTTATGCTCATGATCATTGAAATTTTGACGTACACCATAGTGGTCGAACTTTCAACTAACATGGGCATGGATTAAAAAAAAAATAGAATTTTTCCTTCTATAATCCAACCAACCAAAACCTTTGTATTTCATGGTCAAATTTTTTTGTAGAAAAACTAGGTCAAAGGTACTAGTGCACTACTCCTTCAATTCCAGGTTGACATTGTGGGATCCAAAAACCATAGATAAGGAATAAATTTAGAGAGTGGAGGAGGGCCATAATGACCAAACTAATATAGGGTCCTGTATTATTTTGGTCATTATGGCCCTCCTCATCTCTCTAAATTTATTCCTTATCTATGGTTTTTGGATCCCACAGTGTCAACTTGGAACCAGAGGAGTAGTGGCTGCTTTGCATTGTTTGGGTATACCGCTCAATTATGTTGCATCTCCAAATAATTATGACCATGATGCCTACATTTATTTTTCTTAGTTGTTGTGTCCCAGGACCCCTTATGACCCTTTATGATCCCTAAGAATACATCTTAGAGGTCTTAAAATGTTGTAAAGGGTCATAAGAGGCTCCTAGGAGGGGCCAGATGAGCTTCCACCTTCATGTGGTTGGCCTTGTTAAGTAGAGAATGTTAAACTATTCTCAAAAAAAAGAGAATCTCAATAATTAAAGGTCTCAGTCCATGGAGATGCTAAAAAAATGACGGGAATCAATGATGGAGAGTTTGTAGATTCTGAGAAGACGTATATGCAGTGGAGGCAGAAGGGATTTTTGTGGAGATTTTCTGGAGTGGCTATATATATACGAGGGTTTCTAGATTAAGTACCAATGCAGATATGATGATTCAGTAACCTACATCTATAAAACCTTCACAAATATCCCTTCTTTCGGCTCCACTCATACCGCTTCTTAGAATCTAGAAACTTTGGATACTATTTCTCATCCATGCATGAAATGTGCTAGTGATCATATAAAATTACTTCAGGTCTCCAGTATTGATGAACTGCACAAGTGTAAAATGTTTTTGTGAGACTAGGATCAATTATATTGGATACTGTGCAGTGTACATAAAGGCAAGGTGGTGATTATTCTCGACGATCGATAGGTATAATTCTTCTAGGCCTTACCTAGTAGCTAGGACTAAAGATAACAGAGCTCAAGAGACCATCATAGTTGGTCTCTTTCTTTGGTCTATATTAGTGACAAAATGTTTTACCTTTCATTAGCTCATCAAATGCGGGGATTGGAAAGAATTTAATAGAATATTTTCATGTATAATGTACATTATTTTAGTTTGACGTTGAATGAGTTTATATACTTCATGCACTTGTATACTATGAGGATGGCCATAAAGAAGCATCCCCTCTCATGGCTTGAGTAATGTAGGCCATGAGAGGAGATGCTTCTTTATCACTATCCTCATAGTCTACAAGTGGATGAAGTAGATAAATTCGTGCAACATCAACTTAAATAATATACGTTATCATGAAAATATTCTATTAAATTCTTTCAAATCCCCAGATTCGATGAGCTAATGAAAGGTAAAAATTTTTGTCAATAATATAGGCCAAAGAAAGAGACAACCTATGATGGTCTCTTGAGCTTTTTTATCTTTAATGTGCATATCCATCACTTTTTCAACATGAATGAAAACTCTTTCGACGATGGTGCTATACCTCCAACGAGGTTTCCCATCAAACGTTTACTACCGACCGTTGCTATGCCAACAGATATAATGTCGGAGAGAACTTCTTTTCAACAAATCATTGTGACAAGAATTCTATACCTCTGGCAAGTTTAGCTATTGAATGATCACTGCAGCTTCGTCACTCTTTTGATAGCCAAAATGTCAGAGAGAACTCATTTTCAACAGTTAGGTGTGACAGGAATGCTATACCACTGACAGGTTTACCTATCGAACATTCACTGCAGATCTATTTCTATTCCAAGAGGTATAATGTTGGAGATAACTCCTTTTCTATAGGTAATTGCGACATGCATGCTATATGTCTGATTGGTTTTCCTGTTGAACAATCATTGCATAGGCATCACTATTCCGACAATGTGTTCTGACGGGATACCCACATAGTTTGTTAGATTTCTAATAGGTCTACTGTAAGAAATTCCATAACAAATATGGTATTCATGTACTAGATTCTGACGAAATATGATGTCATAAAATTGATGGTGATCACTTCCGTCACAATTTTCAATACAAAAATGTCGACGAACATATATGTTGAAATGTCAACAAATAGGCGTTTAAAATCTGACAAATGGCCATCAGAATTTGGCCTCACATGTACTAGTGTCTAGTTTTTAGATCCTACAGTGTCAACTTAGAACTAGAGGAGTAGTGGCTATGTTGCATCATCTGGGTATACCACTCAATTATGTTGTGTCTCGAAACAATTGTGACCATGATGCCTACATTTATGTTTCTCAGCTGTTGTGTCCTAGGACCCTTATGACCCTTTACAATCCCTAAGAATACATCTTAGAGGTCTTAAAGTGTTGTAAAGGGTCATAAGAGGATCCTATGAGGGGCCAGATGAGCTTCCACCTTCACGTAGTGGCCTTGTTAAGTAGAGAATGTTTAACCATTCTCAAAACAAAGATAAGCTCAATAATTTAAGGTCTCACTCAATGTATGACAAATATATATATATTTTAAAAATAGAGTGACCTGTAACAATTATGACGATAACCAAAGAATAAATGATGGAAAAACACTACAAATGATGTATATCTGTCAAAAATATCTAACAAATAGACGTCGTATATACAACATCTTCATCGCATGTCTGTCAAAATTGTGATAGAAATAAAGAGACCCGACTACATGTTCACCATGTTGGCAGGCCCTCTTTGGATGCATATTCTGATGACCGTAAGTATCATAATTACAACTCCTATCCTAGTCGTCAGTGATTTTGACTGCAAAACTGTAATGGCGGGTGGTGTCTCTTGATCGATGGGATATTGTTGAAATTCTGATGTTGTGCCATCAGAAAAAGGAGTCAAATGTACTAGTGCCTTTAAGGTATAGGTCGCACTTGGGGAAACCTATACCTCGAGGGTTTAATTTTGACAAATTTTGGGGCCTCTTACGGGTTATTTCATTTTTTCCACCTAGTGAGTTTGACCTTCACAAATTTGAAGGTTGAAATCACTAGAAAAGTAACTCATTTTCTTCATTTTGAGATAACATAAGAACACTTGAAGAGAACATATGGAAGTAGAAGGTGGACATCCCAATTTGACAAACGGGCAATTGCAAGGTGGGAGCCCAAGTTTTTTATTTTATCCATTTGAAGCAAGGGTTGATCATCACATTCAAGCATTCGTAATCAAGAATCCACATTTCCAACTAAGTATTCAAGACATCATCATGGAGTTGCAAATGAATTGTGAAGATGGATAGTACATTTTCCCTTAGGGGCTTGGTATGATTTCCTTGTTATTTTGAGACCTATCCTTTGTTTCTTCATATTTACACTATCACATTTACATGCATTCATATAAATTTTGATTGCATCTACATGCTAGGGTTTCACTCTTATGATTAGATCTTTGCATTTTATATTTTACATTACTATCTCCTTTGCATTCTAGACACGTAATGTAGATACACGAGAACTATCATACTTTACACTTTTCTAACGGCTATCTGTGGAGGTGAAAATCACCAAACCAGGGGGTTGACTAAGTTAAACCCCTATATAGCCACCCACACACATATTTTCCAAATTTACAAGTTTCAGAGCTTAGATTTAGTTATAGATTTGGATACCCATTTGGAATTTTATCCCATATCTTCTTTTCTATGTTAGATTCTGATAGTTTTAGGTATAGGTCACCTCAAGTTCTACCTATACCCAAGAAATTTGAAGTATACCCTAAAAGTTGACCTCTACTAGGGAGAAAAATAGATAATTACCTAGTTGAGATTTGCAGCTTTTAGATTGTCTGATTTGGAAATCAGGTCATTATGGGGCTCTGACAGTCATAAAATTAGTCTCAAAGCTCATTCCTCCTCTTCCATTCTCAGGTGCACACATTCTTATCTTCCTTTCTTGTATCTACTTTCTAATTTGTACACATCTCTTTTACATTACATTTAGGAACCCTGTGCTAGAAAATATGAGCCTTCTTAGTTTTAGATCTTGTTCTTGTACCCTTTCTCATTTGATTGTACTTGTTAGATGTGTTGGAGCTCAAAAATCCTTGATATATTTTGAGTCCATTTTCCAAAAAATTCTTTTAAGTATAAGTTTGTGCCATGAAAAGAAATTGTGAAAAGCTAAATTTGAGTGCATAGGTGAAAGGGGCCTGTTGTTTTTCATGAGGAACCTCTTGGAGGATGTGTTCATCACCTATAATTTGGCATATGTAATGGGTTTGAGCTCTCAATTTTCAATTCTGGTGTGTTTAGGAAGTTTCCTTTTGGAGGTATTTCCCAAAATCTGTATTTTTGTGTTTCCATAATTTTATAAAGTAACCCACTGCAAAAGATTGCATTTTAAGCCCATTAGATAATATTAGCATCAGGATTTTTGAAATGTGTTGTAGATATGGGAGTGAGTCTCAATGTCCAGTTTTAAACCCCCATTAGTTGGTTTGATCAATTTGCTAGAGCCATTCCGTTTGCAATTTGTTAAATGTCTCTGAGTGTGCATAGTCCAGGATTCTAAGTGACCTAGTTTGAGGTCTCCTAGTTTGCACCCGGTTCAAGAACAAGAGGAATTAAAGGTTGTTCTACATTATAGACCTAGAAGTGTACCTCCTTGGTCATTTCTAGATCTTGACCAATCCGTTTGGTCACTTTGCCAGTCCAATTCCAAATCAAGTTTCTACATATTTCACTATTTAAAGTTCAAAAGTTTCTAATGTGATGACTTCGGTGTTTAATGGTGATTGTCCTTTTGACTATCTGGGAGAGATACTTATGGATTTATTTTCCTTGTTAAGTTTCAGATCATGAGGGTTTCATTTGGTAAGTTTTCAAAGTTAGTTTTGAAGGTCATTTGTGCAGATTGGCAGTGCAGATAGAATTAGTGTTTTAGATGACCATGTTTGATCATTAATATCTTTATGCCTCTAAGATTAGATGCTCGTTTCAAGACAAGATTGCATTTATATGCACTCAAGTGTTGCACACACATATTTTTTTGTCAATGTTGAACATGCCATATAAACAATTGTGCATTTCTTCTTCAATAATGGCATATCTTTTAAAGTGTTGGCATGACTTCTTGTATGCTGGCATGTTTGTTCAGGCAATGTTTTTCAAAAATAGTGTTGGACATGTACTTGTATGGTAGGTGCACATGGTTTTAAGTGTTGCATACTTTTTCCTACAAATGTGCACACTTGGTGTTGAAGAGGTCAAAGAAAAGAATGTGCAAGGTATCAAAAAATGTGTGCACTTAGTTTAAGTATTTCACACAATGTTGTTAAGGTGTGCACACTAAGATGCCAAGTGTTGTGAGCACTTGTTTTTTATGGTGTGTGCATTATTTTTAGAGTGTGTCCACATTAAAGATGAAAGGAGACTACCAAGAAAAGCTGGAGGTGTTGCACACTTGGGTAGTGCTGGTGCATGCCAAATAAAAGAGGTTGTGCTCACTACACAAAGGGGATGGACATGGTAAAAGTGGAGGGTGCATGAGACTTGGAGGATGGAGCATGTGCTAGCTAGAAGGAGGCTTTGGAGGGTACACACAAAGGGGGTGTGTATGAGTGAAGAGGGAAGCTCACCAAGAAGAGGTGTGCATACTAAGAATGTCTGTAGCTAATAAACCAAAGGGGTGCGTAAGGTTATGATGGAGGTGTGTGCCACCAAGGCTGGTGCGTGCCAGTGAAAGGGAGGAGATGCTTGCTGCCTTTGAATTATTGTGTGAGTAAAAGGAAGAGGCTATTAAGGTTTTCCTTGTAGCACACACATACCAAATGCATGAAATAAAAAAACAAAGAAAGTTGGAGTTGTGCAGAGGAAGGAGGAAGTAAAATGAAGGGTGTGCATTTGTTTGTTAGTACATGCCACAAATCATGAGGACGTGTCTGTAGTGTCTTCTCCTTGCAACACATAAACAAACACTTGCAGGTTGGACAAAGAAACAAGAAAATAAAGGATGAAAAATGTGTCAAAGGAATGAAGAAACAATGTAAAGGACTGCATATGGGTTTATCCCACATGCACCCTGATTTGGCTGTTAGAGATATTTAAAACCAAAGGAGCCCAAGCTAGAGGTAAGTTGAGAAGAAAAGAGGCAAGTGTGGCCTCTTGGACTTGTGTGGGCTTGGACTGGGTGCTTGCCAACTGGGCATACATAGAATATTTTAATGAAAATATTTAAACAATGTTGGATATTTAATCCCACACTAGTGGGGATGAGGAGTTTTCAGTGGTATAAATGAAATAATGCTCACATAAAATTGTGAAGAAAGAGAAGGAGGCTCTTTGTGTGCACTCAAGAGGTGCATTGGGAAGTGTGCCAATAGATCAAAGACCCCATTATTGTGCATAAAGTGGGCAGTTGGATGGAGCAAAGGTGGACACATGGTAGTTAGTCATGTAGTCGCACAATGAACTGTCAGTTAGAGAAAACATCTAGTGATTCAGTAGGTGGTTAGTCATGTAATTGTTGAATCTTGGCGGTCAAGGTTGAAACATTCCGAGATTGGGTGAATGCTTGGTTGCGTGACCGCTAAATCCTAGCGGTTAAGGAGATAACTTCTAGTGATTCGACGAATGCTTAGTTGCATAATATCATGATCAAAGAGCAGTTAAAGATAGCATTTGGAGAATAACAGATAAAGTTGGTTTCCCAATCTCCAGATTAAACCATGGTTAAGAGATGCATTTTGAGATTTGGAGAATAAGGCATTCGTGTGATCTCCAAATGTGACCAGGGTTAGAAAATGGATTCAAAGAATTGGAGAATAAAGTAGTCTTTGAATCTCCAAATCAAAGTCGTCAACCTAGGGTTAAATTGAGTATCAAACTAGCTAGTGACACATGGAAAATCTGGTGATTTCTGGGCATAATGTGCAGGAAAAGGGAAAAAATTGCAAATTTAAAGAGATAAAATACAAATTTAATTGATTTTCAATAGCCTTCTCGATAGTTTATTAAAATGTTTTATTTTAAAATGGACTGAGAAGAATTCACAGAGCATTTTCAAAGAGCGGAATCAAATCATTTCTTTGAGAGGCAAAGAATCAAATTTGTTTGAGGAATGATTGTAGAGATGAAGGCAGTTACAAAGATCAAATTTGAGGATCAATTTTGGAGAGAAGATGAAGATATTTTGGCAGAGAATTGACAGTTGTCAGTGGCTATAAATGACTTTCATTTTCCTATATCAGTCTTCTTCTCCATGGTTACAAGGATGGTGAATTGACATTACATAGGCAGTATTCAGGCTTTTGAGTATATCTTTTGAGTTTCATGGTCTTGTAATTGTGTTGAACCAGAGGTTTTTTAATGAAGAACAGTGGAATCCCAATCTTTTATTGGTGATGTCTTCATATGTTTTGTGTCAAATTCTTGTATATTAATTTGTAAGGAACTTTAATATATTGGCTACAAGGTGGTTGTGAACTTGTTTCCTTAGTTTCTTTCAAGGAAAGAGTAAATCTCTGGGACAATTTTTGAGAGTTTAATATTGCATGTGAATCTAATATCTGGGTAGAGGAGTGAGAGAATGATTTGTAAGGCACTTCATTTGGGTTTTGTGTGTTTAGATTTAGAAGGTTTCTGGGGATATACTTTTATTTTAATTTGTTGCCCAATTAATAAGGCACTGGTCATTGCTTGCCATGCACACTTCATCACCAAATTTAAATTAAAAAGAATATTTACTTTCCATTTGAGAGTATTCATCTTTATAGTTTTTATTTATAGAATACAAGTGCAGTTAGTGATTCTTTAAAGAAATGAATCCTAGGTTAGCCTACCAGAGTCTAGAACTAAAAGAGAAGAAGGATTTAATCTTTATCACATGTGCCATTTTCCTAGTTCTTGGAACACTTGTGTATGTGGGATCTTACATAAGACAAGTTGAGTGTTGACTCCTATTTCTTATGGTTTTGAGAACTATCCACCATCTTTGTCTGCATAAATGAGGTTATGTCAAAAATAAGATATTATATAATATAGATTTATATTTGAATTAGGTACAACCGCCTGAGTGTATGGAACTCGAAGTGTAGAAGGTTTTTAGGCCTTGTCAATGTTATATTTTCTTACCCCTAAGTTTGTAGGAAAAAGAAGATTCATGTGAATTAGATGGTTATCCCATGTTTGGTTCTCATTTTCTCTTTTAGAATTGATGGATACAAGAAAAATCACTAACAGAATTGGTGACTCTGCTAGGGATCCATTGTATAGAGTCATGTTATTTTTTAAAAAAAATTGTTATATCTTCTCACCAAGTGTGAGTGGTGACTCTGAGTTCTCTGTTTGATTAGTGCATAGAAAGAAAATATGAAGAATTTGCAGTTCTAATAAACAACGTTTGAAAATCCTGAAGAATTTTTGTGTTGACTGGAAATAAATAAAAAAATAAGTAAAATATTTTCCTCTACAAGGAGGTGGCAGATCTATGAGAAAAGAACCTGATGGAGCCAAAAAGGAGGCTCTAGATCTGCCCTGTTCCCAGTCAATAGGTTGAGTTTCATTGCAATATTTCTAGGTATTTTGATTTTCATGTGCATAATTTTTATGAAAATTAGTTGTAAGAAATTTTTCTCTATCAAGTGTTTCAGCACTAATAAGAAGGGATGAGTGATAGTGGACCATTCCTTATGGAGGAATAGATGCCCTTTTGTTTTGATGGCATTGAAGGTGCCCCCAATAGGTTTCCTACTGAGATTAGGGAATATTTGTCATTTTTTAGTGGTGATGGATCATGTCTAGTAGGAGAACATTTAGATGACCTTGTTGACTTAATGTATGAGCTTGTGATTGAACATGAAGATGTTGCAATGAAGATATTAGTGCAGTATCTTATTGAAAAATGCAAGGGATTAGTTCTTATCCCTTCCTTCATGTTCAATCCCTTCTTGGGATGTATTGAGAGAAACATTTATAGAATATTTTGATGAAAGGTTTGGTGTGGATCAGTGTGAAGTAAAAAATGAAGATCGTTACCAAGACACTAGTGTCTCTGTTGATCAAACCATCTGTGAAAATGATCATGAGGATTTTCTCATCAAAATTTCTACTCTCAAGAGGAGAATTGTAGAGAAAGATGCTGAGTGCTGGCAGTTACAAGAAAACAAAAGGTTGTGGGAAAATTGGTAGTTTTTTATGTTGCTAATGAAGAGGCTAGTGATTATGATGCTGATTCTCATTGTGTAGAAAATGATTATGATGCTGAAAATGAGGTCAATGAATATGAGGATGTTGAAGATGAATCCATGATTGATAATGTTTCCATTATGTCTGCAGATTTTTCTTCTTATCAGCATAATAGGGAAGCCTTCTTATCCTAGTTTGAGGATGTTTGCAACATCAAGGAAGATGAAAATGAAAATGACCATGAAGTTCAAAGTCCATTGAGCAGTGAGAAAATCTTAGCACTCTTGGATGTTGATTTTCAGAGGTATGCCCTTGAATTGGTCTATACTTTGCAGCACCCCACTGACATTTGCTTTGACACTGATAATGAGGTAGGTGTTCAAAGTAATGCAGATGATCCATGTTTGTTATATTTCCCCTCCTATAGTGAATCTACAGAAGAAGAAGATGAAGGCCATGAAAGTGTGTATTCCTGTCATGAAGATTCCAGTGATGAACAATTTTCTTGTTCATTTCCTTTTCCTTCTTTTGATAAGTATGAAGAGGATTGTGATAGTGTTGAGGATAGTATCTTCAATTATTAGGACAATTTTTTTTTTGATAAAATTGATGATGGAAATTAGTTGTCCCTCTGTCATGATGTTTGTAAAAATGATTTGCACTAGGTTCATAATCTAATTTATGAAGATATCATGGAGGAGCCAAGTTACTCAATGGATGAAGTGTCTCATGAAGATAAATCAGAGGTACAACTTCTTCTCAGCCAGGTGAGTTCTTAGTAATGAATGATGATCATTGCATTTTATAATTTTATGCATTTCTAGTCCTCAACAAGAAGAGATAACAAATGTTCCATATTTTTTGGAATATGAAAAGTGTGTTGATGGTTGTGACTGGAAAAATATGGGCAGATGCAACTATAGTTTTATTATTCAGCCCAAAGATATTCATGTATGTTTCCAACAAGATGATCATCATACTTTCAGATGTCTGGTCACATATGTGGATGAAAATCAGACCTTTGACTCAAGAGGGTTTTGATTTTCCTTTGGTGGCCCGGGGCCATGAAATGAAGTTTTGATCTTGTAAATTTTGTAAATAATTTTCTTTCCAGTCATGTGGTGTGTTTTCTTTCAATAAAGGGTTTCCAATGTTTTGAGAAGAGAGAGGAAGGTTGGTTTTCTTTGGTTGGTCTGTTGTACCATGACATTCTAATTTCTCTCCATGCCTGCATAGGGAACATGTCCCCATTTAGAGCCACTATTAGAGCTCAAAAATCCTAGATAGATTTTGAGTCCATTTTCCAAAAAAATCTCTAAGTATAAGTTTGTGCCTTGAAAAGCAATTGTGAAAAGCTAAATTTGAGTGCATAGGTGAAAGGGGACTATTGTTTTTGATGAGGAACCACTTGGGGGATGTTTTCATCACCTATCATTTGGAATATGTAATGGGTTTGAGCTCTCAGTTTTCAATTCTACTGTGTTTAGGAAGTAGCCTTTTGGAGGTGTTTCTCGAAATTTGCATTTTTGTGTTTCCAGAATTTTATAAAGTAACCCACTTCAAAAGATTGCATTTTAATCCCATTAGACAATCTTAGCATAAGGGTTTTTGCACTATGTTGTAGGCATGGGAGTGAGTCTCCATGTCCATTTTTAGCCCCCCATGTGCTGGTTTGATTAGTTTTCCAGAGCCATTATGTTTGCAATTTGTTAAATGTCTCTAAGTGTGCATAGTCCAGAATTCTAGGTGACCTACTTTGAAGTCTCCTAGTTTGCACTCGGTTCAAGGAAAAGAGGAATTGGAGGTTTTTATGCATTATAGACCTAGAAGTATACCTCCTTGGTGATTTCTGGATCTTTACCAATCCATTTGGTCACTTTGCCAGTCCAATTCTAAATCAAGTTTTTGCATGTCATTATTTCAAATTCAGAAGTTTCTAATGTGTTGACTTCAGTGTTTAATTGTAATTGGCCTTTTGATTATCTGGGTGAGCTAATTATGGATTCATTTTCATTTTGTGGGAATGAATTAACATCCAGGGTTCTGGATCATGAGCGTTTCATTTGGTAATTTTTCAAAGTCAATTTTGAAGGTGATTTGTGCAGATTGGTAGTGCGGACATAATTAGTGTTTCAGATGACTATATTTGATCATTAATATCTTTTATCTCAAATCTTTCTATGCAGTTTACTTTGTCAGGAATTCTCACATGCTGGAAAAGAATGTAAGTCTTAGATGGCATGTTCTTGTGAGGTTCTTTGATAAGTTTTTGAGGCTATTTTTGGAGGCTAGTTGTTGATGTTGGGCAATTTTATAGAGATAGTGAACTACTTGCTGTGATTAAAATTTTGATACACTATGGTCTGGAATTGTCAAAAGTTTGCATTTTGGGTAAACAAAGGTAAAGGTGAAGTCTAAAGTGTTGATCTTTTTGTTATGCCTCTAAGATTAGATGCTCGTTTCAAGCCAAGATTGCATTTGTATGCACTCAAGTGTTGTGCGCACTCATTTGTTCATCAATGCTGAACATGCCATATAAACAACTGTGCATTTCTTCTTCAGTAATGGCATATCTTTTAAAGTGTTGGCATGACTTCTTGTATGTTGGCATGTTTCTTCGAGCAATGTTTTTCAAAGATAGTGTTGCACATGTACTTGTATGGTATGCATAGATGGTTTTATGTGCTCCATACTTTTTCCTACAAATGTGCACACTTGGTGTTTCAAAGGCCAAAGAAAAGAGTGCGCAAGGTATCAAAAAATGTGTGCACTTAGTTTAAGTATTGCACACAATGTTGATAATATGTGCACACTAAGATGCCAAGTGTTTTGCCCACTTGTTTTTTGTGGTGTGTGCATTTTTTTTAGAATGTGCACACATTAAAGATGAAAAAAGGCTGCCAAGCAAAGGTGGAGGTGATGCACACTTTGCAAGTGCTGGTGCATGCCAAATCAAAGAGGTTGTGCTCACTACACAAAGGGGCTACACATGGTAAAAGTGGAGGGTGTGTGAGACTTGGAGGATGTAGCACGTGTTGGCTAGAAGGAGGCTTTGGATGGTAGGCACAAAGGGGGTGCATACCAGTGAAGAGGGCATCTCACCAAGAAGAGGTGTGCGCACTAAGAATGTCTGTAGCTAATATACCAAAGGGGTGTGTAAGGTTATGATGGAGGTGCGTGCCACCAAGGCTGATGTGTGCTAGTGAAATGGAGGAGATGTATTTTGCCTTTGAATTGTCATGTGAGTAAAAGGAAGAGGCTGCTAAGGATTTCCTTGCAGCACACACACACCAAATGCATGGCATAAAAAAAACAAAGAAAGTTAGAGTTGTGCACAGGCAGGAGGAAGTAAAATGAAGGGTGTGTATTTTTTTGCTGGTGTGTGCCACAAATCATGAGGACGTGTCTGTAGTGTCTTCTCATTCCAGCACATAAACAAACACTTGTAAAAAAATGAAAAGGGCTGCATGTGGGTTTATCCCACATGCACCCCGATTTGGCTCTTAGAGATATTTAAAACCAAAGGAGCCCACGTTAGAGGTAAGTTGAGAAGAAAAGAGGAACATTTGGCCTCTTGAACTTGCATGGGCCTAGACTAGGTGCTTGCTAGTTGAGCACACACAAAGTATTTTAATGAAAATATTTAAACACTGTTGGATATCTAATCCCACATTGGTGGAGATGAGGATTTTTCAGTGGTATAAATGAAACAACGCTCACATAACATTGTGAAGAAAGAGTACGAGGCTTTTTGTGGATGCTCGGGAGGTGTATTGGGAAGTGTGGTGGTGGACTGCAGACCCCATTATTTTGTAGAAAGCTAGCAGTTGCATGGAACAACGATGGACATGTGGCAGTTAGTCACGTAGTCGCACAATGAATTGATAGTTAGAGAAAACATCCAGTGATTTAGCGGGCAGTTAGTCACGTAATTATTGGATCCTGGTGGTCAAGGTTGAAACATCCTAAGATTGGGTGAATGGTTGGTCACGTGATCATTGAATCCTCGCAGTTAAGGAGATAACTTATGGGGATTCGACGAATGCTTGGTCGTGTGATCGATGAATCTTGGTGGTTAAGGAGATAATGTATGGTGATTTGGAGAACATTTAGTCATGTAATCTCAAGATCATAGAGTGGTTAAAGATATCATTTGGAGAATAGGAGATAAAGGTGGTCGCCCAATCTCTAGATTAAACCATGGTTAAGAGATACATTCCAAGATTTCGAGAATAAGGCATTCACCTGATCTCCAGATGTGACTAGGGTTAGAAAATGGATTGAGAGAACTTGAGAAGAAAGTAGTCTTCAAATCTCCAGATCAAAGTGGTCAACCCAGGGTTAAATTGAGCATCAAACCAGCTAGTGACACATAGAAAAATATGGTGATTTTGGGGCATAATGTGTAGGAAAAAGGGCAAAAAGTGTAGATTTAAAGAGATAAAATGAAAATTTAATTCATTTTCAATAGTCTTCTCCATTATTTGTTAAAATGTTTTATTTTAAAATGGACTAAGAAGCATTCACAGATCATTTTCAAAGAGAAGAATGAAATCATTTCTTTGAGAGGCAGAGAATCAAATTTTTTTGAGGAATGATTGCAGAGATGAAGGCAGTTATAGAGATTAAATTTGAGGATAAATTTTGGAGAGAAGATGAAGATATTTTGGGAGAGAATTGGAAGGTGTCAGTGGTTGTAACTGAATTTCATTTTCCTATATCAGTCTTCTTCTCCATGGTTACAGGGATGGTGAATTAACATTGCAGAGGTAGTATTCAGGCTTTTGAGTCTATTTTTTGAGTTTCATGGTCTTGTAATTGTGTTGAACCAGAGGTTTTTTAATGAAGAACAGTGGAATTCCAATCTTTTATTGGTGATGTCTTCATATGTTTTGTGTTAGATTCTTGTATGTTAATTTGTAAGGAACTTTAATATACTGGCTATAAGGTGGCTGCGAACTTGTTTCCTCAATTTCTTTTAAGGAAAGAGTAAATCTCTGGGATAATTTTTGAGAGTTTAATATTGCATGTGAATCTGATGTCTAGGTAGAGGAGTGGGAGAATGATTTGTAAGGTACTTGATTTGGATTTTGTGTGTTTAGATTTAGAAAGTTTCTGGGGATATGTTTTTATTTGACTATGTTTCCCAATTAATAAGGCACTGGTCATTGCTTTCCATGCACTCTTCATCATCAAATTTAAATTCAAAAGAATATTTACTTTTTGTTTGAGAGCATTTGTGTTTATAGTTTGTATTTGCAGAATATAAGTGCACTTAGTGATTCTTTAAAGAAATGAATACTGGATTAGCCTACTCGAGTCTAGAACTCAAAGAGAAGAAGGATTTAATCCTTATCACTAGTGCCATTTTCCTAGTTCTTGGAACACTTGTGTAAGTGGGATCTTACATAAGATAGGTTGAGTGTTGACTCTCATTCCTTACAGTTTTGAGAACTATCCACCATCTCTGTCTACATTAATGAGGTTATGTCAAAAAGAAGATATTATACAATGAAGAATTATGTTTGAATTAGGTACACCCGCTTGAATGTGTGGAACTCAAAGTGTAGAAGGTTTGTAGGCCTTGTCAATGTTAGCTTTTCTTGCCCCTAAGTTTTTAGGAAAAAGTAGATTCATGTGAATTAGATGATTATACCATGTATGGTTCTCATTTTCTCTTTTAGAATTGAGGGATACAAGAAAAATCACTAACAAGATGTATCTCATTTTAGTTATGATTTTTACCTATGATTTCCTAATGTAAATTTTGAATGGTAGTCTAACATCATTTGATCACTATTTCAACCTATACAAACTCAAACACTAAATAAAATACAAATTAGATTTTCTAATTATGTCCACATGCATTCCCATCATCCAGGAATCCATCAAGCATTGTCACGAGTGACCCCACAATACTGGATTACACTTTTCTGAACATCCTCATGCCTTTGTTACCTCCAACCCCATGTCTTGTCTTTGTTATTCTCTAAAGCACAAATCTTTCATCATTTTTTGTAATGTGAGGTGAGATGTCATCGTCACATGAGTCATTTCTAAGTACCACAAAGGCACAAAAGCATGTTTCACCTTTAGTATTAGTGAAATTTGTATTCTTCAACTAGTCTTTGGCCCATTGAATACAATTCATCTCCACATGTCTAATTTTTGAAAAAAGTAAAATGTGAATTCTTTTATTATTGAAATGTTAGAATATTTATTAGCAAGCAAAACACTTTCCTCAATAATTAAATGACCTCTAATTTCTCTACTTCCTTCATCAATTAGAGAGGAAATTTGTTGGAAACTGAATTGAAACAATTGTTGTATTGTCATTGATGTTAAACCTTAATTGGTAAGACTATTGCTACTTAGGAAAGTACTATATCTATTTGAGTGTTGCTAAGGGGCTAAGCAAGGTTGGTAACAATAGTACCTAGAGAAAGGTTGAGTTATCTTGATACTACAAAGTGTACTTGACTATGTTGCACTATGATGAGATAATGTTTTATCTTAGTAAGATTGAAGACTAAACTAGTAGGCTTAACTGAGCAAAGAAAGGAAAAATCATGTTTAAGCCGAGTGATGTTAGTGTTGACCAAGTTAGTATATGCTGAGCAAGATTATAGTGTCGATTGAGCATTAGTAAATTGTTGAGGAAGACAGTGCAAGCCGAGGAAATAGTTTTAGTATTGACCGAGCATTCTACATGAAGACTGAGCTGACAATCATAATATTGACTGAGCATTAGCAATTTTATATTTGAAGAGAATTTAATTTTGGAGCTGACATTGTTGAATTCTTGGATTATGTAAAATGTGTTGACTTTATTTATTGATTGTTTGGAAGCATTAAATGCATTGTAAAATGTTTTATTGTAAATCTTTGAGAGATTTGAGATGATTCTAGAAAAGGAGCCGAAGAACATAAAGCGGGTAGATTCAATGAATCTGACCCAACCCTAAGATCTATGAATGAGATTGAGCAGCAAAAGATGAGTTAACCTAATTGAGGAAAATATAAGGGAATCTGAACATTGTGATATGTATGCACATGGTGAACAAAGAATGCTGGAAGAGGAAAGTTTTATTGACTGAATAAGCAAGAAAAGGCTGAAGGAGAATGATGGTGATTGCTTGAAGAAAAGTTCTGAGCAGATCAGAGATGGAAATGGAAAAGTTTCAAAGTCAGTAAACCAGCATTAGTGTACAGAATTGGATCTGATATTTGAAAAGTGAGTTGTATATTTTTCAGATAATATTGCTGATACTTTCTAACCATTGTAACAGTCAAAATCCTTTTAATAGAGGTTGACCTAATAGTCATATGTTAAATCCTTTGAACAAGGTTGCATTATAATGGAGTGTATGTAAGTCCTATGACTAGGCTCACTTTTAACAGGGTGATTGAAATCCTTTAACCAGGTCACATTTGATAGTGTGTATTGTAACCTTTAACAGGGTTGGCTTTTTATCGAGCTCACTTCAGAAGAGTGAAAATAATAGTAGCATGTTACAAAGTGGGTTTTTCCCAAATTGGGTTTCCATTATAAATCCTGGTGTTTATACTTGTGTGAATGTTTAGATCTGAACATTACTATGTTTACAAGTTATGTTACAACTAGGTAGTGGACTGCATTGTTAGATGTTTCTATTATTGAATCAGTGATGACTGAGTTTGTTTTGGTTTTGGATCTGATTTAAGGATAAGTTTTTGAGATTGTTTTATACATCAGGACCTAAGAACAACTGATTCACCCCCCCTCTCTGTTGTTCTAAATCATATTAACAATTGGTATCAGAGCTTTGTTTCTTATTATTAGTGCTGACAGAAATCAAGTTTAAAGGGTCTTGATGCAAATGATCAGGATGTATAAGAAGGAGGTACCAAAGCTAAACAAGGAAAATTTCCCTACATGGCAAAGCTTGATGAAGCTGCATCTGGCCAGTATTGGCGACTCTACAAAGTACTACATTGAGAATAGTTATGTCTCACCTGTCGCACCTTTGACTGCTAAGGAAATGAGAGCTAAGCAAGAACATAATCAGGCAATGCAGGAAATTGCATCTGCCCTAAGCTATCCAGAATTTGAGGAGATTAAGGACTGCACTACTGCAAAGGATATGTGGGACACTCTTGCAAGGATCTATGGTGGTGACTTGAATGTGTTGAAAGCGAAGACTGAGAGTCTTAGAGGTAAGTTTTATGAAATGAGAATGCAAGAAGGTGAAAACACTGCACAATACTGTAAAAGAATAAAAAAAGTTGTGAATGCTATTAGAGGAGCTAATGGGACTATTGATGATGAAACTATAATTGGAAAAGTACTAAGAACCCTATGTCCTATATATGCTATTAAGATATCAACTATTCAAGAATCTAGATGTAACTCTGCTAATGTGCTTACTTTGGAAAGTTTGGTTGGTAAGCTTACTACTTTTGAACTCTCTAACTATGATAATTTCACTGTTGGAAGCATTGGAAATGTTGAATCTTCTTTTAAGTCACAGCTAGTTTTGAACAAGCCAAAGAAAGAAAAAGAAAGATGCATCAGTGAAAGTGATAGTGCAAGTGATAGTGACACTTGTGATGAAGACCTAGAAGATCTAGAAGCTCTTATGGCTAGAAGACTGAGAAGGGGAAAAGGAAAGTATAAAGGTAAACTCCCTATCATATGTTTTGCATGTAATAAAGTTGGTCATATAGCTGCTAGATGTCTTGACAGGAAGGATAAAGATGATGAAAGGAAAAGCAAACACAAAGATAGAGAAGATGACAGAAGCTATCGATGGAATAGAGACTAAAAAGGAAAAGGTAAGAAATCTTGTTACATTGCTGAAAAAGAAACTGACACTGATGGTGATGATCTTGAAATTGAGGTAGTCTATTTTGCAATGAAAGATGAATCTGATGAGGATGAGAAAACTGCATTGATATCGTATGTGAACAAGAATGATCAATGGATTATTAACAGTAGCTGTTCACATCACATGACTGGTGACAAAAATAAGTTTGAGACCTTACATCATTACAAAGGTAAAAGTGTAAAATTTGGTAATGATGCACCATGTCCTTTTAGAGGAAAAGGTTTGATTAAACTAACTGATAAGATATCTTGTGAAAATGCATACTGGGTTGAAGGTCTTAATTACAATTTGTTAAGTGTTGCTCAGCTTAACAAAACTGGTTACCGAGTGGAATTTCATCACAAGCAAACTAAAATATTTGATGTTGCTGGAGAATTGATTGGAAGTGGTGATCATACTAGAGGTAATTTGTTCTATCTTGACCTATCTAAAGAAACATGTTTGATTGCACAACTTGATGATATTTGGTTATGGCATAAAAGGCTTTTTCATGTTAACTTTGACAATCTTGTAGAGATAAGTAAGAAGAAAAAGGTAAGAGGTCTACCTAGATTGAAGAAACCTGAGAATGTGATGTGCAAGGAATGCCAGTTAGGAAAAATGACAAAGTCAAGTTTCAAGAGTAAATCCTTTACTTCTAAAAATATTTTAGATTTGGTTCATACTGACCTTTGTGGACCTATGGGTATACAAAGTTACTGTGGTGCTAGATACTTTATCTTATTTGTTAATGATCATACTAGGATGATGCATGTGATGTTTCTAAAAGAAAAATCTGAAGCTTTTCAATATTTTAAGTGGTATTTGGCTAAGGTTGAAAAGGAGACAGGTTGGAACTTGAAATGTCTTAGATCTGACCGAGGTGGAGAATTTACATCAAATGAATTTAATCTATTTTGCAATGATAGAGGAATTAAAAGACAGATGTCTGCACCTAGAACACCTCCACAGAATGGTATAGCAGAAAGGAGAAACAAATCTATCTTGGATTATGCAAGGACATTGATGATTGAAAAGAATGTGGCACAAAAATATTGGAAAGAAGCTATAACCACTGGTGTCTACACTCTTAACCAGGTACAGATCAAGAAAGGTGCAAATCTGACACCCTATGAATTATGGCATGGGCATGCACTGAGTGTTAAATACTTTAGAATCTTTGGAAGTAAGTGCTATATATTAAAAGACACTAGGAATGGAAAGTTTGATGCTAAGAGTGATGAAGGCATATTCCTAGGGTACTCCACAAAAATTAAAGCTTATAAGTGTTTGAACTCTAACACTAACAAAATTGTGGAAAGTGTGAATGTCAAAATTGATGAGTCTGCAGAAAGAAATGAAGCTGATAGTAAAAGAGAACCAGAAGATTATAGATCTTTTGTGTACATTGAAGAAGAAGAAGAGGCAAGTAACAAACTTGCACTTGATGCTGAATCTCGAATAAGCAATGTTGAGCGACAGATAGAAGCTGTAGAGTATCAGGAAAATAGTGCCGAGAAAGAACAAGAACATGTCAAGCTACAAGAAAATTTTGTTAAGTATCAGGAAGAGGTTGCCGAGAATTCTGAAGTTGAATCTGACAATCTTGTTGAGGAACATGATGAAATAAAGGAGAGAATAGCTGAACCTATTTTGGCAAAATATATGAGAAGACATCATAAGCTTGAACAGATAATTGGAGACAAAGATACTAGAATCCAGACTAGAAGTAAGACTAAGGATCCAACATGTCTACTATGTGAATTTGAACCGAAGACAAGTAGAGAAGCATTAGAGAATGAAGACTGGATACAAGCAATGAATGAAGAGATTGACCAGATTGAGAAGAATGATACTTGGACTCTGGTGCCGAGACCTGAAAACAAGAATGTTATAGGAACAAAATGGGTGTTTCAGAATAAGATGAATGAAAATGGTGAAATCACTAGGAACAAAGCTAGGCTGGTATGCAAAGGTTACACATAAGAAGAAGGAATAGATTATGGGGAGACATTTTCCCCTGTAGCTAGATTGGAAGGAGTAAGAACTCTGCTTGCATATGCTGCTTATAAATATTTCAAGGTATATCAAATGGATGTCAAGTCTACATTTTTGAATGGTATACTAGAAGAAGAAGTTTACATAGAACAACTAGAAAGTTTTATTGATCCAAATAGAAGACACATGGTGTGCAAACTAAACAAAGCATTATATGGATTAAAACAAGCACCTAGAGCATGGTATGAGAGGTTGCACAACTACTTGATACAGATTGGATTTTCAAGTACAAATGACACAAGCAATCTGTACATGAAGGATGAAGAAGGTAAAGGTATCCTGTTGGCAAAAAATTTTGTTGATGACATTATTTTTGGTGGACAAGATGCATTATGTAAAAGATTTTCAATTGAAATGCAAACTGAATTTGAAATGAGTATGTTTGGTGAGATCAAATTCTTTGTTGGTTTACAAGTATATCAGAAGAAGAATGGAATTTTCATTACTCAGTCTAAATATGTTAATGAAATACTGAAAATTTTTGGGATGGAAGATGCTAAACCAGTGGGTACTCCTATGGTTACTGGACAAAAGTTATCTAAGAATGATGATGCTATAGAAGTGAATCAGACTCTGTACATATCTATGATTGGAAAATTGTAGTATGCTATACATAGCAAACCAAATATTGCATTAGCTATTGGGATTGTGGCAAGATTCTCTGCCAATCCTAAGGAAACACATATTATGGCCATGAAAAGAATTAT
This sequence comes from Chamaecyparis obtusa, assembly GCA_027943335.1. NCBI lineage: Eukaryota > Viridiplantae > Streptophyta > Pinopsida > Cupressales > Cupressaceae > Chamaecyparis > Chamaecyparis obtusa. The sequence continues at coordinate 253,170 of BSBK01007206.1, read as the reverse complement.
GAGATACTTGAAAGGAACTGCTGACTATGCTCTATATTATAAGAAGGATGAAAAATTTGAATTCTGAGTTTATACAGATGCTGATTGGGTAGGAAATGTAGATGATAGAAAAAGTACATGTGGTGGAGCTTTCTTTCTTGGATAGAGATTAGTCTCCTAGACAAGCAAGAAACAAAATTGCATTTCCCAATCTACTGCTGAGGCCGAGTATGTTGCTGCTGCAATAAACTGTTCAAACTTGGTATGGATAAAACAATTTTTGATAGGCATAAAAGAAGAAATCACTGAACCTGTTGTTATTTTCTATGACAACACAAGTTTTTATCAATATTTCTAAGAATCCAATGATGCACACTAAGACCAAACACATTGCAATCAAGTGTCACTACTTGAGAGAATTAGTACATGACAAAGAAGTCCAAATGGAATATGTGAATACAAAAGAACAATTAGCAGACATATTCACTAAATATTTACCTAGAGAAGCTCATGAGTATTGAAGAAGTCAATTAGGGGTTCTTTCCCTAATTGAGGCTACCTAGACAAGCTAGGAGCACTGCATCAAGTGTGTTACAATAGAACATTTGACAAATTGATGCAAAAGATTGTCACACTTTAGGGATGGCCTAGAGTTGTGAAGAGAAGCAAAGACAATGAATCATTCATAAGCAAGATGACAGAGGGAGAAACACTGAGCTACACAAATATTATCTACATCTGATGGATGTATGTTTTAGTTGCTACTTTGGCATTTTTGTCAAAGAGGGAGAATGAACTGATATGATAACATGAGATATGATAACACATGATACTGTAAAGTAAGAGGGAGATGAACTGATGAAACTAAAGATAAGGCTGATGAACTAAAATGAAGAATCAGGATAGAGGGAGATTTGAATACTTCTGACGGTCATAGAAGTGAGGCTTACAGGATTCTAAATTAGAATGAAGCTAAGGTTATTATAAATAATTTTCTGATGGACATATAAGTTTTTGGATTGGTTGGTAATCCATGTGTTATTTAGGTCATATCATATGGTGTTGCCATCAATGTCAAAGAGGGAGATTGTTGGAAATTGAATTGAAACAATTGTTGTATTGTCATTGATGTTAAACCTTAATTGGTAAGACTGTTGCTACTTAGGAAAGTGCTATATCTATTTGAGTGTTTCTGAGGGGCTAAGCAAGGTTGGTAACAATAGCACCTAGGGAAAGGTTGAGTTATCTTGATACTACAAAGTGTACTTGACTATGTTGCACTATAATGAGATAATGTATTTTTTATCTTAGTAAGACTGAAGACTAAACTGGTAGGCTTAACCAAGCAAAGAAAAGAAAAATCATGTTTAAGCTGAGTGATGTTAGTGTCATCCGAGTTAGTATATGCCGAGCAAGATTATAGTGTCGACCGAGCATTGGTAAATTTCCAAGGAAGACAGTGCAAGCCAAGGAAATAGTTTTAGTATTCACCGAGCATTCTACATGAAGACCGAGTTGACAATCACAATATTGACTGAGCATCATCAATTTTATATTTGAAGAGAATTTAATTTTGGAGCCGACATTGTTGAATTCTTGGATTATGTAAAATGTGTTGACTTTATTTATTGATTGTTTGGAAGCATTAAATGCATTGTAAAATGTTTTATTGTAAATCTTTGAGAGATTTGAGATGATTATAGAAAGGAGCTGAAGAACATAAAGTGGGTAGATTCAATGAATCTGACCTAACCCTAAGATCTGCGAATGAGATTGAGCGGCAAAAGATGAGTTAACCTAATTGAGGAAAATATAAGGGAATCTAAACATTTTGATATGTATGCACATGGTGAACAGAGAATGTTGGAAGAGGAAAGTTTTATTGACTGAATAAGCAAGAAAAGGCTGAAGGAGAATGATGGTGATTGCTTGAAGAAAAGTTCTGAGCAGATTAGAGATGGAAATGGAAAAGTTTCAAAGTCAGTAAACCAACATTAGTGTATGGAATCGGATCTAATATTTGAAAAGTGAGTTGTATATTTTTCAGATAATACTGCTGCTACTTTCTAACCATTGTAACAGTCAAAATCCTTTTAACAGAGGTTGACCTAATAGTCATATGTTAAATCCTTTGAACAAGGTTGCATTCTAATGGAGTGTATGTAACTCCTATGACTAGGCTCACTTTTAATAGGGTGATTGAAATCCTTTAACCGGGTCACATTTGACAGTGTGTATTGTAACCTTTGACAGGGTTGGCTTTTTACTGAGCTCACTTCAGAAGAGTGAAAATAATAGTAGCATGTTACAAAGTGGTTTCTCCCAAATTGGGTTTTCACTATAAATCCTAGTGTTTATACTTGTGTGAATGTTTAGATCTGAACAATACTATGTTTACAAGTTATGTTACAGCTAGGTAGTGGACTGCATTGTTAGATGTTTCTATTATTGAATCAGTGATGACCGAGTTTTTTTTGGTTTTGGATCTGATTTAAGGATACGTTTTTGTGGATTTTTTATACATTAGGACCTGAGAACAACTGATTCACCCCCCCCTCTCTGTTGTTCTAAATAATATTAACAAAATTATGGTCTCCAAGCTGGGATTCATTTTGTTTAATGTAAAAATAATATGATCAAAACTTGAAGACATACTACTTAGTAAATTCACCTTAGCATTATCATCATAGACTTTGGAGTTTACACTTGCAATTTGATTAAGTAGAGACCAAAACATGCTTATATGTTGAATAATATTGTCTCCCCCTTTCACCTTCATCTTGAATGTAATTTTTTTACTTTAAGGACATCTTGGAATTAGAAGCTTGTAAACCGAAAAAAAAAAGTTATGCCTAGCGCCCATATGTCTTTCAATGTCTTAAATCGATCAATGTGATGCAAATATGCATCTAAGAAACCAATGCCAAATAATGTTGTGACCCTACAATATTTAATCATCCACTTTGTTGCTTGATTTGCATCATGCGGTATTATAACAATTTGACAATAGTATTTATTTTATCCATTATCCTTATTACTCAAAAGAATGAAGCTACATCAAAAGAGTTTTTTAATACAACCATGTAAGTAAATATATTAACCTATACCTCTAAAAACACACATCCTATATGTGATTCTCCCCATATTTAAATATGTGAACTATACAATACAAGATCTCATTTATTTCTTCCCCTCCACCCCATAATTTTAAGCCATAGTAACAAAAACAAGATTGCATAATATAGTTGTGCCAATATTTGGAGGAACATGGAACCACAATATGATTTAGAGATATCGGTATCAGAACTCATAGACCGCAAAAAATAATTAGCAACACATTTAAAGATGTTTAAAAACATGACATTCTAGCAAAGATCAAGTCATCCTCTTCAATATTGAAAAAACACTCTCTACAAGTCTACACGATGAGTATCACTAATCATTGCATCCCTTGTGATGAAATTTCCATGTTTAGAGTGTCTGTTTGACCAACTCAGGTTGTTAACTTTGCCAACCTAGTCCAAAAAATAACTCAATCCAGCACCTTGGTCCTATCACCTCACAATAGGACCTTGATTCATCTCAATGTTTCAAATCCCTCTTAGGCATCTTGTATATGTTAGGATAGATTATCCTATACCTGGGAGCCAGTCTACAAGCATCCTCCAAAATAGAGAGACAATCAATACAAGAGTTGTATTGCAATGAAGTAATGAGGTATTGAGGTGTTTACAAAGGTGCGGAGGCTCTTCTTAAATAGGAAAGAGAAAGTAGGTAGAGTGGACAAGGTTGAGACTAGTGTCTCAACCTGGAGGAAGTAGAGTTATGATAAAACTCTACAATATCCTCTTAAGATGAGTTAGAGTCCAAATAGGACTCAATGATATCCATCTACCTAATAAATATATTGACCTAAGTAAACTTAAGTAATGAGTAAATAGTAAGACTATTTACTCCAACACCCCACCCCCCCCTTAAGTGTAACTTAGGGAGTACAAAAATGCAGTAGAAAAGATTTAGGGTCCCAATGACAGAAGGCAGGGAGTAAGAGGGGCCAAACAATGGCATGCCCTAATGATCCAAGCCTGCCCAACACATGCGGAAGCAACAAACAACAACAGTGAGAGAGAGAATGTAGAAACTTTCATATATTTTCATCAAATAAATCATACATGTCAGGCTATAAGGCCTTCCCAATTACAGCCTGATATTAAAATGAATCTCAGTAGTCCTCAAACATGTGAGGATCTATTAAAAATCTCCAATCTAATGTCCCCTATCTTCTATCCAAATCTGACTCCTAATTTACAACTAAACAACTACATTTATATAAGAAGCTACTGAATTGAGTCAGCCTTCAAATCCATAATCAATGGAAGGAATGATCAGATCTAGGACCACATGCTTCCCAATGATGGATTCCAACATTAAATCCATGATCCAATATAAATGCAAAAGTCAGCCTCAACAGAAAACAAAACTAAACCCGTTGGTGAGCAAGGATGACCGAGCAACAGAATAGAAATGCTGAGTGCCAATGAAACAACCGACTACCCAGGAAATGACCGACCACACTCGGTAACCAAAGGAAACCGACCAACTACTGACCAACTCGGTCAAAGCAGGAACCGAGAAACATAGACAAACTCCAAATTGTTTTTGGTGATACAAGATTGCCAAGGACCCGAGATGCTCCTGCATCAGACACTTGGGGTTATTTTGAAATGATTCTCTGAATCATTTGGTAGGTGTGATCCGAGTTGCATCCAACTTAGACTTTGAAATCCATGAATTATCTTCCATCGGTCTACTCTTCTACTTAACTAGATATTCCATATATTTTTTTCCTCTTGTACTCTTGCCAACTCTTTCCTTCAAATTCTGTTCAATTTCATCATTCTACTTCTTAGGATATTATGTCGGTACTGTCACTTCTTCATCAGGTTCATGATACTCATACAAATCAGCAATGTTGAAAATAGGTGATATGTCCATGTCATCAGGTAACTCAATTTCATATGCATTCCCACTGTCAAATTTCTTCAGAATCTTGCAAGGTCCAAACTTTTTCATCTTCAACTTCCCATATGTTCCAACAGGAAACTGACCTTTCTTCAAATGAACCATCACTTCATCACCAACATCAAAATTTTTATGCCTTCTTGATCTATCAACTATATCTTTGTATTTCTGATTATTGTCTTCCAGCTTCAACTTCACATCTTCATGCAATGTCTTCATGTGTTCAGAAAACTTTACACCTTCAACACTTCTCTTATTTTCATCATCAATGTCTCTCAAATCATATATTCCTCTCAGTTGTATGCCATTTACAATCCTAAATGGTGTTTTTCTAGTACTCCTATTCATCGAGTTATTGTATGCAAACTCTTCTTGTGCCAACACAAAATCCTAATTACTCAGTGTGTCTCCAACTAAAAATCTCAAAAGATTTCCCAAACTTCTGTTCACAACTTCAGTCTGTCCATCGGTTTGTGGGTGAAATGTAGAACTATATTTCAACTCAGTGCCAAATTTCTTCCAAAGTGTTTTCCAAAAGTATCTAACAAATTTACTATCTCAGTCAGAGATAATACTCCTCGGTAATCCATGCAATCTGACAATTTCCTTAAAGAAAATATCTTCTATATGTACTGCATCTGATGTCTTTCTACAAGGTATAAAATGTGTCATCTTAGAAAATCTATCCACAACAACAAATATAGAATCATTACCTCTTACTGTCTTTGGTAAGCCAAGAAAAAAGTCCATACTGATGTCAATCTAAAGTTTCTCAGGTACAAAAATCGGTACATACAAACTAGTATTCTGACTTACTCCTTTTTCAACTTGACAAACTCCACAACTTTTCACAAATTTTTGAACATCTTTATAAAACTGCGGCCAATAGTACTTCTCCTTAAGAAAATTCTATGTTTTATCAATACCAAAATGTCCAGCCAAACCACTACTATGTTTCTCTTTTATCAAATTAGTTCTCATTACTACTCTTGGTATACACAAATCAATACCTTTAAACAACATACCTTCCTAAATAAAATATTCATCCCATTTAGTATCTTTTTGATCTTGAATAGGTGCTCTGCACTTTATCCATGGCTCAAAAAAATCAAGGTCATTTTCATACAAATCTTTCATCTCATCAAAACCAAGAACTTCAATTTTCATCTCGGTCATCAAAGATCTTCTTCTACTCAATGCATCAACAACTCGGTTAGTGACTTCACTCTTATGCTTTATTGCAAATGTATAACTCTGCAAATACTCAACCCATTTCATATGTCTCTGATTCAACTTATTCTAACTACCCAAATATTGTAAAGCCTTATGATCAGTATAGAACACAAATTCACTCGGTATCAAATAATCTCTTCATTTCTTCAGTGCTTGAAAAATAGAATAGAATTATTGATCATACATAAAATATTTTCTTCTAGCATCATTTAAATTTTTACTAAAGAAAGAACAGGTTTACCTTCTTGACTCAACACAGCTCCAATTACACTTCCACTTGCATCACATTCCACTTGAAATACCTTACTGAAATCAAGTAATGCAAAAATAGGTAATTCAACAACCTTCTGCTTCATAGTCTCAAAACTTCTATCAGCTCCATGTGTCCACTTGAATTCTCTTTTGTCTCCTCTCATAGTCTCAGTCATAGCATTACAAATTGAACTGAAATTCCTTATGAACTTTCGGTAAAAACTTGCCAAACCATGAAATGATCTTACATCACTAGCATTCACAAGTGTAGGCCAATTCAAAATAGCTTCAACCTTTTCAGGATCCATCTTCAAACCATCAACTGAAATAAAAAATCCCAACTACACAATCTCCTCTTTCATGAATGAACAATTTTTTAGATTTATCAGCAACTTTTCCTCTTTCAATCTCTACAAAACTTGTCTAATATGCAACAAATGTTATTCTTTGGTCTTACTAAATATCAAAATATCATCAAGATATACAATCACAAACTTATCCAAGAATTTCTTCAAAACCTCATTCATCAACCTCATAAAAGTACTCGGTGCATTAATTTAACCAAATGGCATAACCAACCACTCATACAAACCTTCCTTTGTCTTGAAAGAATTCTTCCATTCATCACCTTCTCTAATTCTGATCTGATGATACCCACTTTTCAAATCAATCTTTGTGAAATATTTTGCTCTAGTCAAACTATCTATTATATCATCCATTCTCAGTATAGGAAACCTATACTTCACTGTTATCTTATTGATTGCTCTGGAATCAGTGCACATTCTCCATTCTCCATTCTTCTTAGGTGCTAATACAGCAGGCACTGCACAAGGACTCAAACTGTATCTGATCAAACCTTTCTCCAGCAACTCTTGAATCTGTCGGTTCAATTCCTAATTCTCGATACGTGTCAACTGATGAGGTGCCTTATTCGGTAAACTAGCTCTAGGGATTAGATCCATACAATGATCAATACTTCTTTTTGGTGGCAAACCATCAGGTACATTATCATAAATGATATCACTGTACTCGGTGAGTAACTTATCAATCTCCTCAGGTACATTATCCTCTATTTTCTTACTCAGTTTGTTAGGGATTATAGAAAAACATACATCATTCTTCTTCAAAGATTTAACAAACTTTCTTCCTTCCATCAAGCAAACTTTCAAAAATGTGCAAACATTACTAACAGGTTCTTCCATCAATGGTAACAAGACTTGTTTCTTTCCATCAACCACAATAGTATACTTATGCAATCTCCCATCATATATAGCATGTCTATCATATTGCCAAGGTCTACCCAACAAAATATGACATAAATCCATAGGCATGATATCACATAACACCTTATCATAGTACATTCCAATCTTCAAATTCACATAACATTGTTCACTTACCAAGTGTGTATGCTCATCTTTGATCCATGAAATCTGATAGGGCTTCAGATGTACCAACCTTTCCAACTATAATTTTGTGACCATCTCTTTAGATTCCAGGTTCTCCGTTCTACCACTATCAATGATTACCTTCTAAAATTTGTGAGAAACTCTACATCTAGTCTTGAACAAACTTTTCCTTACCAGATCTTCCTTCTTGCTTTCATTCCACAGTGCTCTCCTTACCATCAAGTTATTTTCTTTCTTAGGTTCATTCAATGACTCTTCTTGCACCAAAGCATTTCTACTGCTACCATCCTTCTTACTAGCATGTGTACATTCAAAAGATCTAGGTCCTTCTTCCCCACAATTGTAACAAGTTCCTTAGAAACTTCCTCTGGCATAACCACCTTAGTAGTTACTGCCTCTACCTCTAGATGAACTTTCACCTTTGCACTTGGTCTTACCTTTGTCTAAATTTGTCTTTTCTGGTTCAGATCTATCATTTTCACCATTAGATCTACCTCTTCCTCTAGGGAATCTACCACCTCGACCTCTCTACCTTTGTTCATGTCTCTTGTTCAATTTATCCTCGGCCTTTAAAGAAAATTTATAAGCCTCTTCAATGTTCTCTAACTTGACCATACTAATTTCCTCTTGGATGGAAACCCTCAAACCATTCAGGTATGTACCAATTCTTTCCACATCATGTCCAGATTTGATATCCAATCTATAGAATTCCTTATTATACTCCTTTACTAAACTATCTTTCTATCTCAAACTTTGCATTCACCGAACTAGGTTAATCTGATAATCACAAAGTAAGAACTTTCCTTTCAATTTGTTCACCATTTTACTCCATACCTTGATTTTGTCTTTTCCTTTCCTTTTCCTATCTAATCGTAGATGTTCCCACCATAAGGATGCATGACTTTTTGAACTTTGTGCTTGCAATATTCACCTTCTTATCTTCAGGAATGTTTTCATATTCAAAATACCTTTCCATCTCGGTGATCCAGTCCACCAATTCATCAGAATCTAGCTTTCCACCATACTCAGGAGGATTGAAATGTGGTGTTGACTTTAGACTTGTCAAAGCCTTAAAAAATCTTTCTTCACCTTGATCCATAATAGGTTTAGGTTTTGCATTCGCCTATTCTTCTTCAATTTCATCATCACTAACATCTTCAAAATGTCTGCCTCTTCTTTGGCCTATTTCAACAGCTTCTAACCTAGTTGAAATATACCTTAGCATATTTGCCAATCCTAGATCTGCATCTTGCCTCCCATGAACCATCTTGACAACCCTATGCAACTGCAGGTCAGATCGCAATCTGCTACCCCACAATAATCAACTAGGGCTTCAAGAGGAACCTGCAAACCTAGATCCACAGAACTAGATCAAGATCTCACCTCGCTTTGATACCACCTGATGCAAGGTAGGGAGAAAGAGGGGACAAACAATGGTGCACCCTAATGATCCAAGCCTGCCCAACACATGTGAAAGTGACAAACAACAACAATGAGAGAGAGAATGCAAAAAATTTCATATATTTTCATCAAATAAATCATACATGCTGGGCTGTAAGGCCTTCCCGATTACAAGCTGATATTACAATGAATCTCAGAAGTCCTCAAACATGTGAGGATCTGTTACAAATATCCAATCTAATGTCCCCTATCTTCTATCCAAAACTGACTCCTAATCTACAACCAAACAATTAGATTTATACAAGAAGTTACTGAACTGAGTTGGCCTTCAGATCCACAATCAACAGAAGGAATGGTTAGATCTAGGAACACACACTTCCCAATGATGGATTCCAACATTAAATCTACAATCTAATATAAATGCACAAGTTAGCCTCAATAGAAAACAAAACTAAACCCGTCAGTGAGTAAGGATGACTGAGCAACAATGTTGAGCACTAGTGAAACAACCGACCACCAAGGAAATGACTGACCACACTTGGTAACCAAAGGAAACTGACCAACTACCAACCAACTCGGTCAAAGCAAGTACCGAGCAACATAGACAAACTCCAAATTGTTTTTGGTGACATAGGATTGCCAAGGACCCGAGATGCTCCTATATTTCCTGACAACTAGGCCATTTTAGATACCCATGTACAACTACAATTCAATCTATCATAACTAGAGAAAAAAGAGAAAACCCAATGGGATAAAACTCCTCTCCAAAAGAGAAAACATGAAGTCTAAGAAGTGTTCAATAATATGTCTTGAAATCATGAACATGAACACCACTGAAGCATAAAGAATCTCTAGACAACTATTGATGAGTGATCTGGTGCTATATCTGATGATCTCCTTTGTAGAAGATGATGATCAAGAAGACAAAAATTTGTATGAGTGTCCCAAATGGCACTTATCAAACATTGATCAGATGCTAACAATGGCAATAGCATCTATCAATTGAAGATATAGATGATACATGAATCTGCATGAGCAATCTTCACTACACAACCAATGATGTTGTTTGAGTGATACCATTATCACTTCTCAATTTTTTTGAAAATGCAGGTGCAATAGTCTTATAGGAATCCAAGAGTGTTTTAGCACACTTCAAGAGAAACCAAGGAGATTCCACTAAAAAGGAATGCAAGAGTGTCTCAATGCACTTCAAGCAAAACCAAGGAAGAATTAGCGCAAACATGAACATTAGGATACCCCCCCATAATGTTGACTTGGGTTAGGCTTGATAGATCCACTAGAATGATGTGTCACCATACTATGTAGAAGGGACCAAAAGTATTTGCAATTGAGAAAAAGGTGTGTGTGGTCAAACTACACACTCGCATGAGGCGAGAATATTAGTGTTTTTTCTGTTGTCATGAAGGAACTCAAACTTTGACAAATTTGTGATTGGAAAACAATGGCTCTACACAACTCCCCATGGCACTTTATAATTCAGTGCAACTATAAATAGTTTTATGGCACATCATGTGTGAACAATCCCCAAAAGTCATGGATGAACACTGGATCTAATGTGTCTACAATAGTACTTACATAGGATGCTCAACTGATCCAAATGACAACTCAATAAAAAACTCGAAAATAAATTTCACCAAGGAATAGTGCATGAAATCACCTTTGCGATGATGCTTCATTTGTAAAAACCAAACTTTGGATGTCCACATTATGGTTATTTGAATAAAAATGCCTATTAGGACCGAAAGGTAAAAAAATGACCCACACCTCTTAAGTACCCAGGGGCATGGGTTTAGTCCTACATGGGACCATCATAAAAGAGTGACCCTCCTAGATGGATAGGGCCCAAGAAGAGCTGAGAAGGTGGCTGGGTTTAATGGTGGCTCTGCATGCCAACCCCATAACCACCAAGAACCATTGAAGGCATTATAGTCATTCACCACTTGCAATAGATAATAGAGACTGAAAAATATGCCAGATAGTTTTGCAACTATTTTGCAAGGATGAGGGCACCACTGATGGATATGCAAAGGTAGTCTTCATTGATTCAAATCCAACATCTACGAAGTAGATGAGATCTAGAACATCTCTCCTTGCATGTATTATCTTGTCGGCACCCTGATGTCATGGGTGATATGTGCTCCACTACAACCACCATGACACTATTTATAATATGTGCAGACCAGGGAATGGAATCGCTTGGAGAAGAGCATGATGCCGATGCCAAGCTCAAAGTAGGCCAAAGAACATAATTCGGTGAGCCCTTGTGTTGGTCACCAGTGATTTTTAAGTATGCCTCCCAAGGGCCCCATCTTAAAAAGAAATGTTGGCCAACTAGAAACTGTAGTGTAGGTGTGACAAATCTCAATGCTCTAAAAGGTGTTGAATGAAAGAAAGATCATGGATAATCATTGATCCACCATAGCAAAGATAAGGCCCACACTCACTAATATGGGAAGGAAAATGGTTGACAGTCATAAAGGAAATGAAACCATGCATGCTGAGTCATTGCACATGCTGATAAAGTCATTGGACATGTTTATAAGGACCACCTCACCAATATGGGCACAAGGTCCAATCACCAAGCACTTTTTTTAATCAGAAACTATACTTGAAATCATTGATGAAATTCATTCCAATCCGATGATCATGAGTTCGAGACTCTGTAATGTTCTTTACTTCTCCATTCAGATATAATCTGTGAAACGCTCTCAGCAATCATGGCTTTGGCTAGGGTTTGGGCAGCCCTTCTACTAACACTCCTCATCACAACAAGGGCAGCAATAACTGTAGCAGTATTTCCATCTATATACGGCCTAGACGCGGTTGTTTCCCAAACACTCAAGGTCAATCAACTACTGTTCTGCACTCTCCTTGCCAACAAAGAAGCTGTCGACCCCAATACTTTGCTCTCACCAATATGGGTCATCGAGGGAACAAGATGGAAGCTAATGCAGAGCATTAAAGACTCTGAACAACTTACAAACTATGGACGTGGATGATTCTGCACAATGAATAGAGAATCAGGCCCAATATGTTGACTATATCTCCCACCACTAAATTCATAGCGGCTCACTGATTAGGAAAGTAAATACATGAGCCAAACCTTTAATCATCACAAATCAATAGCCAACTTCCATCGACCACCACGGTTGTAAGATCTGGAGAAGTGGCAAGTCAGATAACTTTCGATGCAGAATAAGGATGAGTCTTCAACTAGAAACTAAGAATGACCAAATGAAAACAACCAGGCTGATAGCTATATTGATGTGAGCAGTTTCTTTATAGAAAAAGTAGACATTGCTCACAAAGAAAATGTGTAGATTCTATAGAATAGCAAGACTCACTACGACTAGCTATAAAGTCATTTATCTGACACTGACCCAAATATTTATCGAGGAGATCCACAATGATTACAAAAAATGTGGATATAGAATGATGTCTCCTTAAGACTAATTAAAAAACCAGAACGACAACAAACCACAAAAAAAATAACATAGATCTGCAAACACTAGTAATCTACAAAAAGAGGGACCTCAAAATTAAATATGATGAAAACACTCAAGAAGGACTGGAAGAAGTTGATAGACTTTAGGCTCTGATATCATGTTAGGATAGATTATCCTATATCTAGGAGCCAATCTACAGACATCCTCCAAAATAAAGAGACAATCAATACAAGAGTTGTATTTCAATGAAGTAATGAGGTATTGAGGTGTTTACAAAGGTGCAAAGGCTCTTCTTAGATAGGCAAGAGAAAATAGGTAAGTGGACAAGGTTGAGACCAGTGTCTCAAACTGGAGGAAGTAGAGTTCTAATAGAACTCTACAATATCCTCTTAAGATGAGTTAGAGTCCAAATAGGACTTAATGATATCCATCTACCTAATAAATGTATTGACCTAAGTAAACTTAAGTGATGAGTAAACAGTAAGACTATTTACTCCAATAGTATATTATTCAAACAAACCTTTAAATACTTCTAGAGTGCTTCACACAAAGAAATCATGGTATTGCCGCAACACTCAACATCTCGTAGGATCCTCATGGATGAAACACTTAGAATGTAGTAAGAACAATCTTTGCATCCTTTCTCCTATCCACATCTCACAAGCACGAAGATGGTTGTAGCTTTGACTTTATATATTATAATAAGAGACAAAAATAGGATTAGTTAAATCAATATCCCTTATAGACTCAATCAAAATAACTTTAAATAGGCGCTGCATGAGAAAGCTAAACTACCAATGGTAGTAATTGAAACACAAGCAGTTTTAATAACTAAAAAGAACCACCAAACTTTAATGAAATATACCAACAATAGTTGTAGGGGTTCTTGTTCTTCTAGCTATTGTTGGTAGAAGTTTGGGAGTTTGGGTGGTTGTTCTTTAGTTGTTTTTTTGTTCTTGTTGCAATTCATTATTTCCCCCTCCCTTCCAATTTAATCAAAAAATACAATGTACATGTTGAACTTCAATGTTTTATTCTCCAGTATTGCAATGGTACTATGTTCTTCTCAAGTCATTCTTGTTCTCTTTTTCTTAGATGTTTTTGTATACTATCAAATATTTTTATTAAATTTTTTTGAGGACACATAATTCATAAAAAATATTAATTATAAATTTTTCATTTTATAAATTCTTATGATAAATTAGTTTCAAATATAAAGTAGAAGTTTTAATATAATAATATTGATCTAGATGAATTTCAAATCTTATAAAAGGATAAAATTGACTAAATATTTTCTAAATTCATTATGAAAAGTAAATATAACTATTCCATTGTCATGATTATGTGAATGAATTGTTTGTATGGTAATGTATAAATCAAAGTAATTGATTATACCTTCTCATGGATATTTGAGTTCTTTATTACAAGAAAATCATATAGACAATTTTTTACACTTATGCAAATAGTACTAGTTAAAATAGTTTCTATAAGGTGGAGGCAATATGCCATTATTTGGTTGACCTTGATAAAATTTCTATTTCTCTAATTATTTTTGATAGATAAAAGCAGCAAGAGGGTGTTGGCCCAAGGTACAAAGGGACTAGAGGCGCATTAACAACATATTAATGGCACTAGTCATAAGCAATTCAAGAGCAGTTTAACAACAGAAGAAACCAGGTCTAATCTACCTCTATAAAAAATAAACACCACAATACTTTTCAAAAAGATTAAACTAGAGTATCTAAACCGAATAGTAGCAATTAAAATAACAGTAATAAACCACGCAGGGCTATACCAAGGACTAGGCAAAATAACCTTAAAATTGAAATCAAAACAAAGGAACTGAGAGCCATGCCCAGACAAAAATAAAAAACCTCATGAGCACCAACAACTAGTTCTTTCCACCTAGATGTTTGGACATCAGGGTCTTGGCCCACTCCTCCTGCAGGAATAGGAAAAAATCCTTATTGTCTTCATCCGCCTCTAGACTATTGCCCACCAGTTTGGCCTACACAATGCAGAGGGTCATAGCTGAAGCATGCATGACCTTCAGCGCAAATTTGTTAGTCATCATATAGTGAAGCTTCAGTGCCTGCAAGTTTTGCTTAATATCAGCAATCTCTTTGTCCAAATCAAAAAACCCCAACTTGAGGGTGCCTTTAAGACTGTCTTTGCCAGCCAGAACCCCAAGATTGTGCTCAGGAGTGGGGGGCTTGTTCTGTTGATCATGGGGTAATGTCAAAGGCAGGGTAGGGTGGGGAGTCTCCATGGTTTGCTAAGGGTTGGGAGGGGGAGTGTTACCAATCCTAATTGGACTCATGTGATCATCAGAAGACCCCTTCATGGACTCAGTGGAGTGAGAATCTTTTTCAGATAGGGACTCCTCTTTAAAGACCGTTTCCAAGATTCTGGTTTTACACCACTCCTTCGCAATTCTGTTAGACCTTCGGCGACCTAAGACACCTAAGTCCACCTCCAACTTGACCTGGCTCTCCAACAACCTATTTCTCTAGTTGTTTTCTATTAGTATTGAATTTTTTTAAATTTCATGAAATTTTAATATCTAGGATATACATTTTCTCTCTCTCTCTCTCTCTCTCTCTCTCTCTCTCTCTCTCATTGTCTCATTTCTTATATCTTTATATCTATATACTTGTTATACCATTTATTGATTAAGCATCCAATATTTTAAAAATTATTATATCAATAGTTGTAACTTCAAAGTTATTGTGCTAATGACGAGTATCCACAATCAAATGAAATGTATTTCTTAGGCATAAAAAATAACAACACATGTAATGCCACATCAATGCATCAATAACTAACAACTTAGTGTACAACTACTGTCATTTTTTGGGGCTTTTTTAGACATCTAAAAAAAATGAATGTTGATGTGATATTATATTTGATGATATAAATGTGAAATATTAGATATAAGTAGGTGACTTGTCAAAAAAGCTTCTATAAAATTTGGAAGTTATTTGAAAATTGTAAATGAGATTTTAAGAATTGTCCCTACCCTTATAGCTATCGAGACATATATTTAGAATATTATATAAAAAACTTTTTAAAAAATTAAATATTTCCTTGGCATGATTGGCTAAAATATTTGCTTAGATAAATGCAGCCACTATGTAGTTACAAAAGAAACATGTGAGTAAATTAAAAGAAAAAACCCCCCAAAAAATGATCCCCACTATAACATAGAATGTAATATTTTTTACGTGCTTTTGCTAGACGAAAACGTCTAAGCAGCATAACTAACCAAGGGGACACTTGTTTTTTCTTATATTCCCCTCACGCGTCCTTCTATGTAAAGTTAAATAATTAGACCACAGTAATAGCCAAGAATCATATATTTTTATCATGCGAGATGTCTCGTCAATCAGTAAATCAAGAAATATGTCACTCGCTATATTTCATCTTGACATGTAATAAATGAATGATTTTTAATTTAAAACAAATGAAGCTATCAACTGAAAATAAATGAGCCCATCGGCTCTCCACAGTAACTATAATTTGAAAAACATATAATCTGTAATATGGTTTTTAAAATAAAGGTATTTACGACCACAAAAATTGACTAACAGATTCTATTACCTATTTTTCCTACTCCATTTCTTGAAGATGGGGAAAGATATGAACTCTGAAAATAAATTTGTGTAGCTTGCTGTTCAGCTGCTCAAAAATACAAATATCTCTTTCCTTTATATTGTTATCACGTATAAAATATCTCCATCCCCCGCTAAAAAATGGTACCTCGTCCTTGACAATGCATTTTACTGTCCATTCCTTACACTTTCCATTCAAAAGTAGTACTTCACTTGTTTCTTTCGGTAGTTGAATTAGATATTTGTATGTTTGTGGGAACGTCTGCAATCCCAAACCATGAAAAAAGTCAAGTTATTTAAATCAATGAATTGTTGGATTGTCTTGATATATAATACACTCTTTTAGATTCACACAAATTCAGATGTCTATTTTATATTATCAGAAATCTACAGAAAAAATGGAGACATAATAACAATTTAGTACATTACATATTTCAGCTTGTTAAATACCTCTGTACACACTCAATCCTAAGTTAAATTTATAAATATGCAAGTATATATAAGTAAGAAAAGGAGAGAATTTGATTCACCAGCATGTAAGGTCTGTTTACATTCGATGACTTCGTAATCATATTATGAAACGGTTTATCTGATTTGAATGAAGCAGCGTTCTTGAATGAGCGGCCTGCAACAAAAGTAAATTTGTTGTTATAAAAATTAATTTTCAGATCCCTAATCCATAAGTTAAAACAACTTTTGGAATCTACAAATTTAACAAGCTCTATAGTTTTGGCCAAAAAACTCGCTTACCCGGAGATAAGGATTTCCTTTTTGTTCTTTGAATTTCAAACTCTTTGTTATCGTCCTCATCAGAAACCAAATCAATCACCAATTTATTGTCCATTGGTTCATTTAAACTATGCATTTTGTTAGGACGATATCTCTTATTTGAAACAATGTCTTCTCTTTTAAGATTATTAGGACTGAATTTTCTCTCACACCCAGATCTTCCATACATACAACCTCTAAATAAGAGTTTCCTACATAGTTAAACACAAGAAAATCTCCTATTTGCAGGCTGTGAGAATTGGCAAATTCTTTCGAGCCATGTCGAAATTCCAGTGTATTGTCTGTACTGTGTGATAACTTCACCTTCCACTCTTGCCCAGTTGGATCTTGCAACACCACATGATTGTCCTTCTTAGTCATGTGCTGTGATACAAACGCAGGTGGAATGCGCTGCATGAAACACACAACAAAGTTTGTTTTCACAGTTGTAAAATAGAGTACATGAAGCCTTTTTAAAATGAATAATACGATAAGACAATAAGCATAAAACTCACCAGTTTTTCTTCAAAATCTCCAAGCAAAACTTTGAAGAAAGAGGGAGACCCATTAAATCACTGTTTATCATGGTATTTCCCATGAATTTTATAGCATTTTTGACTGCATGTCCCGCACGGTATAAAAAGTTCTCCTTCATCTTCCATGACAAATGACAAATGACAAATGACAAACGCAGATATGGTATAAAAAGATAACCCAACAGAATATATCTTGCTAAAACCTAATGAAAAAATGAGGAATTAAAAGATAACCCAGAAGAGTAGTTGGTATAGAAGGTAACATAAAAGAATAAACAACCTTGGCTTAACTTTGTGTAACCTAAAACCAGGGAAACGTCTAAGCAGCAAACTAAAAAGCATAATTTATCAAAGGGACACTCAAGTGTTTTTTCTCAAATTCTTGACATGTATCCTTCCAGCGTGTGAATGATTGAAGCCCATCCATGTGAAGTTAAATAATTGCACCAGTGTGGCGGCCAGCAATAATATATTTCATCATGCGAGCTATCTCATCAATCAGTATATATCACTCGCTATATTTCATCTGAGATCTGATAAATGGCTGATTTGAAATGTAATTACTAAACGGGCTGAAATTAAGAGATTTATAATTGTAATGGTAGGCCTAGAGAAATGTATTCGAAAAGATGTTTTCGAAGCATACAGATCGAACGGAGGAAAATACGTTAGCAGGTTTGATTCTTTAAAGACGGCGAGGCATATGATGAGTTTATTCTACACGTGGTGGAGTTAATTATGTTAAAGCTTTCGTTTGGAGTGAAGCCACTTGCTTTGAGGGATAGGAATTATCAATACAGCATCAAAAGACCTGTGACAAGACATTTTGTTTGATGCGGGAAGGGGGTGTGGGAGGGGTGTTCATTTTCATTTACTCGTATATTTCTTTTGATGCTACATAGTGGGGAGTGTTCGTATTGTTTTCACTTTAGAATATTATTGTTTTATGTCCTGCACGGTATAAAAAGTTCTCCTTCTTCATCTTCCATGAAAAATGACAAACACAGATGGTTTAATAAGATAACCCGCAAGAATATATCTTCAATACTTGGGCTAAAACCTAATGAAAAAGATGAGGAAACGCAGAATAATAGATAGTATAAAGATAACAAAAAAGAATAAATAACCTCGACTTAACTATGGGTAACCTAAAACCAGGGAAACGTCTAAGCAGCAAACTAAAAAGCATAATTTATCAAAGGGACACTCAAGTGGTTTTTCTCAAATTCTTGACATGTATCCTTCCAGCGTGTGAATGATTGAAGCCCATCCATGTGAAGTTAAATAAATGCACCAGTGTGGCGGCCAGCAATAATATATTTTATCATGCGAGCTGTCTCATCAATCAGTATATTAAGAAGTATATCACTCGCTATATTTCATCTGAGATCTGATAAATGGCTGATTTGAAATGTAATTACTAAACGGGCTGAAATTAAAAGAATTATAGTTGTAATGGTAGAGACATGTATTCGAAAAGATGTTTTCGAAGCATACAGATCAAACGGAGGAAAATACGTTCGAGGTATGATTCTCTAAAGACGGCGAGTCATATGATGAGTTTATTCCACACGTGGTGGAGTTAATTATGTTAAAGCTTTCGTTCGGAGTGAAGCCATTTGCTTTGAGGGATGGAAATTATCTATACAGCATCAAAAGACCTGTGACAAGACATTTTGTTTGATGCGGGGGAAATTGGTCGTGAGTAAACCACCTTTAAGGGCCACACTTATTTTTGTTGACTGGCTTGTTAACCATGCGCTGTAGCAGAACACGTCAATATTTGACAATACATTTCATTTATCTTTTGGTAGTAACTGTAGAGTTTAGCGCTTGTTCCAATGCTAACTCGCTTTCTTATTATATCTTTTCCTGCGTGCGACCCCTTAAAATGGTTTCGAGAGCGGTTTTGGTGGTCCTTCAGTCTGCTATGCCTGAAACAAGTGCATGTTAAACCACTTTTAAACAAACTCCCTGCAGTCACAGATCCAATGTACAAATCCTTTGTTTTGCAACGAGTTTATGCTAGAAACATTTTACTTGATATTTATAATTAAATATCAAGTAAAATATTGAAATATTGTTTATTTCTTTGTTAAGTACAAAAATGAGTGGACAACTTTTATATATATTTTATTTAGAATAAATGTTAATTAGCCTATATTTTATTTAGGGCTTTGGTAGAAATATCTGTCTTGGAACATATAGAAAGACCGTATTAAGAATAAAAGTATATGTATATTTAAAACAAGTGCCACGTAGTGGCAAGTACTTGCCGATAATATAATATGGTAATAATAGTAATAAATATAAAGAATGAGAATAATTATTTTAATTAGGAAAATTATTTAATTATAAATTTAAAGTTAACCTATAATTTGAAAATAGAAATTTGGTTAGTAAATAAATTATTTCTAAAATACTAATTTAAGAACAAGTAACAATTTTAATAATATTTTATATAGTTCATATAACTTATGTCAAATCATATTATTTAGTATTTTAAAATATAACTTATAATTATTTATTATAAATAATAAATATTATTATCACTAATTCATAAGTTAATTAATATAAAATATATGATGAAAAAGTTAAGTTTATTAATATTTAGATTATAATTATAATTTATGTTATATAATCTAAATATATAACATCTAATTATAATACATATAACAAATTTTATTATTCAATTTAATATACATTAGTTAATAAATAATCTATATCCAAAACCATGCATTTATATTATAACATATTTTTAAAAATAAATATGAATTATTTTAAGGGCATGGTAAAGTATTTGCCCCTATAATATTTCTTCGAAAATTGTAATAGAGGTAGTGCTTCACAAAATCCATGTATGAGAGGCTAAATTTTTAAGCCAATAGAAGAGCTCTAAATTAATTTTGTTGAATTATAAACATAAAAAATGTGCATCTATACAAATTATTAATTTTGTAACAAATTTGATAAAAATAATAAGTTTAATTGGTAGAAATGTGATTTTTTAATCACTAGTTAATGGAAGAAATCCAAAAATGGATGCAATAGTACTTGCCTGGCCTATCAGCAAGTACTATACTTGCCTAGCCTATCGGCAAGTACTAATACTTGCCTAGCCTATCGGCATAATAAGAAAATGTTATTGATTTAATTAATAGATGTGAAATGTATAATAAATTATAATAAAAATAAAAATAAAGAATAAATAAATGATATTAGAAAAATTTAGAATATTTTATAAATAATAATTATTTCTTTGTTTATATGATTATAAAATTTACATATATCTAAAGTTTGAATATGTTATTTATCTAATTAATAGTTTAAATAGATATGAAATGAATAGAATTTTAAAATAAATAATATGATATAATTTTTTTAAAAAAACTACACTAAGATTCAAAGTAGTTTAATTTAAAACAACATAGGATTTTCCTTCTTTATAATTTTTATTTAAAGTAAAATAAGTTTTTTTGGTTATTTAGAATTATTTAAGAATTTATGAAGTAAATTTTATATAAATAACTATTCTTACATTATCATATAAAACACATTACCTTTTACATTTTTTATGGATTGTTTCAAGAAATTACAATTTAGTATATAGGTTAAATATAATAAATCTAAGTTTAAAACTAATAATAAACATAGAACATATTACCTTTTACATTTTAAATGAATTATTTAAATAAATTATAATTTAGTACATATGTTAAATATAATTAATCTTAAATAATTGTGATGGAGTAAATATATTATATATTAATTGATATTAGATTAAGATCATCTTTAAATTTTTGTTAAAAATTAAATATAATTTTAAATATATTTAATTTTTTTTTTTAAAGAATATATTCCAAATTGAATGATTGTTGAAAATTATAATTATTTTGTGTATTATATAATAACTATAATAGATATCACCCAAAAAAAAAAAGCTATAATAGATATCCAACTTTTTTTAATATATATATATTTTTTAAATGTAAGTTTATTGTCTTTTTAAAACACCTCAATTTGAAAAAAATATTTTTTAGGATATATGAATTCTTATAATTTATAAATAAAATATATATTAGAATTATATAAGACATATTAACTTCCAAATTTGAATGAATGGTTTTTATAAACTATAATTTAGTATTTATATTAACTATAATAGATCTTGAACAATTTTGTTGAAATATGAATTATATAGCAATTGAGCTTTAAATGTTTAGTTATGGGTTATTTTATATTATTGATTACATTGCATTTTGTGTTTCTCTACTTATTATATGGAACTATAGATAATAATAGTGTTCTTAGTATTGGCAGGGTATTTAGATTGCTCTTCGTTTTGCTAAACTTCCAGGTTATGGCAAATCCGAGGGCATATGAAGATGTTATTACTATTTCAAGTAGTTCTTTAGAGAATAGTATAGGAAAATTGGAAACAAAAGATGATGATGTATCAATGAACATCTCAACCTCTTTGGATTGGCTTGGTAATTACCAAAATAATGTCGAGGTCTAAGTTATGAACAACATTTGGTTAAATTGTCAGGAGACTATTCAAGGAGCAAGCTAATTGATTAAAGATGCACATGATGTGGAAAATTACAAAGTTGAAATGGTGGGATATCTTGTTCACAAATGCCATGCAACATGTGGGCTTTTAGAAATGTACCATGAATTCTTACGTGAGTTAAGACATGCAAAATACTATCAAGAGAGAAATGATGCAAATATTCTAACTAGATTAAAGGGAATTTCTCTTTAATGTTGTCAAAGAGTATTTCTTAAGTATATAACAATAGATGTGTTTTGTTGTGTCGAATGTAAAGAAAAAAATGATAAATTTTAGTCCTAGTTAGTCCTCCCTATCAAGTGTGGTTTAATTATTACAATCGTAACAAGAAATGTATCTTTTTGAAAGTCCTTATACAAATCACTTGTCAAAAATATTTTGGCTTGGTATTACTTGTTATGATCTACTTTTGTAAGTTGTGGAAAGGTTCGATAATTACAATGGCTCTGCATGGAATGAAGAAGACCCCAAAACTATGTCAATAATTCTTGTATCTTTGGGGAGTCTAAGGAAGATACCACTCACAATGGCATGGGTTGTTACTGTAGGGTGGTCCCACAATAGTGTGTCCCACTTTTTGGCCAACTTTGACACAGAGATCAACATTCTAAGAATAAACTTCACTTTTGAACACCTATTGCCGCAAAACTATTAGGAATTTGAAGATGATGTAAACTAGAGTCTTATAGAATTTTCTTTCTAGTTTCTAAATATATTTTAAAAAAAAAAAAAAAATCATTTTTCCTTCTCCTTCAAAAAGTGGTTTGTGTGAAAAACTATGTTTTTAAGGAGTTACTGTCACTTGGATCAACATAACTTTTTTTTAAAATATGATAACGATGTAATTCTTTTGAGATATATTTGTAACTTCAATATCTAAAGGATGCAATTATTTTCATTCATTTTGGGTCAATATTTCATAGTTTATTAAGTTCTAAAGTGACAGTAACTGTAATTTATACATAAGGTCGCTTGGATGGCTCTAACTTGATCTGTGTATATCAAAATTCATTTTTTCTTTTTTCTTTTTTTTATAAAAAGGTAACACAAATATGCTTTTCCTACATATTTTTCTTTTTTTTTTGTAATTTACTATTTTTCCAATGTCTTGAAGAGACAGGTTGTTGAATGACCAAACAACCTATGTTTAGTTAAAGTAATATTTAAAAGTGATAATGAACTTAATATGTATTAAAATTATATTCATTAGAAAGCTTGTTCCGAATAGCATCATACTACATAGGTATGTTTCTCAAATGGATTCACTGGATCTGCCAAAATATAAAGTCAAACTAATTTTTTGTCAGCATTTTAATAGGTGTGAAGAAGACTCCATTATAGGTATGAATGAGGAATATACATGTTATATCAATATTTTTTTAATATAAGAGGCTTTGAGCTAACCATTTGCAATTAATTCCTTCAAATGGAACCTCTCAAGGCTCAAATCATCGTATTTTGTTAAAAATGTGTTATTTCAGAAAAGATCAACATGCCTAAAAAAGTGGGACACACTATTGTGTGACCGCCCTGTACACAAATCCCAAGGTGTAACATTTCAAAATAAACTATCAATATTGGTAGGGTGGAAATGCAAGGCTTGTCATTCACAACTATATCCAAAGTCAATTCATTAAATGTCCTCAGCATTTAAGCAAAATTCGCCTATGATAGATACTCCAAAATGTAAAATAATCCATATACAATTATACAGATGAAAGAGGAAGCTCGCCTAAAACAACTATCTCTCTCTCTCTCTGAAAAACCAAGGTATGCAACTCTCTCATATATCTTTGCAATATTTTCAATGCCCATTCATTGTGCTATACTCTTAGAAATGTCTTCTTTACTCTTATAATGGCACTTGCACTAAAAGAAGGTGCAAGGGTATGTCGATAGGTCATAGAGGTGAAAGTACTATTCCAAAAAAATGTGTCATTGTAGAAGGAAGTGTTGTACTTAGCAACATCCAATTTGGATTATTTGAAGTTAAAGTTTAGGTAAGCTATATATTTTGAAGGTATTACCCAAAAAAAATGTAACATTCAAATAAATTTGAACATAGTAGAAAATGTACTTTTCATAAAAACAAGCACAATATGTATCAAATAGAAATACACTAGGAAATCAAGGTTGTTTTCGAACAACAGTGGATGGGAAAAAATACAAAATTTGCACAAAGAAAATAGAGTTGTTTTCATGTCATTGGGTTGAAATAACTACGTCCTACATGCATTGTTTTTTTTACATATTCCATCAATAGTGACTAGGAAGAGTAGAGTTGAACTATATATTCAAGAAAGGTGAAATGCAGTAAAGCTTAGGAGGGAATTAATTTTTCCTTACATAGCAAAGACTAAAATTATAGATTAATAAAATAACACTAAGATACTTTAGTCTATAAATCCAAGAAGATGGTAAACCTTAATATTCAACTCAATGTACAACTATGTTGGCTTTCCTTTGGCACCCAAGTTTTAAAATTTTAAAATCGAGCATCACGAAGAAATTTCCTCAAAATTTTGCCCCCTTTGTAATGGTTTTTATATTTTTATGAAGTTATACAAGTTGTAAAAGGGAAACATTGCAAGAGGAGATGTTGAACTTGAAGCTTGAAACACAAGTTCTAAGTTCTAAGTTCAAAATGTTCTAAGTTCAAAGCATTGGTGCAATTTCACTATGCATCATCGCACTTGACCCGCAAGTCTAAAGTTCAAAGTGCAAACTGTAAGATTCAAAGTTCAAATTTCAAACTGCAGTTTGCAGGATCAAAGTTCAAAGTTCAAAGTATAGACTGGAAGATTCAAAGTTCAAAGTTCAAACTGTAGTTCACAAGATAAAATTTTAAAGTGCAATTCATAGGTTCAAATTTCAAGAATGAATGTGATCTCTAACAAAAGTTGTCGGCATCCTTGTTTTCACTCTTTATAATATGCACTCCGCATAGTTAACCTTGAACCTCAGAATTTTGGTTCAAAGTCCATTTTGTTTCCCCTCATGCTGGAAAAGACAAGATTTCTAATGAAGACTCACTAGTTTAAGTAATAGGAATGGCCCCAAAAACATAATTTTTATTCCAATTAAAATAAAATCTTGCAGGCCGATAACTCCTTTATTTGGATAATGTCGAGGAGGTCTCTCTCCATGTGATGCAATTAATATGAAATTGACATGGTTATGGTTATGAGGAGAGTACACCGAGTGAAAACAAGGATGTCAACAACTTTTGTTTGAGACCAAGAAGTTCTTGAACTTTGAACTTGCAAACTGCACTTCGAACTTTGAACTTTGATCTTGCGAACTATGGTTCAAACTTTGAACTTTGAACTTTAAACTTTGATCCTTCGAACTATAGTTCAAACTTTGAACTTTGAATCTTGCAGTCCTCACTTTAAACTTTGAACTTGCGGTTCAAGGTTCGGGTTCAATGATGCATAGTGAAACTACACCAATGCTTTGAACTTAGAACATTCTGAACTTTGAACTTGCGGTTCAAGGTTCAAGTTCAACATCTCCTATTGCAATGTTTCCCTTTTACAAAGTATAACTTCGTAAAAATATAAAAACCATTACAAAGGGAGGGGAAATTTGAGGAAATTTCTTTGTGACTCTCGATTTTAAAATTTTAAAACTTGGGTGCCAAAGGCAAGCCAACATAGTTTTACATTGAGTTGAATATTAAGGTTTGCCAAATTGGATTTATAGACTAAAGTATCTTAATGTTATTTTATTATTCTATAATTTTAGTCTTTGCACTCATCTTCATAAAATGAAGATTACGGGCCCTACTATCTATAGGCCGTAAACTGCATTCAGATTACGGGGCCCTACTATCTATAGGCCTCACCTTCATTTCATGAAGATTACGGGCTATGTAAGGAAAAATTAATTCCCTCCTAAGCTTTACTGAATTTCTCCTTTCTTGTATCTATAGTTCAACTCTACTCTTCCTAGTCACTATTGTTGGAATATGTAAAAAGAAACAATAACAATGCATGCATGATGTAGTTATTTCAACCCAATGACATGAAAAACACTCTATTTTCTTTTTGTATATTTCGTATTTTTTCCCATCCACTATTGTTTGAAAAACAACCTTGATTTCCTAGTGTGTTTCTATTTGATACATATTGGGCTTGTTTTTACGAAATGTATAGTTTCTATTGTGTTCAATTTTTTTAAATGTTACATTTTTTGGGGGTAATACCTTCAAAATATATAACTTACCTAAACTTTAACTGCTTTCAAGGAGTACGCTGATAGGTCATAGAGGTGAAAGCACTATTCCAAAAAATGTGTCATTGTAGAAGGAAGTGTTGTATTTAGTAACATCCAATTTGGATGATTTGAAGTTAAAGTTTTCAAGAGGAGATGTTGAACTTGAACCTTGAACCACAAGCTCAAAGTTCAAAGTTCAAAGCGCTAGTCCAATTTCACTATGCATCATTGAACCTGAACCTTGAAATGCAAGTTCAAAGTTCAAACTGTGGACTGCAAGATTCAAAGTTCAAAGTTCGAACCGCAATTCGCAGTTCACAGGTTCAAACTTTGAACTTTGATCCTGTGAACTGTGGTTTGAACTTTGAACTTTGAATCTTGTAGTCCACACTTTGAACTTTGAACTTTGATCCCGCGAACTGCGGTTCAAACTTTGAACTTTGAATCTTGCAGTCTTCACTTTGAACTTTGAACTTGCGGTTCAAGGTTCAGGCTTGACAATGCATAGTGAAACTGTACCAGTGCTTTGAACTTAGAACATTTCAAACTTTGAACTTTGAACTTGCAGTTCAAGGTTCAAGTTCAACATCTCCTCTTGCAAATTTTAAAATCAAATCATCCAAATTGGATGTTGCTATGTACAACACTTCCTTCTACAATGACACATTTTTTTGAATAGTGCTTTCACCTCTACGACCTATCGGCGTACCCTTTGCACCTTCTTTCAGTGCAAGTGCTAGTATATTTCTTTCGATGCTACATAGTGGGGAGTCTTTGTATTGTTTTCACTTCATAATATTATTATTTAAGGGTTTTAACAAATTTGGGTAAAGCGGAGAGCATCAATAACTTCATATGTATTTTGCAATCAAATATGTTGTAACTTGAGAGTGTAGCAAGGAGGGAGAAAGAAAATGGGATAAGGGTAGAGGAATATATACAATAGAAAAAAATAGAGAAAGACACTAGGGGAGATGACTAAGTAGTTGAACACTCTACCTTCATAATTTATAAAATCTAGTGAACAAATTTTAAATCACCTCTAATTTTATAGAAGCTTACTTGACAAGTCCCTTATTTATATCTGACATTTTTTGGCCATATCATCAAATATGATATCACATCAACATTCATTTTATTGAAAGGTCCAAAAAGGGCTCCCAAAAAGTCAATAGTTGTACACAATGTTGTGTTTTATTGGTGCAATGATGTGGCATCACATGTTTTGTATCTGTTTTAGATCTAAGAAATTCATTCAATTTTGGGTTCTCATCATCAACACTAAAAACTAGAGAGAGAGAGAGAGAGAGAGAGAGAGAGAGCAATGGAAACAATAAGATAAATAAAAGAGAAAACAAGCAAGGCCAACCAAATAATGACATATGGTCTCTCTCTCTCTCTCTCTCTAGAAAGGCCAACCAAATAATGACATATAGTCTCCACCTTACATAAACTATTTGGACTAGTACTATCTGCATAGGCCTAACAATTTGTCTATATGATATTTTTGCCAACAAATTCAAATATGTCAAATATCCATGAGAAGTTATAATCAATTACTTTGATTTGTCATTTACCAAATAAATAATTTATTCACATAATTAATACAATCTAATTGTTATGTTTATTTTTCCTAATGAATTTAGCAAACATTTATTCGATTTTTGTCCTTTTATGAGATTTGAATTTTATCTAAAAAAATATTAAATTATATTAAAACTTGTACCTTACATTTGAATGTAATTTATCATAAGAATTTATAAGATAAAAATATTTATAATCAATAATTCATATCAATTATGTGTGTGTGTGTGTGTGTATAGAGTAACTTCAAAATAATTAAATACAAATATTTTATAGTATACAAAAGCCTAAAACATAGAAGAAAAGGACCAACACAAGAACAAGTTCAAAAGAACATAATCACATTGCAATATAGGAATGTCAAACATTGAAGTTAAACATACATTGTAGTTTTTTATTAAATTGACAAGGAGGGGCCACTAATCTCTTATAGAGAGAACAAAACAACAAATAAAGCACCCTAATCATTGGTAATGGTAAGAAAGCTAGACTATAGGAAGATATTTGGAACCAAGAAAAACCACTGCCTAATTCTTTAAGTCAAATTAAGGGTTGGCTTACTAATTTTTTTGGCACCGAAGTAGAGAATTAAATGTGAACTGGAATGAAGGTAAAGCTAATTGGAAGAACTTCGTAGGATATTTGATTTGGGATATGGATCATGTTGATGTGATAAGAAGGAAATGGTTGGAAGACCTTGGGCCTTTTGCTCGGCTTCTACCTTATTGCGCTCTCTTCTCCCAAGGTATTAAAGAAAATTGGATATGGAGGTATGACTCTTCTAGATCCTCTTTTTATTTTTTATTTTTTTATTATTTTATCTTGTCTTATAGGGCTTTAGAAAGGATAGAAGATAACAAAGATTTGTGCAAACAGATCTGGATCCCCAACCTTATCCCAAAATAAACTTCTTTTGGTGGGTTGTTGCTCATGGTCAAATTCTTACAGTTGATAATCTAAATAGGCATGGTTTTCATTTTGTAAATAGATGTATCCTCTTTAAAAATGAATGTGAATCCATTTATCACATTTTTATCCACTAAACCTATACTATTGATATCTAGCACCTTACCCCGTCTTCTCTCTATGTGGACTTGGTCTTGCCAAGTACTCTAAATTTTTTGATTTATCAATAGAGTTGTAGTCCTTTTAATCACTCAATTCTCAAGAACATCTAGGCTCAAATTCTCCCTTTTATGGTCTAGAATGTCTAGAAGGAGAGAAACAATAGAATATTTAGGGACTAGGAGAGAACCAAATCTACTCTGTTCCAAGTCATAAAACAAAAAGTTAGAGAAAATATTAATGCTAGTTCCTTTAGGAAGGTTAAAGAGATTCCTACTTTGTATGACTTAAGAATCAAACAAGTCTAGAATGTGCTTTAGGACTTCCTCAAAATAGATTGGGCTAACATTTGGAAAAGAAGGCTTACTAGTTAGATTCCTTAAAAATGGGCAGGATTAAATGTAATGTGGATGGTTGTGTGAAAGGGAACCCAAGGGTCTTTTATTTGGGAGGAGTGATTAGAGAATAGAAAGGAAATTTTAAAGAAGGATTTGGTAAGAACATGGGAATAGGGACTAATAACCATGCAAAAAGCTATTGATTCTTGGTATGGAATATAACTCTTGAAGGAGCTAAATTTTGATAGTTATTCTTGAAAGGGATTCCAAAAAGATTTTGACCATCTACAAAACAAAGATGGATGCCCTTGATACATTTCAAGTTTGATGGATGATTGTAAGAGGATGTTGTCTTCTTTTAACCAGGTTAGACTTATCCATACTTTGAGAGAAGGGAACTTTGATGCCGATTTTATGGAAAATTGGGGGCTCAATGCCCATGATTGAGAGCATGCTACTTTTATTATGTTCCCTCAGAAGTTAAAGGAAATTATTGCTAATGAAAGGAAAATAGGTTAGTGTTTTCAATTTTAAGTGGTTGAAAATGTGGTTTGTTATCATTCTGGCTATTCAAGGTTTTTATCTTTTAATAGTTTAATTATGTCGTAGAATATAAGTAAGGCTTGTGTGCTTATATTTCATTATTTTTTGAAAATTACCTTATGTTTAATTTGTTTTATGTCAACAAGTGTATTCATAATATTTTGGCTAAAGGCAAGAAGGTGATGTCTTTGACTATAGACAAAAAAGGTCTTAGAAAAATAGAGATATGGCAAATATCAAGTTTTCAAGAAATGTTAGTAGTAATTCATGTGATAAAAATATCTTGTAGGTTGTTGACCTAGAAACCACAAACTTAGATCCTATTTGGGTTGGTGGTTGGATCAACATGGAATGGATTAATAATGTTAGTATAAGATAGAATAATATTTGTATTAATTATGATGATGCCACTTTTATTATCAAGGGCATTGGCACGGATAATCACATGGCCTTTTTTCTTTTGTTTCACGACAATTGTAATTTCAAATCTCCAAAAAAAATTATTTTAGGAAGTCCAAACATTAGAGAAATTATTAATTGGAATTAGCAAAAAGATTTTAATAAAAGGGTTTTCATTTACTTCTTCAAGAGGGTTCTACTTTGATCTAGAAGGAGATAAAAAAAACCCTTTTCTAGTTTGTGTTGTTCAAAGATTTATAGGGCCTACTACTATGATTGTGAAAGAGATACATTCTAGCTTTAAGGAAGTATGTATTATGGGAGGTCCGTTAAACAAGGTTGACAAAAGGGACTACAAGGAGTTATTGCAAAATAGTGAGCTCTGTGAAGAATGTAAACATGTTGGGATTATTAGTTATATTTAGGCTATGAAAGGGTTTAAAAAAACCCTATCAATGAAGTTTGTCAATTCTTGGCATCAAGGAAATATGGAGCTATAGGGAATGTTAAGTGTTGTGTGATGCCAAATCTTATTGTTGAGGCTACTGGGCTTGATTGCGATAGTGACAAGGTCAAAACGAGGAGAAATTGAGACTATAAAAAATACTTGAAGAAATTTTCTAAAAAGGGAGAAACACTAGTGCTCATGCTGACTAGTAATAGGTATGAGTGTTCCTCCCTTCCTACTCCTTATACTCTGGTTTTCTTGTATGTGATGAAATACTTTATGCTTGAGGGTAGGTTTACTACTTTTCATGGGTATCATTTCCCTGTTTTGAATCGCATTAGGTATGGTCATAAAACTAATGTAACCTACTTTCTTTTTTCATTTCTAAGTAATAGTGTCAACAAGGTTTATTCTCCTCCTTCACATCAAGGTTTGATCTTTATTCTCTATCAATTTGTGTTTTGCAATTCTCCCATTAGTAGTAGGTGTCTTACATACCCTCAAAAGGAAGAAAATCAAATTGTTGAAACTCTTAAAAGTTTTGTCAAAATTGAGCTAGTTAGTATAGTGAACCTCTCCCTGAGAGCATGAACCATAAGCCTAAGAACAAAAAAATCATGAAAAATTCATAGGCTTTGGCTAAGAAAAAGCCCTACCCTAGTGTGCTGTTTGAATAAATCCTCTTAGAAACTACTCTTGGTAAAAGAAAAGCACCTTCTAAGAATTCTTTCCTGACAAAGATAAGGAAAACTAAGTCTGGAGATAAAAGTGAGTATATTGATGTGGATAAAGAAGATACAGAAGAGGAGACCGATTCTAGTGAAGGATATAAGTTAGAAATCCTAGGAGATAAAACATATGATACTAGTTATGGGGAGCGTAGATTTGGTAAGTTGAGGTTCAAGAAGGAAATTAAAGAGAAAAAACTAGAGGATGATGTGGTCCTTGAAACTAACCAATAATATGAACTTGAGGGGAGTGAAGATACCGTCGGTTCTAATGACTAAGAATATGATAATGAAAAGGATAATGAGGAGCTTGAGGATAGTCAGTAAGACAAAACCCTAGAGATAATTGTTAACTTAGAGGATGTTGAGGAGATGGTGAACATGCCTTAAATACCTTCCCAATTTCTCAAGAGTAAGAATGTTATAATTCTTAGGTACCGAGAGTGGAGAGGGGTGAATCAATATAAATAGGGTAATCTAATAATTCAACCACCAATGTGATTATATTTGACAACAACTTCCAAATAGTAAAACATATAACTGATGCAATGAAATAAAAGTAAATAAGATCAAACATCCACACATGCATCATACATAACACAATTATTATTGAGTGGAAACCCTCAATTAGAGGGAGAAAAACATGGTGGGGATGACACCCATAAGACCTTTACTATAGTAAAAATGTTTTCCCTTTTAGGAGCTACAAATACCCTTTCTGAGGCTTCAACCTGTTAGGAGTGACTAGTATGTACTATTAAGAGTACAATGAGATCTTCTAAGATCTACCTCATTAGAGGATTTAAAACTCTGTTTGTGATTTCAATCAATTAATGGACTTACAATATAAGACTTGTTAAAGTCCACCCGATTAACGGATTTTTCTTGCTGCAACTATTAGGGAAAAACAAGTAATAATCTGTATGTAGCACTCCTTGCTTGTCATATCCAATATATTATCTTCTCTATAAATTCTCTCTAATCTGTCTCTGCTCAGAATCCTGATCGCAACCCTAGAAATCATGAATTTTGCTTCACATAATCAACCAACAACCACTCTCAACAAGACGAGCAGTACCCAATAAATACTCAACTAGCAGCACCTTAGTCTTCTCCAAAATTTAACTTTGAATCTTCCTGCTCGAATACTTCATGTCGAATCAAATTACACGATGTACAAAGTAATTTTCCTAAACCATGTCAACCCAATATAAGATTTACGTGTGATATTAACAAGAAAATTCAAAACCTTTTGACCATCCCAAACATTTTTTGGAATCTTCCCTTCTTTCTTGTCTCGAATGTATAAATGGTAACTCATCAAATCCTTAACATCTAAGACGCATCATCATAATAACTATATTCAACACAGCATCCATACCAGTCATTGATGTAAGATCTACCACCAATAGCTCAATAATATAGTGTCTTCAACCTATAGGCTCTTCTCCCACTATGATGTACTCTCACTGATTAACCAAATCAATTACAATTGCAACCATGATGTCTTATGATCATGTACATAAAATGTCTAAGACCGCTCCACTTAATTCCTTCTTAATCATTATCGATATGAAAATCTCCACATGTAGATGCTCTTCTTGTACATTGCTCATTGTACTTAGTTGATTCATTCTTGTGTGTGTGAAAATTGTACCTAGCTATGGACACAACACTTCAGTAAAAGTTTCAAGGTTAGCAAATCTAAAAATATGCAAATAAACAAACTATTCCTAACCAGGCAATTTACTGCCTTCTAGTAAGTGCAAGTATGGTATTCTCAGAATTAGACCGAGATCAGTGACAATGCAACACCTAAACAAAGGATTTGATAATGAAAAATGAATCGAATATGAATGTAGATTAATCTATTTTTTTAATTTTTCTATGCAATTAGATGAAAAACTATAAGAGAATTGATCTAAAACTGATATGAAATGAATCTAATCTATGAATGATATTGAATTGCTATGAAAACTAAATGAGAGCAAGAATCCAAGAAAAAGCACAATCTCACAAATTGCCAGATCGCACAAGCCAGATTCTCCAATTCGCAAGTTCGTTGAAAGCAGTATCGTTTGTGAAGGACTGAGCCTCATTTATATAGAAATCCAGGGTTTGAGAATGCATGGAAAAAGCCATAAATCACTTCTTGATGAACTCAGATTGATTTTTGAGTTATCAAAGAATTAGAAATAGTTAGCTCACAAAAATCATGCAAGAACAACTTTTTAACTCAAATCAGGAGTTCGGTTCACTTTTTCAACTCACAATCACATGTTGAGTTCAAAAAGTTAACAAATTGAATTGATTTGTTGATTTAAAGTTTAACTACTTTTCTGATTGTGCATGGAATTTTATGAATTTATTTAATATTCAAAGTGATTTATTCTCAACTTAACTAATTTTTAACTGAAAATAACTGATTTATGGGTTAATCAATTATTTAATCAAACTTTATCCAAAAACTATATCATTAAATTTGACAACTTGATTTAAACAGTTAAATAAATGTTGAATTGATTATTTTTAGGAAATTTGATTTATTGCTAAATAAATACAATATTAATTAAGAATAAATTTAATTAAATGATTAAATGGAAGAATTAAATTCAATTAATCAAATATTCGATATATTTAATTAATTAACTTTAAGATAAATAAAACAATATCATTTATCACCAAATAATATTTAATCAAAGATAATTTAGGATAAATTAGGAATATTTAGGAATATTCCCCAATGCAGAATTAAGATAGAATCAATTAGGGTTTTAATAGTCGGATGTGCAAATGTGCCTTAGGTTAGGACTTTTGTGTCGATTTCGATTGATTTGTCGATGTAGGAGGTCAATGGTACTATAGCCCATTTTTGGAGTATTACATTTTGCCCCTCTTTGATTTACTATGTGAAGCGCAGTGGTTCAAAGATTAATCTATTTTTGATGATGATGCGAAGTCAGTTATGTGATGGAAAAACTGATCCTGAAAGGTTAACTGATTCTGAGATAGAAACTGATTGAAAGATTTGAAGATGTTGATTTAGGTTTTGGTTGACCAAAGAATTGAGATGATGTTAACGATATCAACAATGAACCTGTGATTACGAAGAATTGTCAAAATGCCTGATTCTGAACCTATGATTACAAGGAAGTGACTGTCTTGACTCCATACCTGATTGTCTAAAGGAATCGAAAGGATGCCAAGTCTGAACCCTTCAGTTATGAGGAATCAAGGAAATAACACAACTGAACCAATGGTTATGAAGAGCTAATATAGTTGACAAGTTTTAATGAGAGAATACTAGATTGATATGAATTTTGATGAATCTGATATGTCCCAAGCGATGAGGTCTTTTGATGAATCAACAACTAGACGTGGTTGTTGTCTTGATTAATGAAGAAAGATTTGATTTGACAGATTTGATTAATGATGTGTAATACCATGCCCCCTTCGGGATGAAAATTGAAATCTGGCAAGAAAGCCAGCTTGAAATAGTTTAGAGGTGATGTAATCGAATTGAGAAGTGGTTATGCACGTCCGAAAATGTGTTCTGCATTGTTTGGAGGTCCTACTGACCAAGTTTGACTAGGTTTGACCATGAGTTGACCATGGTTGACCAAGTTGAAATTCGAAGAGTTTGATGTTAGATAATCAGTTAAGTTGAATACTAGATCTTTGTGATGTGATGAAGGTTGATTATGCAAGCAGTCGGTCGTCTTGGGTCCAAAAATTTTAAATCACAATTTTGACAATATAAACAATCTTAGATTTTGATTTTGATCCTGAAAATGGGTTAAGAACGTCGAAATTAGCAAGGGGTGCAATTTTTATGCAAAACGGGGCACTTTGAAAAATTAGGTCAAAAGCTATATAAGGCCCAAAAGGGTTATTTTCAAAAAAGGGTTATTTTCAAATCATTTCAACCTTTGACCGTTAGAAACCTTGTGGAGCCCTCTGAGTGAAAATGAAGGTTCTAGTCTCCTCGCACCGATTTGAGAGTAGCCGACAGTACCTGTGACCTCCACAGTATGGTAATGTGGTAAGTGGACCTTTGTGCCTCTCTGTGAATTCAAATTTGCTTTTTTTATGCTTTTTAAGAATTTTTATCATGTTTTTTAATTTTTCAATTTTTGCACCATGGAAACTCGTACGACAGTATGCTTAGGCTCGTACGAGTATTTAATTTCCTATAGAGTGTCGTGTAGGTCATAGATGTAACTCGAATGAGAGGGACCCATTTGTCGTACAACATTTCATCAGGTCCCTCAAGTGTCGTGCGAGAGCCTTTACAATGTTGTATAACCATAAAGTGTCGTATGGGAAGGTGTATAAACTCGTACGACTTTCCATGCTAGTTTGATTTGTCGTATGGAAAGCAACGACCATTTTTTAAGCCCTTAAGAAAAATTTTTAACTTTTTTGATTGTCTAGCTGATTTTAGGAGCCTTTAATGTGCCCTTTTGAAGTATTTACTTTCTCATTTTCCGTGCTTATAGCCTGATTTTTTACCAAGTTACAGATAGGTTGTCCTTTTTTTTGTGTTGTGTAGGTTCATTACTCAGATGTACATGTCCATATTTCACATTTTGCCACATAGAGGCTTTTCTTGTCATTGCCTGACCCAATGAGAGTACACCTTGCAGTGTGTGGGTTTGAGTTTCTGATTCGGTTACCTTATATTTAGGTTAACCATGGCCTTCTTATTGCGTTGATTGAGCGATTTCATTTGAAGACCCAGACATTTCACTTGCCTACTGGGGAGATCACTATTACTCCAGAGGACGTATATAGGATAGTCCAGATTCCATTTCATGGCCCACATTTGGATTATATCAGTGCAGGCAACACAGGTTTGCAAGATTTTCGCACATTATTTGGCGTTGATGAGAAAATAGTGCAATCGATCTCTTGGGAGATACTGGTTGAGAGATATGGACACACTCACCGGCTAGAGTGTATTATTGCAGGGATGATTAGAGGGATCATCATGTCAGATCGTCAACAGAACAGTCTCTTGATGGGCTGGGCCTTGATAGTTGCATGGTTGATGGTGAGTCCTATTGAGCTTGGATGGGGTCAGTGCCTCCTGGCACATATGTTCTCTGAGATGCATGAGATTGTCTACCATGAGGGTAAGCCATTTGCATCGGGTGCTTTAGTTTTACATATTTGGGCATGGGAGCACATCCCGATATGCCAACCAATTTATACAGATGAGAGACAACCATAGGAGCTGTTGATCTATAGGTATTCAAGATACATCACATAGGTCCAAATGGGTCATACCGAGTATTGGCAACATGTACTAGATGATATGACTTTCATCATCTGGAGACCATATTTGCATATTGAGGCATGGCTAGCTACTTGTATTTAGTTTGGTTACTTTTGTCAGAACCAAATCTTGATAGGATGATCGACCACAATCCTTAAGAGATTCATCATTACACGTGTTTGGTGGTAGTACGACATCATTCAGGATGCACCCTAGGATTTTGTTGCTTACGCATGATTGGTGCAAGAGATTGGACTAGGATGGTCAGCTAGGCTATCTTATGCATATTGTAGTCTCGAGTACAGGGGGCTTGTTAGTCATGATTGGGATTACAAATCACAGGTGCTTGATGTTGGAGTCATAGATGCCTTCATAGAAAATCTTGCAGAGCATCTAATGAGGCATTTCGCTGATCCTACAAAACTCATTCCTACTATGGAGGTCATGGAGAATGTCACAGGTGCCCCTATGGGTAGAGGCCAGAGAAGGAGAGAGGTACAGATGCCAGTAGTGCATCTGACACCACCCTGGCCTAGAATAGTGAGGACTCCACCGAGGCCATCAAGACAGATGAGACCTCCCAGACCTCAAAGTGTTCCAGTAGGTAGGCCTACAGCTTTGCTACGGAGATATAACAGAGGTGAGGGTGGAACACTAGGCGGTGTTGGCAGTGTAGATGATTTTATAGGTGCTCAACAGGATGCTCCAATGGAGGAGACACATGTTGCTCCCGATTTTGATTTAGGTGCTGAGATTGATTTTTGCAAGGCACATATAGAGGCCAGGACATATCAGCCTATGGAGGAGGTAGAGGCATAAGCAGCTGAGGTAGATCTTGGTTTGAGGTCGATGCTACAAGATGTTATCAGGTGACTGTGATAGAAGCTACATGATCAGCATACCCATAGTGCTACATTAGAGGTCTAGCTCTATGATTGTGAGAGATAGTTGTGGGAGTGGGAGGTTGATATTAGATACTTGCAAGTGGAGGTGATCCACAAAACATGTTGGGTAGCATATTATGTTTTAGTGTATTATTTAGTTGTGCCACCTAGACAGAGGATGACATCCTACTCCCAGTACATGATAGATTCTAAGGGAGTTAGGGCACCACGTGCTGAGCCACCACTTGATGCACCTCCGAGAGGAGGAGCTGCACTTGATGCTAAAGACCAAGCTGAGAGCTGATCTATTGTAGTTCTTTGTTTTTGTCATGTTGATTATACCTCATAGCTCATTGTAGCTTATTCTTTTGTATACAGTGCCATTAGTGCACACATCCCCTTGTACTCTTTTGATATTCTGATACATATAGATGAGATCGATTTTTGGTTGTGACATCATTGTACTTGTCATTTATGTTTATGATGTAATATCATGTGATGCATATGTATGAAATGCTTCTTTTATTGTGGAATGCAATGAATATGCTATGGATTATGTAATGAATGTTTTTTCCTTTGAAATGGATGAATATGCAATGCAACGATAGATATTGTAATGCTATGTATGATTTCCTTTCATGCTTATATGGATGCACATGTATGTATGTTGATGGATTTATGAAATGATTTATGCAAATGCATCGATACACATGATATGTTTTTGTAGGTATATGAAGAAGATGAGTCCTCAGTCATTGTCAAAATGGATGTGTAACCCAGAATGGTGACTGCTTGCTGATTAGTGAAAAGGACCTTCATACGATGTTCAGTCCTTCTAATGTGTTTTAGTGCAAATTAGGAGAATTTAAGAATTCGACCTGTAGGAAAATCATGAGAAATGTAACCATGCAAAGTGGAAAAATGAAAATGAAATGCAAGACCTATGACTTAGTCACTGATCATGTGTCGGTCTTTATCATCATTGAATTTATTAGGTAACCGAATAGTTGATACAATGTCTATTGACTAAATAAACATAGACATATGAATATTGACTTTTAGTCAGAAATGTCAGATTAGATATAAGCACCAAGGCACAAAATCCAGGATGACCTGAATATCATGTCCATTTTGATTTTGCAATTTGTATAAGCATCAGAACATGAACATTATGATGACTTGAATACGCCTTGCGTACAAACACACCAAGTAGTTGGGGAGATTATTCTAAATCCAATGTGCATTACTCACAATGACCCTTTACCGCTCACATCCCTGGGTAAGATCATGTTTCACAGTAGGAGTAAGAAATCACTCAAAAGACAATAGTTAGATTAGACTTCCTTGAAGCATCTGGCTATCGATGGTCGAGGTACACATGGCCATCCAATACATGATGGAGGCACTTATAGTGGACACCAATTCAATCTAGATTTTCCAAAGTTGTTAGATTTTCACATACAAACAAAAGATAGAGAAACGATTATGCTCCCAGTCATCACTCTCTAAATCTTGTAAAGGACATGATCAAGGGGCTCAAAGGGATAGAATATGCAAAAATCTCAATGTGAATCAGTAAGCATAAAAAGTGTTTGAGCGAAGATTGTTCTTGTTTTCTTATTTTGTTGTTTTTTTGTTTGGTGTGAAAAATCCTTTCCTGGTGAGGAGACTGACTGACTGACTCAGATATAGCTCTGGAAGGACTTTGACTAGATATGAATCATCTGGGGTAAACTAGAGACCATAGGATATGACATTGATTTCCCCCAAGTTTGAAACATTGATAGGATGTAGACACTTTTGAGCTTGGTATATCGACCAACTTTATTGAAAACATCATAGGAAAGAAACAAGGAATATATATAGACTAAAGCAGACTGAAAGCTGGGAAAGACCGAGATTGTGCTGATAGATGGAGCATTGTGAAATAAGTGGCACCCGTTTGCCAGGTTTTCACCATCTTGGCAGAGATTCTATTTTTGCAACCAAGGTGCATGTTTACCAAGTTTTCACCAAGGCACTTTTCTTTTTCTTCTTTTTTTGTATTTTAATCTTTTCAATTTTTTTGTATTTTTCATATTTTTGAATTTTTTTGTATTTTTCATATTTTCAATTTTTTTTTGTGAACCAT
Organism: Chamaecyparis obtusa; assembly: GCA_027943335.1. Classification (NCBI taxonomy): domain Eukaryota; kingdom Viridiplantae; phylum Streptophyta; class Pinopsida; order Cupressales; family Cupressaceae; genus Chamaecyparis; species Chamaecyparis obtusa. The sequence goes on along the minus strand of BSBK01007206.1, from coordinate 213,306 downwards.
CAAGGTGCCTATTTCTAGGTTTTCACTAGGATGATCATCTTTTTATGAATTTTTCTGATTTTTCTGATTTTTTCAGGACATTTTCATAGACTAAATGTCTTAGGCATAGAATTTCTTCAGATAGAGAACATTGATTGTTTCTTGGAGTTGTTCTCCTTCAGTTGTTGAGAGTTGATAGGCTCTAGAGCCAAAAGTAGCAGCGACAACAAAGGGACCCAGCCAGTTGGGTTCAAACTTCCCCTTGCATTCTCGATGGGATTGATTTTTTGTATTTTCTCTTAAGACTAGATCACCAACCTAAAATTCTCGGTGTCTGACTTTCTTGTTGTAGCCTCTAGAAATTCATTTCTAATATACTCTAAGATGATCATATGTTTCCTGTCTGCACTCATCTAGTAGTTCAAGTTCTTGCAAGCTAGACACTCTGTAGTCATCATCAGTTACTAGACCATGCCATTTGATTCTTAGTGATGGGATTTCAACCTCAATAGGTAGTACCCCTTAAGACCCATAAACTAAAGTGAAAGGAGTAGCCCCAGTGGGCATTCTGATACTTGTTTTGTAGGCCCAAAGAGTTGGCTTTATCATTAGGTGCTAGTCTCTTCCTATCTTGTTGACTATTTGATGCAAGATTTTCAGTAAGTTCTTGTTGGATGCCTCAGCTTGTCCATTCCCTTGAGGATAGTAAATAGATGACCAATATTGAGTGATGTTGAATTTAGAGCATAAGGAATCTAAGTCCTTGTCCTTGAATTGACCTCCATTGTCTATGATGATGGAGTGTGGTATACCTTACTGACAAATGATGTAATTCAAGATGAACATGGAGATTTGTTTGCCAATGGCCTGTGTTAAAGGAACTGCTTGTACCCACTTTGTGAAATAGTCTGTAGTTGTTATGATATGGGTATGACCATTAGAAGAATGAGGATAGATAGCACCAATGAGATCAAAGGCCCACTGTTGAAAATGACATTGGGTTGTAAAGGGAATCAAATCTCTCCTTGACGCATGAATCAAGTTTCCATGGCTTGGCACTTCTGACAGTTCTTAGCAAATTTCATAGCCTCTTTTTCCATGTCGGGCCAATAGTACCCATCCCTAATAAGTTTTTGAGCTAGTGTCAAACCGTTGGAATGTGATCCACAAATACCTTCATGGACTTCATCTAATGCATGTTGTGACTCTTCATGTTCTAAACACCTAAGGAGTGTACCATCTAGAATTTGTTTGTATAAATCATTACCAATGATGACATACCGTGATGCGTTTCGAATAAGGTAACGTTTTTCATGGTGGTTAAAGGTATCAGGAATGATTTGGTCTCTAAGGTACGAGTACAAGTTTTTATAGAGGAAGGAATCATGAGCAACAATGGTGCAGATCGTTCGGGTTTCTAGACAATCATAGCCAGGGAATGACAGTGCTTCCACCAGGAACTCCTAGCATAGCTCATGTTCGGGTTGCTGCAGTAAAGATGATAGTGTTTCCATAGCATTAGCAACCTTGTTCTCTGATCTAGGACTCTATTCAAATGTGATAGATATGAAATATTTCTTGAGATCATCTACCATGCGTTTGTATGGAATGTGTTTCTCATCTTTTGTTTGATACACATCATTGACTTGGTGTATGACTAGTTGTGAGTCTCCATGAATGTGTAGTTTTGTTACTCTCCATTCGATCGCTATTTTCATACCATTTAGTAAAGCTTCATACTCAGCTATGTTTTTGGTACAAGGGAACTTGATTCTGAATGCCTTTGGAATGGAGTAACCTTGTGGTGTTATAAGCAATATTCTAGCTCTAGATCCATTATGTACGTAGGACCCATCAAAGAATAATTTCCATGTTCTTATTGATAGATGCATGATTGAAGAATCAGGGAATTCCATTCGCATTGGTTGATCGTCAAACATTGGTGCTTCAACTAACTGATCTAAAATGACTTGTCCTTTAATATCTTTTCATTCAACATACTCGATGTCAAACTCGCTCAACAACATGACCCATTTTGCTAGTGTACCAGTGAGGGTGACTTTTCTTAGTACTTTAGTGGATCAATTTTAGCTATCAATTATGTAGTATGAGCCAACATGTAGTGTCATAGATTTTGTGATGCAAAGATGATAGCTAGACACACTTTTTCTATCATGGAATAGTTCTTTTCATAAGCTACCAGTGTTCTTCTGATGTAGTAGATAGCTCTCTCCTTCTTGTTTTCATCATGTTGTACTAGTAATGCCCCTAGTGAAGTATCTATGGTGGAGACATATAATATCAATGACTTCCCTTAAATAGGAGGCATGAGAATAGGTGGATTTTCCAAATATTGCTTGATATGGTTGAAGTTCTTTTCACATTCTTCATTCCATGAGAAGGTCACACCTTTATGTAATGTCTTTGTGAAAGGTTGTGATATATCTGCTAGCTAAGATATGAAGCATCTGATAGATTGTACCCTGCCTTGTAAGGTCCTCATTTGAACGATGTTTTTAGGAGGTTGCATTTCCATGAATGCTTTGACCTGTATTGGATCTACTTGAATTCCTTTCTTTGAAACAATGTACCCTAGAAGTTTTCCTGAAGTGACACCAAAAGCACATTTCTTAGGGTTTAGTCGGAGACAAAAAATTTCCATTCTATCGAGTATTTTAGTTAAGTCATCTAGATGTTCAGATCTTTCCATTGATTTAGCTAAGGTGTCATCAACATAAACCTCCATAGTTCGATGCATCATATCGTGGAAGATAGATGTCATAGCTTGTTGATATGTAGCACCAGCAATCTTAAGACCAAATGGCATTACATTTCAGCAAAAAGTACCCCATGCATAGGTGAAAGCTATCTTTTCTTGATCTTCTGGAGCTATCTTGATTTGGTTGTATCTAGAGAAACCATCCATTAAAGAAAAAATTTCAAAGCCCCCAGTCATGTCCACTATCATATCAATGTTTGGTAGCGTAAAGTCATCCTTAGGGCATGCTTTGTTTACATCTCTAAAGTCTGTGCACACTCTGATTGATTTTTCTAGTTTTGATACTAGAACTATGTTGGAGATCCAGTCTGCCTAGTCTATAACTCAGATAAATCTAGCCTTTAGTAGTTTCTTGAGTTCAGCTTTGACAAGGAGTGCCACATGAGGATGCATTTTGCGCAATTTCTATTTGATGTGTTTAACTAGTGGAACGATAGAAAGATGATTCATTATGAGATCAGGATCTAACCTAGACATATCTGAATATTTCCATGCAAAGTTGATCTTCTTCTCTGTTAAGAAGTTTTTAAAAGCTAGTTTTTCTTCATCTGACAAAGATTGTGCTACGCAAATCAATCATGGTTCTTCTATTGTGCCCAAATTGATAGAATGAGTTGGTTCTATCAACACTGGAGATCTTTCCTATAAGTGACTCGGAAGGACAAAAAATATATCATCCTTAGGTGCCTTAGAGAGGTTTTCACCATCGGATGTGTCTTTTGTTTTTACTATTTTAGGTTATGAGACTGTCACATAATGGTTTTCACCCTCAGAACTCTCTATCTTTTTATTCTTATTCTTTTGATTGAGATATTTGATATCTGACTCTATCATGTTGATGCTAGGTTCGCTAATGGAATTCATCATGGGTTCTACTGCATTTAGGTAGCATGCAAGAGCATAGTCGGATTGGAAGGTATCAATGTCTTGGATTGGGTTGGTAGATGTTTGGTTAATAAACTCTGGGTGTTAGACAGTAAGTGTGGGGAAATATTGAGTAACCATCTTTACACATATAGTGTTGTCATCATTGGTCCTGATTTGACTCTCAAATTCAAGGATGATATTACTACTCAGAATATTCAGTTCGTTAAGTGTCTCAATGTCATCGTTGGATCATGCGTTAGTGAGAAGTGAATCACACTCACAAGGTCTATCATTTCCTTCTAGACTCATTTCGGGCATTGGTGCATATCGGTGAATGACATCAATATATTTATCAGTAATAATGTCTTCTTCCTCTGGTTCTGGAATGACTCCCCATTCATAATCATTTGATTCTTCATCTCGATCCCTAGGAAAGTGAAGAACATGTGTAAAGTTAGGACGGATTCCCCAAGAAGGGTTTACCTTCAGAATCTGAGTGAAATTCATACTCATGGGAGTCTATCTCAGAATCACTATTGTGTCCCAAATACTCAGCTATTGTGATTGGTATACCCTCTTCTTCTATTTGGTTATCTTTAAGATTAGCCGGTTCTTGTGGTGCGACTGTGTTTTTTTCAGTGGTAGGTTCTTGTGTGTCTACCAAGTTGATTGTCTATTTAGGTTTCTTATCCTCTTCAAGAAGATCCATAATGTCTTGAGGTACATGTTTGTAAGGAAAAACATCATTCGTGTCTGAATCATCATTGTTTGAGTGTTGTGTTTCTTCCTTTTGCTGAATATCTGTTGCTTGTTCAATCTATTCTAAGACATGTGTAGAACTTACATCGAGATGGAAAGGTTTCTTGTGATACCCTAGTCTTGTAGTATCCTTGGTTTTTCTCCCACAGTGTTCAATGGGCTTCATAATGCCTTTTCCTCTTGTTCCTAGAGGTCCTTTTCCAGTATATCCCATTTTAGACATTAGTTTGTGGCCTGGTCCATATCATTTGGTAGGGATTTTAGGCATTTTGGAATCACATTTTTGGACTGTCTATGATTGAGATTCATCTTTGTATAGCCATTCTATTATAGCATCTTCTTCATTTGATTCTTGTTTGGATACTTGTTCCATGATAAAAATCCCATCAAATATGACCTTGGACTCCTTAGATGTCACTTTCATCTTTTCTGAAGGTTGTCCATAAGATGTAGTTGACAATGGAAGAGATGTGAGAGATAGGACTCATTCCATTGTGTACTCTCCCATGCCAATTTCTTTAATCTTGACTCCTTTTGATAGGTCTTCCCTTTTAGATGTAGAAGCTATGTCTATTTGTTTAGTAGGAGACTCTCTGTTGTGTGGAACATGTTTATCTACACTTTCCTTCAAAGCATTGCAAGATGCTGATATGTCTGCTGGTATAGTGACCTCTACTCAATCATAGGTAAATTTTAGACATTGATGGTATGTTGATGGAATATCTTGCATCTCGTGTATCCATGGACTCCCTAGAAGAATGTTACAGGGCAAGAGAAGATCCAGTACTTGACAGGTGATATCTTTGATGACAGGTCCTATTCTGATAGGTAGCACAATGACTCCTTTGGAATCTCTATCTTGTTCATCATATGATTTTATGGTTATCTACTTTTTAGGATCAATAGCATCTTCCAACAATCCCAATTGTGTAACCAATTTGTAGGAATGGATATTTAGACTAGCACCTCCATCTATCAACACACGTTTGACACAACAGTTTTGGATTAAGACTTCAATATGCAAGGGTTGGTTATGTGGGTGACTTAGGGAATTTCCATCTTCTTCTAAAAAGGATATATATTGAGGGGACATCAGGTGACTCACCATTTTTTTATAATCTGTCAAGGTCAAGATCCTCAGGAACATTAGAGTTAGCGAGAGCTTTGTCAAGAATTGCACGATGAGCAGGAGAGATGGGAAGCAACTTGAATATAGAAATTTTGGCATTAGTAGGTTGCAATTTCTATATGATGTTGTATGATATCTCTTTGGACTCTTTTGAATTGGAAGATTTGGACTGAGGAGGATTAGAGAAACCTTGTTTTATATGTAGATTATCCAAGGTGTCTTCTTCGTAATGAGTGGTATCGCAAGGTTGATGAATGGTCTAAACAATCAAAGAAGATGAGTCTGATGTTATAGGTCCTTCTCTTGGTTTTCTATGTGAGGAAGCTCTAGTTTCCACCATTAACTTTGGGTGAATAAGAAGAGCAAGATAAGACAATTGATAAATGATCTAATTTAGGAAAAATTGAATGATGCAACCTTATTAAGATTTGGTAAGAAGACTGATTAGACATAAGTACAGGATACTATGCCCTAGGTGTATGAGTAGATGACCAAAAGATGGTGGACATGAGCTCACAACACTTAGTCATTTTGAGGATAAATTTCAAGATTATCTTGACAAGGTTTTGACACAAGATGAGACAGTTTTCAGATCAAGAATTGGAAGACAAAATCAAGCTAAAAAGAATCACTTTGGGGAAATGAGATGAATGCTCTATTTCTTAGCTCTGTTCCTGACACAGTGGATTTCTGATAGAATCTAATTGATGGCTGCTAATTGGTGAGTTTCTGACAAAAACAAGCATTTTTTGACAATTTTGGGTCAACTCTCGTACAACTTTATCCAATCTCATACAACATAGAATCAAGGCTAATATGAAAATTGCAAAAAATCATATGACAAATGACTCAAGGGTAAAATTTTTCTTTGGTTTGTTGAAAAGACTCATACGACACTATACTAGTCCCTATATGAGTTTCTAGGGGTTTTGATATGACAATTGTAATTTGCATCAAAACTCGTACAATAATTGACTTTCAAGGATGATAATTTACACCAGAAAATGATTTTTCTCATATTTTTGCAAGTTTTCAGCTATTTGGTGTTTTGAAAATCTGTGTATTGGATTGTCTGAGGTTGTTTTAATATAGTAATAGGCTCACAATAACAGAAAATAGAGGGAACTGACTCAATGAATCAATCACACCTATCTTACCCTAGGTAGGAGAAGAGATGTATTACTTGCTCATTGACTTAGGAACACACTCATGGATGTTAAAGCCCATATTATTTGAGTTTAAGCATCGAAGAGGGCTCGATATGATAAGTTTCTTGGGGTGATTACTATTCACCTCGTACAAGCACTACAAATCCTTCGGGGGGTGGATCAGTGGAAAAACTAGCTCAGCCTTTTAATTAAGGCATCTGTTCACAACTATCCCCCATAGTCTCGCAAGTAGGATTTAGGCTTTTAACCCTATGAGCACTCTGATCAGTGTAGTCTCACAAGCAAGATTTAAGTGGCTCCTTTCTACACAAAATCAAAGTGTGTTCATGGCACGAGTCCAAGGAAAAAATAAAACCGTGTCTTCTGAGGCTTTAACCTCAAGGAAGCGTCAAATTTTATAGTGGGGTGGAAGAGTTGGCGTAAGACTTGTCCCCACTTGGATCATTCCAGGTAGCTTTTTACCTCTCCGCCAGGCCCTCTAAAGGTTTAAATAAAATGTGAGGTTGGGGATCACAGGATTTGGGTTTCTGATTCTTTGAAAGAGAAGAGCATAATCTCCTAACCTTGTCCTTTTCCCTATCCAAGACACGTCAAGAAGATAAATCTAGAGACAGTACACAAACTAGTGCCAAGGAAGACACCCTCTGCATTTCTGATTCTCCTAAGAAGGAGAAGAGCATAATTCCCTAAGTATTTTCCTCAATAACAATAGATGCACATACCTATTAAGCTAGATTCCTATGAAAATGAAATCAAATTCTAAGAAGACAAAATATTTTCTTGAAGAATATTTAGGCAACTTTCAAAACCACCTGTCAGAAATTTGGTTGAATGAGCTTTCTTTGACTAGTATTTTCTGAAGAATGGAGTTATCTGCAAAATATGGGCTTAGAAGTCAAGGCAAGAAGAGGTCAAAAGAATGTGTTTTTATGCTCATTCTTCGTCTCTCCTCCTGCACAAATGAATTAAGTTGTAAAAAATAGTCAGAAACCAGCAAGGACCAACTGTTAGGGTTAGCTGTCAATCCAAATCTGAAAGACTACTCAAAAATTTGATGTGACAATGCAATACTAGAATCAAAACTCGTACGACAATATGTTGCTTCCCATATGATAGTTCGAAAATGATACGATAGTGGGTTGATGCACACATGATAATTAAACTCTCGTACAACAATGCCCATACAACCAGCATGACACTTAAAATTATTGTTTGTCATACGACAGATAGTGAATCCTGATATGACAATCTCCAAATGTTGTACGAGATTGTATGAAAGAGAAAAATAAAAATCATAGTTTTGAAAGAAAATGTTAGAAAAATTGTAAATTTAGAATGGAAACCCATTGCAAGGCCCCACGGTGGGCGCCAAAAATGTATGTGTGAAAATTGTACCTAGCTGTGGACACAACACTTCAGTAAAACATTAGAGGTTAGCAAATCCAAAAATCTACAAATAAATAAACTATTGCTAACCAGGCGATTTACTGCCTTCTAGTAAGTGTGAGTATGGTATTCTTAGAATTAGACCGAGATCAATGACATTGCAACACCTAAACGAAGGATTTAATAATGAAAAATGAATGGAAGATGAATGCAGATTAATCTATTTTTTTAATTTTTCTATGCAATTAGATGAAAAACTCTATGAGAATTGATCTAAAACTGATATGAAATGAATCTAATCTATCAATGATATTGAATTGCTATGAAAACTAAATGAAAGTAAAAATCCAAGAAAAACCACAATCTCACAAATTGCTAGATCACACAAGCCAGATTCTCCAATTCGCAAGTTCATTGAAAGTGGGATCATTTGTGAAGGACCGAGCCTCATTTATATAGAAATCTAGGGTTTGAGAATGCATGGAAAAAGCCATAAATCACTCCTCGATGAAATCAGATTGAAATTCGAGTTATCAAAGAATTAGAAATAGTTAACTCACAAAAATCATGCAAGAACAACTTTTTAACTCAAATCAGGAGTTCAATTCACTTTTTCAACTCACAATCACATGTTGAGTTTGAAAATTTAACAAATTGAATTGATTTGTTGATTTAAAGTTTAAAATTGCTTTTCGGAATGTGCATGGAATTTTATGAATTTATTTAATATTCCAAGTGATTTATTCTCAACTTAACTGATTTTTAACTGAAAATAACTGATTTATGGGTCAATCAATTATTTAATCAAACTTTATCCAAAAACTGTATCATTAAATTTGAAAACTTGATTTAATCAATTAAATAAATGTTCAATTGATTATTTTTAGGAAATTTGATTTATTGCCAAATAAAAACAATATTAATTAAGAATAAATATAATTAAATCTAATTAAATGATTAAGTGGTAGAATTAAATTCAATTAACCAAACATTTGATATATTTAATTAATTAACTTTAGGATAAATAAAATAATATTATTTATCACCAAATAATATTCAATCAAAGATAATTTAGGAGAAATTAGAATCGATTAGGGTTTTGATAGTCTGATGTTCAAATGTGCCTTAGGTTAGGACTTTTGTATCAATTTCGATTGATTTGTCGATGTAGGAGGTCAATGGTACTATAGCCCATTTTTGGGGTATTACACTTCTTACCAATTGAACATTGACCTTATCGATTATCCTAGTCATATGATATGACTATGTTTGCATTAATGAAAATTAGAATCGCAACCACCTGTGACCAATCATCAAAATTCATTACAATGCCAATAATCTCCACCTTTGGCATTGATGGAAAATATTGGGTAAACTTTGTCTAACTCTGAATGACTCCCCCTAATGCTATACATCTGAAACTCATATATTGATACATATTTTTCACCTATTCTTACACTCCCCCTTTTATCAACAATGAAAAAGGTTTACATTCTATAAAATACATCCTTGAATTTTTCCTTTGGTGTCTTCAATGACATCTCCCATGACTTCTTTAAGTGATTCATCACAATGATCTTCCCATGAAGATTAGATACTAACTCCTCCAAGGAACCCACGAGACTCATGTCAAGTAATCCAATTATGGATTTTGCATTCTTCATAATCTATTGTATCACCTCTACTATAGGGGATAAGTATGATTGTAGCTTAATGAGTGTGATCACCCTCTTGTCTTGCTCTACCAGAATTTACTTCTCCTTGAGTTTGATCATTTTTACTTTTTCACTGTACTCTACTGCAGAGCTTGTGATGAGATCAAAATTTGTGACAAAGGTGTCAAGCTCCTTTTGTTCTTCATCTCTACTCTTCTCCAAATCCTTGGTGAAATCCGAAAGTTTTGACACTTTTGTAAAACAACTGCCTGACCTCCTTCAGTGTGATTTTAGTGTCATCCACTAGTCCAAAAAGTGTATGCTTGTCTTTTTGTATCTTTTCCACCAACTTCACTATCCTTTTCTTTTCATACTGAGATTATGCAAATTTCATTGTTGCATTCTCACTGTCAGTTGTTTAATCAGCAATGGCCTTAACCAATGTGTCTATATGATCAATCATTATTACCTCTATATCATATTCTACTTCAAGAATTAGACCAACTAGAATATCTATATCTGCCTTTAGTACTCTATCATTCATCTTCTTCTCTTTGGCCTTGTCTCTTTGTGCTTTCAACATCAACTATTTAGAGACCTTAAGTAGTTCCTTAGGTTACAATTTAGTGATATCAATAGGAGTTTGAATATCTTCATCATCATCATCATCTTCTTCCTCTTCTTCTTCATTCACTGGTTTGGGTTTCTTCTTTTCACTTATCTCTCCCAAACTCAACTTCCTTTGAACTAAGACTATATCTTCAACCTCTTTGTGACTAACTTCTTTCTGACCTATCACTAGCACCTTAGTTTGTACCTATTCCTTAGGTGTATCCTCCTTTATAGGATTGTCTTCAATCAATACTTCATCTCCACTAGTTTGACCAATATCTTGAGCTTCAATTTCATGAACTTGTTTAAGGATATCATAAATGACATCACCTACTATCTCTTCTGGAGTGAATGTGTCATCAACTTGATCATCAATACCTTCTTGTTCATTTTTTTTCTTGTTCATCTTCCTTCTATGATTGCAACTTTTTCTTCCATATCTCCATAGTTTCATTATGAACACTGTCTAAGTCACCTATAAGTAGTCTTGTAAATCTATTTCTTATCTTACTCAGTCTTGTCTTTAAGGATCAACTGTTATCTTTTATTCTTTAATATTAAATTATAAAGTTACTTTCATAAGTTCTCTCTCCATGATATCTCTATCTAATTTAATTGCTTCTCTCCATCTTGCATCAATTGCTTTATATAGTTCTTTAGGTAGGATACTGTATAGCTCACTTGTTGTTCTATGGCATTTGTGTAAACTCCATACAATTGTCTCTTCTAACTTCTTCTTGTCTCTTCATCACTGCAGAATCCATACCTTCTTGAAACACTACCCATTCTACCACTCTCCATTATATCTTTAACATTAAAATAAATAGTAGGGGATTTCTTTATACCACTCTCTTTCAACTTCTTCACTTCCCCATCTAAATTGGTTTTGGCTTCCTCATCTCCCGTTGTGTCCTTTTTCTTAGTGACTTCATCAAACTTCCTTTTTATCTTGTAAGTTTTCTTTAATGCCTTTTGTCTCCTCTTCCTTAGTAGATATAGTAGGTGAAACTTGTGTGTTCTCATCAACCTCAATTGCTTCAGTAGAATAAGTATTTTGTCCATCTTCTCTATCATTCTTCTTATTTTTCTCTATATCACTGGTTTCTTTAGTTCCCACTTAATATTTAGAACAACCTCCTCATATATCCAAAACCTAGGTGCGGTAGCATCTATAGGTTTAGATAGTAGTGCATTTTCATGAAGTCTCACTAGATCACTGTCTACCTCATAACCCATGGTAGGAACCCATGATGTTCTAGGTTGTATTGCTTGCAATATATAAGTGTCAGCATCAACAAGAAAAAATACATGGTCTTTATACTCTTCTATAATACCGTTTGGGATTTTTTGACACTTATACATTCTAATTTGAAAATCCTTCAAGTAACCCCACATAACATTATCAAATTTATTTCCTAATTCCTTCATGAATTCACTTATTTGTACTATCAACAGTCTATCTATAGCCCATTGAACCACACTTCTTCCAAGGAAATGATTTTGTAGATAGAAGAAAATACATACCATAATTGCTCCATACTTGAATTATTGTTTCTTGTCCTTCTTAATTTTGTCCATGTTTACCTTGAATTGACTCCTCAACATCTTGCATAGATCATATATAGCACCCTCCTTCACTGCGTGATAGGCAACATTAATTGCTCCAGTGGGCACACTGTTCAAATGACTGGACTGATAGAATCTATATCCAATAACCATAGATATGAATCTTACCTCTTTATCTTCTATGTCATTGATTGTCATAGCTCGGTATTCAAGTTTAGGTTTAGCTAACCCGATAACCAAATTAGCAGCAATCATTCTCTAGGTAGCTGACTGAACGATTGCACAAAATCCAGTAACTCTATGAATAATCTCCTTTGTGATCTTGTGTGGTCTGTCCAACCATATAAATTGATCATGAAATTGGCACAAAACACATTTAATCTATTCATGATGAAATACATTAGGTATTTCTACTGCATATGCAAAACCCTTCATCCTCAAGTGCTTGTGTTCGTCCTTCAACTCATGATTCTCACAGAATCCTTCATATTCATTGTTGATAGCATCCACTCCTAGTTCATCAAGTTTTCAATGAATGTATGATAAAATATCCTTAGTCAATACAATTCTAGGTCCTATGGAAGATAGGGCACCCATCATATCATTCTCGCTTTCTTTCATCAGATGTAGCTTCATCACGGGTCGTGGTTCTTCAACAACATCAACCAAAATAGGGGTATCCACTCTTTGTGCCATGATTGCATTTAGAGAATGCACCAAAAACTTAGCACACACCAGAAAAATATCTCTTCACTAGTTAGAGCTCATGAATACTATCTCAATTCACCACTCATAATTTCCCAGTTCACTAGCATCAGTCACCTTAGATCGCTTTTAAAAATTGAAAAGTGCGTGAAAGAATGTAAAGTGACATTTAACTCACTTTAACCTTATTTAACCTTGAGAAAATAATTGTTGTACTTTAATAATAAAATAGTACTATTCCCAATGGTAGCAATAGTGTCATGTCAACAATTAAAGCATATCTACCTATTGGAGATTTCCAATGGTTATGACTAGTATATGATAAGTATATACCATAAAATCTCCATGTCAACACACAGTCATTGACAACCTTAAAATATTTAGAAAAACCAAAATCATAGTAACTTACACAATAATATGAATATAGATCTTACTGATATATATCTAGGGGATTGGTAAAATATTCTTATTTAAGTGCTCCCCCTAAGAAAATAATATGCTTACTTAGAATATAAATCCTTTGTACCAGAGGATGGTGAATTATCTTCAGATGTCTTGAGCTCTTCCTTCTTCTCTCTTAATTTCCTCCAAATCTTCTTCACCTCTCGACCGACTTCCTCAACATAAAAAAATCTTCTTACCCTTTTTGTCTTCTAACCGGTTGGGTGACCGCTTTGTGAATAAAAAATCTCTTCCAAGATGACTGATCTTATGCCATACCCATTGACCTCCAAGGTTCTCATTCTACAGTTCACTACTAGATGACCATAGTTACCACATACTGAACATGTGGCATTGAATTTCCTTTCCCTTTCATAAGGACTTACTACTTTGACTAGAGACCTAGGAACATACTCTTTAGACCTACAATCCTCAACTTTGTATCCATATTTGTTACATGCATAACAATATCAATAAAATCTACGACCACTCGATCTACTACTAGATCTAGATATAAATCATAAGCAGTATGACCATATTTATGACAATTATAGAAATAACCATGAAATGAATAAGATCTATTCACCAATTTTCTTCTACACACATTTGTAGTATGACCTGGATTTCCACAATTATAAAAAGTAGGTATGTTAGGTTTCTTACCTAAATTGCTTGGATCTACCTTCTGATTTAGTTGTGGCTCTTTAGATTTAGATTTAGATGATTCACCGATTTCAAATACTCCTTGACCTATGTAACCAAGACCAGTAGGGTCTTTGTGTCTTCATTATCTCTTCAATTGTTCATCAATCTTTTTCAAGCTTTAATTGTATTACTTCAACTTTTCATTTGCATCTTTCTCATTTTTTAATTCATTCTTAAATTAATCATTCTCCTCTCTAAGCCTTTCATTTTCACTCATAAACTATTGATTCTCCTTATTTGTGTCATGAAGGTTCTCATGTATGATAGCATTTTCTTGTGATATCCGAAAGAATTGTTCCTCCATTTCCTTGAATGCATCCTTAGAAAATTTCTTGACATCTTCTGCACTCTTCCTTGCATCTTCATCTTTTATTTTTCCTTCAAGGTCTTCAAACATCTTGAAAAATTGACCTTCAAGCTCTCTTTTCAGATTTTCCACTTCTTCTTTGAGTTTCTTGTTCTTATCCATTAGATCTACAATTGCTTCCTCATATTATTTAGACATATTACCTTCAAATAGTTGGGAAATTTAATCTTGTATTTCACTTCACTTCTTAGTACATTCTCTCCTTTTTGCAAGTGGCTTCTTTATCTTTCCCTCTAGCTCATTGATAATCTTGTGTGCATTCTTAAGTTCCATCTCATACGTATAATTCTCCATGATTGTATATCTTTCCCTCAAGATGTTAGGCTTATCACCAAGAGGATCAACACTCTAATACCAATTGTTAGAATTCTTAGGTACTGAGAGGGGGGTAAATTAGTACAAAGAAGTAACCTAATAATTCAACCACCAATCTAAAAAACTTTAACAACTTCCAAATATTAAAAAATAAAATTTATGCAATAAAATAAAAGTAAATAAGATCAAACATCCACACGTGCATGACACATAACACAATGATTTTTGTGTGGAAAACCTCGATTACACAGAGAAAAACATGATGGGGATGACACCCACAATCTCTTCATTATAATAAAAAGGTTTTCCCTCTTAGGAGCTAAAAATACCCTTTGTGAGGGTTCACCCTGTTAGTAGTGACTAATAAATAGTTAGGAGTATAATGAGATCTTCTAAGATCTACCTCGCTAGAGGATTTAAAACTCTTTCTATGAGCTCACCCGGTTAAGGGATTTATAATATAATTCCTATTAAATTCCACCCAATTAAGGGATTTTTCTTTCTGCAACTATTAGGAAACAACAAGTAATGATCTAGGTGTAGCACTCCTTACATGTACAAGATCTAATATATTATGTACTCTTAGAAATTGCTCTTTGATATACCTCTACTCAGAATCCTAATTGCAACCCTAGCAATCATTAATTTTAATTCACATTATCAACCGACAACCACTGTCCACAATAGGAGTAGTACCTAATAAATACTCAACTAGCACCACCTTAATGTTCTAAAAAATTCAATTTTGAATCTTCTTACTCAAATAGTTTAGGCCAAAATTTTCCTACAGCATGTCAGCCGAATATAAGATTTACATGTGATACTACCAAGAAAAGTCAAAACCTTTTGACCATCCCAAACATCTTCTGGAATCTTCCCTTCCTACTTTCCTCGAGCGTATAAATGACAAATCATCAAATCCTTAATGAATAAGACACATCATCATAATAAATGTATTAACCACAATATCCATAATGGTCACCGATCTAAGATCTACCACCAGTATCTCAATAACATAGTGTCTTCAACCTGTATCCTCTTATGCCACTATGATGTATGCTCACCAATCAACCAAATGAGTTGTGGAATCATGATGTCTTATATTCATGTACATGAAATGTCTAAGACTGCTCCACTTAATTCCTTCCCAATCATCACTGATACCAAAATCTCCATTTTTAGTTGTTCTTCCTATACACCTCTCACTGTACTTATCTAATTCCTTCTTACCAATTGAATATCGACCTTATCAATTATCCTATTCATAGGATATGACTATGTTTGCTTCAATGTCAACTAGAATTATAACCAATTGTGACTTCTCACCAAAATTCATTACAGTGTCAACAAATAATTTCTAAAAAATAATTCTCTGACCCACAACCTAGAGAGTAAGAAGGACAATACTATGATAACTTAGATGATAGACCTTCAGAAAAGATTATATTCTCTCAAAAATTCCACCCCTCATGATGTTTCTAAATAGGAATTCAGTGCTACTATATCTTATTTAAGCAGGATGATCAATAGTTTAATGTAGAAGGTTGTGTTTTAAGTGGCTACGGGAAAGAGAAAGTTGAGGAAAAATGCCAAGGAGATGAACACGTAAAGGAATGAGGAAGAGGAACTTGAGGATGCTAATGCTGATTGTTGGAAGAAGAACCTCAACTGCCTCTCCAAGGACTTAGAGGCTATCTCTAGCTCTAAATGATTTTCTTTATATTTATGTTATGCCACAACTCGTATGTTGTTAAGAATGTTCATCAGTTATTATGGGTAAACTTTCTGATGCTATTATTTTTTGTAGTGATATCTATCTCTCAGACTATTCTTTACTAATATTTTGCAGCATAGGTTTATTCTGCTATAGGAAGAATTTTCTTATTATTGGTATGGACATGAAAAGTACCTTAAATAAAGTAGGGTCAGTTGGTAGAACTTTTGCTATGGTCTTTTATTATTTTTCTTTGTGATGACTTTAGTAGCTTTGGGTTGTAATGACCAAAATTTTACTTCTTTGGTTTATGTTGTAGTGTTGTTTCCAACAAGGTTTCCACTCATCAAAAGATTAATCATTAGCCAATTCCTTCAAAACATATTTCTTGAATCCTTCTAAGCTAAGAAATATTAATTTGAAAGAAATACCCAAAACTAGAAACACTATTAATCCTCACATGCAAGTCATGCAAAATACATAACTAAGCTCTGGTACCAATTAAAGTGAAATGAGGATATATTAGAAAGCTATTTTAAATTGGTATGCACATCTAGTAAATGATAATTATTTAAAATGGATTCCAAAAAGATGATACAACCACATAATACTATACCATATAAGTGGAAAGAGACATAGTTAAATATTAAATATTTTTGTACTCACTCATCATCCATCCTCTTATCTCAATTAAAAATACACCAAATCATAAGTGACAACATACAACGCTAGAAAATCAGATTACATTAACACTAAATCAAACCCAGTGATATAAACAGTCCGCATCTAAGCTATCCCACTATAATAAAAATAAGTGATCAACTAACACAACTATATAAATTGTAGGCTCCAATCATTAAAAAATCTAAACTTACTATTGCATTAGTAAGAAACAAATCTGATATCTCAATGTGTATAATCATTTAGACAACATGAATCAAACACTCAATCAAGTATAAATTAGATTTGTTAATTATGTCTACATCCACCACCTTAGTTTAGGAATCCATAAAGCATCTCCAAATAAATGTTGAGTGACTAACCACATACCAACATTTTTATGCAAATGATGTACAACGCCTCCTCTAACCATTCGTAAAGCATACATGTAGAACTACAAATATCTTGGCCAAAGTAATCAAATCAAACTAGATTCTAACAAATAACTCTTTAGTACATGTTTTGCTTGACCATGTAAAACTCAAAAAACCATTTTGTTTAAGAAAACCAATGGACACCCATATCCACTTCACATTAGGGACAGCAAAAAGTCTAAAAAGACCAAAAATTGTTAAACCATAGCAATGTGATTATAATAGTTGTACATCACCATAGATTTTGAACATAAAATCTATAAATATTCATATCTAAGGAACATGAACCTAATTCATACAATTAAAACCATCCATAAGGAAAAGGTAGTTCAATAAATGAACAACCTTTTGAATATCAACTCCACAACCACCACTAGTACATGCATATAAGGGTGATAGACTATTCAAAAATCTTGTAAATAATCCAATGATCAACTCCATATCTTTCATACAATTGGGGATGATAAAAAAATACCTTCCAATATCAAGAGTAAAATAAGAATCTAATACAAGCACACTCACACCATGGTTTAGATAACTAAAAATTCTAAATATTATCAGGGAACCTAAAAATAATACGCAACATTAAAATTTTGTTGCCCACAACCAAAAAATACAACATCACCACCATGCATTAAGATTTTAATATTTTCAAATAATAGCTCTAGATAAATATCATATTAAATGGAAGTACATGATCAACTTTATGAAATGTCATCTTCACTGTCCTTCAAAATGTTTTTCATTTCCTAAAACCCTAAATTAATTACAATAACTCCACTCATCAAAGGATTAATCATTAGCCAATTCCTTCAAAATAAATTTCTTCAAGCTATCCAAGCTAAGAAATATTAATAAAATAAATACCTACAACTAGAAACACCATGAATCCTCACACACGAGTAGAATGCAAATCACATAACTAAGATCTGATACCAATTTAAGTAAAATGAGGATTACTTATAAAGTTATCTAAGTTTTTTATGGACATCCAATATTCAATAAATTTTTAAAGTGAATTTTGTCAAGCTAATAGAAGCACATACTACTATGCCATAAAAGTAGAAATAGATATTGTTTATTTCTCATAGTTAAAACCTTAGAGTAAAGTGATTGCAATTTATAGATCTAAGAATTATCTTGCAGAATTACAATATACATATTTAATGATTTAAAATCATGAAACAAGAACAATTAGATAAAAAGGGAAAACACATATATAAATAGGGAAATCCCTTTTTAATAAAAAACCCAAACTCCAAAACATTTAGCCAATATATTATTCAACAACTTACAATATATTTTTAAGTTCTAAACCCTTACATGAAAATTTACATTTTTCTATCCTAGAGAAAATTTTGTAGGATAAACAATGGGAAATGAATTTCTTTCCTCTCATAAATTAGCTAAGGTGTCAACATATGTATAGATATCAATACAAATAAGTAGCCTCCAATGGTCTATAAAGCCATCTTCAATGAGCCTAATAGGTAAGTTGTATCATAAAAAAAATCTTGCTAATCCCATAACACATTACTCATATCAACTTATAGGGAAACAATAATATCTCATCCATAATGGTCATCTTGCCAAAAAAAAATGTAAGTACAACATATAAATTACTATGACCAAGAATAGGTGTTGAAAGTGTTCTCTAATTCATAAATACCAATTTATAAAATAACACTCCAACACATACCAGAAATTGTAAATCCAAACTCTTTAGTCAACATAGGAAATTGTCAAATCAACTTACACTTCAAAATAGAAATATATAATAATATCTTCCCTAGATATAACATCTTCCAAGTGGGTATTAAATTCATTGAAAATAATAAATTTTCCATGTTATCACCTTCCATGTAGGATACCACCTCACCAAAAGTTCCCACAATGTGAATGACAACTTAAGAAGTTAATTAGGATAAATCAATTACACTATAATTAATTAAATTATTCAACATGTTATGAATCTAAGGTTGAGACAACTTAATCTCACAATTGTAAATAATATTTGATTGAGTCCCAATAAATAAGAGAGGTTGTTTTGTTTAGATTCTATATTGTTTTGTTTCTAGCTTACTATAATTGAGAATTCAGATTGCAAGCAGAGAGAATATGCATGTTTCTGTTGTATTGAGTTTTGAAATTATAGACAAGGGTGTGTTTCTTGCATCATAAAGAAAGAGCCCAAACAACTTGGGAATCAACTCCACAAACCTTGTTTTTGATAAAGAAAAGTAGCAAGAGGGTGCTGGCCCATGGAACAAAGGACTAGGAGCACATTAATAGCACATTAATAGCACTAGTTCGAGAGCAGATAATCAGCAAAAAAATATTGTCTAGTCTACCTCTATCAAAGACAAACTTAAAGATCATCTTGGGACAAGCCCCCACAAAAGCTGCAAGCTTTAACCAAAAAAAAAACAAAGGACCAGAGTGAGCCCTTTAAAATTGTCAGCAATCACCCGATCACAGGAAGAAAAGAAACTAAAAGAGAGACACTTTCATCACCATAAAACCGAAGAAGCAAGCTCAGGCCGCAAATAGCCTGTCCATCTTTCTCTATAAAAAATGAAGGTCCAGAAACTACTACACCTCTAGCCCAGTCCAATGTTGTCAAAGATATTCCACCCCGCTGCAAACTCCTTGTCCACCTCAATAGAAGAAGGATCCACCTCAATAGGAGCAGAGAGGAAAAAGATCAAAATAAGAAGGTTGAAGTTGTAATATCTTCTTCCATTAGTATGGCCACAAGAGGTAGCCCAGAAAATCTCCACCTCAATAGGAGTCTCCTCCACCTCCAAGTTCACGAACACAATCTCCACCTTCATAGGAGACCGCTCCACCTCCATAGAAGGCTTCCACCACTCCTTCACAAGAAGAGCACCCACTCTTAACATCTCTTTTATCTAGCAGCGAGCCACCTCAAAAGGTTGAGCTTCCATCGCAAAAGGATCTTCCACCTCAATAGGAAGTAGAATGGAAGATTGAAGAAGGAGAGTAACCTTTAGCAGCCGCTGAACCCTTAAGTGAAACCCCACCACAAAAGGGGGCTACACCACAAAGTGGAGAGGGAGGAAACCCAAAAAACCACAACAACCGAGCATGGGAGGAGCAAGAAAGAAACTGGTCCATCTCCCATCACAAGTAGTGGCAAGGCCCACAACACTCAAAGCAACACCAAAAGAGCTAGCACCACTCTCCCACACAACAGAGGGGATCTGCAAAACCTAGAGAGTGGCCGCCCAGAGAGAGCCCCAAAAGAGGAACCAACACAGCCGTCCACCAAAGCTGGGCATTAGAGGAAAAAAAGAGCCTCTCTACACCAAAACAATGGGAGGTAGGACAAGCCTCAAGAAGCAATGTCACAGAGCATCGACAAAGATCTCCACAGAAATAGAGAGGAGGAAAAATAACCAGATAGGAAAATCACTATTCCCCTGCACCAAAAGAGTCTAAACCCTAATACCCAAAAGGCCCAAAGGCTGAAAGGAAAAAACATCTTCGATCGGAGAGAACCCCAAAACCTTCCACTACGTGCAAGAAAGAAAGGAGAATGGGATAGATCCTCTGAAAGAATCTCCACAAAGCCACCAGAAATAGCCCCCTCGAAGAGAAGGACCACACCACCAACGAGGCAAGCACACAGCCGACCAAAAGAAATCTTGACCCCAACAAACCCCCCACGAACATCTCCAGTAGACCTAGTGCCAACAAGACCAGTCTGGTTCCACACTAGGAAAGCCGCAGACTAGGGGACACCATGCTCCCAAAGAGTTGGGGGAAAACTCCCACCCCAGGAATGATAGCCCCCAAGCACAAGACCCAACAAAATCTCAGGCGGGTCATCATCATCGTCCTCAGAATCACACGACTCATCTGAACCAGATATCCTAGAACTGAAATCACATGGCTCCTTTCCTCCATCATCGTCGCTGCCCCCTTCCCCTCCCTCTGCATTTTCCCCTTCTCCATTTTCACTGCAAACCATAGCGCCTCCTCCACAAACCTTGTTAACAAGGTTATAATTAGGTTTAAATTTTATAAATGAAAAATGAGGCATATGTTCAAGGTACATCAAGTTTCTCTTCAATAATTTCTTCGTATAAATAAGAATTTGGGTTAAAATTTAGAAGAGTTATAAATCATAACAAAAAGTAAATGTGTTCCAAATACCAAAATTTAAAAATATATAAAGGATTATTTAATTAGACATATATATCTCCTTTGATGCAAAATTGGAAAATTAATTAAATTGAGATTCACAAATGTTTTAACATATATGGAAATACATTTTCCTCATTTTAGTTCCATCAGTCACAACTATTTTCTTAGTTGAATTATTTGGTTTAATTTTCAAGCCATGTTATATATTTTTCACATTTTATGGGTTGGTTTTTATCTTGACCAAGGTGAAAATTTTATTTTTAATGCTACCTTTATTTCTTGTGTCTTCGAGTATTTTAATCTATATTTGTGTAAATCCTTGGGGCATCCATAAAAATGTCATTATATATTTTCCATATCGTGATGCATATCATAAGTGTGTTTGGTTTTTTTTCTTATATAATAAATACTAATATAGTCATTTTTTTACCATATCATGAAGCATTCCATCATATGCTAAGACATACAACAAGTTGCTCACAATAGTTACGATTTCATACACGATTCATAACACATGCATCATTTGCAATTCCTCATTTTTTTCATTAATAATCATTTAACGCAAATTTTATCATATCCACTCATTTTTTGAACATATCTTTTTGTATCCATTTCTTTAATCTTCACACACCCTCTCAATATTATATCATGTCAACTTAATCATCATAGCAATCATTTCATCACCTTAAACATCATTTCACTTCGGACATCCCAACCTATTCTATTTATATTTTATTTGAGATGGCATTCCTTCTTTTTTTCATAACATCATTTTAAAGAAAGGAAAAATATAGATACCCAAATTCAACCCTTAATTTTGTAACTAGTATTTCATCAAATACCAATCTCTTTCATAATTCTATTTAATATTACTAAATATACCATATTATCATATTGTCCAATAAGTAAAATTAATCGTTACTATTTAGTTAATTAATGCTCTTTAAATCATTACCTTTTTTAATTTATTTAAAATTAGTAAAATTCTTAATCTACATTCTTCTTTTATCTAATATAAATTAAATTAAATTAAATTATTTTTTATTTCACATAAATAATAATAGAAAATTTATTATTCACATGTTCATCTATAATTATTAAATAAATAGTAAACATAATTTGATCCCTAACTAAATTTTAAACAAAACTAAACCATCACACTAAAACTAATTAAACACTAAATCATATTAGACCATAACCCTAAACAAAAATGAACATTTAACCAAAAGAAACCTTAATCCTATACCAAATTATGTCTAAATACTATAAAGAATCCATAAAGAACCCTATTGCTATGAAAAGATTAACTCTACACCTAACAACAAACCAAAGTGAATTGAAGCCCTAAACCTCATTGAACACAAAACCAACTTGAACCCAACATCTAACACAATAAAAATTTGAATTGTAACCTTAAACCAAATAGAGTCATAACTCTAATTAAACATTAAACATAAATGAACCCTAACACATTGAACCCTAAAAATGTAAACTAACTTAAAAGTGAATCCTAACATGACATCAACTTCAATGTTAACTATAGAATTAAACCAAATTGAACCATAACCCCAAAAGTAATTGAACACTAAAGCAAATCCAACCATAACACTAAACAAAAATGAAGTTTTAACCAAATAAAACCATAACCCTAGAACACTAAAGTAAATTAAAATCTAACCCTAACACTAAATAAAATCAAAATTTAACTTAAACCTAATTAAAATTTTAAAGTAAATAAACCCAAATTCAGAACAAATATATAACCTACTACTAATTCTAGAACTAAATATAGCTACATCAAAACACTAAATAGAATTTAAGGTTGACATTGAACATAATTGAACACTGAACAAAATTGATAGTAGAATATGTATAAAACTTACCAGTCTATCTGCAAAATCTCCAAGAAGAACTTTGAAAAAAGAGGGAGACCCATTAAAGCACCGTTTATCATGGTATTTCCCATGAATTTTATAGCATTTTTGACTGCATATTCTGCACGGTATAAATAGGTCTCCCGTTTCATCTTCCATGGCAACGGAGAATATGGTACTAAAAATAACTCTGGAGAATAGATCGTATACAAAGAAAACCCAGAAGAATATATGGTAAAAAGAGATAGCCTCGAGTTAGCTATATGTAGGCTAAAAACAGTGAACAATTTAATAAAAATGGCCAGAATGTGAATGATTGATGCAGCAGCCCATCCATGTGAATTGTATAATTACAGCAGTGTGATAATGTCACTAAATCAAAAAGTATATTTCAACTCAGATGCATTAAATGCATGATGTGAAATTTAATTACTACAAAACAGGCAGGAAATCTATTTTAGTTTCAAGATAATTAATGGTAGACAGTCGAGTTCGACTGCATTGAAGTGTTTGAAAAGATTTATCAAAAGCGTAGAGATCGGACGGAAGAAAGTTTATCTGGGAAGGCAGCAAGACACCTTACCTTAGTCATCTGATGGCTTGTCTCCACATGTGGTGGCCTCAATCGACTTTAGCAAAAGCGTGCAAGATATAAACGACTGCAATTCTATATGCAGTTATTCCTTTTTAATTTATTAGCACTTGCACTCAAAAGGGGTAGGTTGATAGGGGAAAAAAAAGTGGAAGTATATATAAGATAGTTGTATTTTTAGCCGATAGGCTTTCCCACAGTTCATTTTTTAACGTGATGATAACATCTGCTAAATAGGTCCATATTGTAGCGCACAGTACACATCTTTTGGCGTACAGATTTGCATGACGTTCCCGATGATAATAACATTTGTCGAAGAGTTTGCCAGAAACAATATATTTTTTTCAACACTGTCGTATTATATTTTATGTTTCTTTTAAATAGTTTTTTATACTATTTAATTTTTACATTGTACTAGCTAATATATACTCTATATATAATACGCGGAGATGTATCGACACGTTGAATTTTTTCAACTTTAATTATCATTAAAGATGAATGATGAAAAAATTAAACACCTCGATACATCTCGATGTATTATATATAGAGTATATATTAGCTAGTAGCAGTCGCAGCATGCATAAAACATTGAATAAATTAATTTGATTAGGGTTATAATTAGAGTTCATATTGAAGGTTAAGGTTTATATCACGGTTAGGGTTAGCATTAGGGTTAGTTTTTTTTAGATTCTTTATTATGATTAGGGTTAGGGTTTAGTGTTAAGGTTGGGTTTACAATCAGGGTTAGGGTTTAATATCAGTGTGAGAATTATGTTAGGGTCAATATTAGAATTAGGGTTCGGGTTAGGATTTAGTGTTATATTTTGAGTACGTTAATACAATAAGATTATATAGAGTATATGTTGAGTATGTTAATAACACTAATACATACTCTATGGTAAGGGTTTTAGAGTTGAGGTGAGGGTTTACATCATGGTTAAGGCTTGGGTTAGTGATAAAGTTGGGTTTAGCATCATTCTTAGGTTAGAGAAATAATTAGGGTTATGGTTTAGTATTAGGGTTAGGATTAAGGTTTAGGTTATGAATATAGTGGGGATTAGGGTTAGGGTTGAGGGTTGAGGTTATGATTTACATCATGGTTAAGATTTAGGTTAGTGGTATAGTTAGGTTTCACATCATTCTTAGGTTAGAAAAATAGTTAAAATTATGATTAGGGTTAGTATTTAGGTTCGAAGAGTGATTATAGTTAGAGTTTAGATTAGGATATAAATTAGGGTTTGGTTAGCATTCAAGGTTAATTTTATGGTTTGAATTGTGCTTAGGGTGTGACCAAATATTTCTAGGGTCCATGTGATGGGTAGGGTTTCGAATAAGTAATCAAACTATAGTGATAATCCTAAACTAGATCTTAATCTTATACATTATGTAAACCCTAATCCTATATAGTAAACCCTAATTCTAACCCTAACCCTAACCCTAATCATAATATTCACCTTATGTAAACCCATACCCTAATCCTAATCCTAACCATAACCCTAAATCCTACATGCTAAACCATAATCCCAAATGCTAAAACCTAATCATAAATTCTAAACTCTAATCTTAACCCAAATCATAAATGTTAAACTATAATCCTTATTGCTCAACTATAATCCTAAATGATAAACCCTAATTGTAAACCCTAAATCCTAAATCCTAAGATAAATTATGATCTTAAATGATAACCCTAATATTATATGATAAACCCTAATCGTAAATGCTACATCCTAAATTCTAAAACCTAATCTTAACCCTAATCCTAAATGTCAAATCCAAATCCTAATGTTAACTCAGTACTAACTATGATGTGAACCCATACCCATACCCTAATATTAATCATAAACCTAAATCCTATATGTTGAACACTAATCGTTAATCATAAACCTTAATCCCTACCCTAGTTGATAAATCATAACCCTATTCCTAAATGCTAAACAATAATCCTAGATTGTAAACTATGAATCCTAAATCCTAACCTAAAGCATAATCCTAAATGGTGAACCCAAATTGTAAAGGCTAAACTATAACAATAAAAGCTAAACCCTAATCCTAAATGCTAATTCCTACTCCTAACTGTAATTGTAAATGCCAAGACCCAATGGTAGATACTAAATCTTAAATCATAAACTAAACTATAAAATCAATAGTAAACCCTAATCATAAATGTTAAACCCTAATCCTAAATTTTAAGCACTAATTACAAATTATAGACCCTTATCCTAATCCTAATCCTAATTGCTAAACCCTAAATCATAAATCCTAAGATAAATTATGATCTTAAATGATAACCCTAATATTATATGATAAACCCTAATCGTAAATGCTACATCCTAAATTCTAAAACATAATCTTAACCCTAATCCTAAATGCCAAACCCAAATCCTAATGTTAACTGAGTACTAACTATGATGTGAACCCATACCCATACACTAATCTTAATCATAAACCTAAATCCTATATGTTGAACACTAATCCTTAATCATAAACCGTAATCCCTACCCTAGTTGATAAATCACAACCCTATTCCTAAATGCTAAACAATAATCCTAGATGCTAAACTATAAATCTTAAATCCTAACCTAAAGCATAATCCTAAATGGTGAACCCAAATTGTAAAGGCTAAATTATAACAATAAAAGCTAAACCCTAATCCTAAGTGCTAATTCCTACTCCTAACTATAATTGTAAATGCCAAGACCCAATGGTAGATACTAAATCTTAAATCATAAACTAAACTATAAAATTAATAGTAAACCCTGATTGTAAATGTTAAACTCTGGTCCTAAATGTTAAGCACTAATTACAAATTATAGACCCTTATCCTAATCCTAATAATAAGTACTAAGTTCTCTAATCCTAAATACTAAACCTTAATACAAACCATAACCCTAACCCTAACTGTAGCACCAATTATGATGTGAACATGTACCATTATCCTAATCATAAGTATAACCCTAAATACTAAATGATAAACCCCAACCCTAATCATAATACTAACAATACATAAATTGATACCATAACCCTTAGCCGAATCATCACTGTAAATCTTAAATGCTAATCCCTAATACTAAATGCTAAGCCCTAATCCTAAATACTAAACCCTAATCCTAGATGCTAAACCATAAATCCTAAATCCTTACCTAAACCATAATCATAAATGATAATCCCTAATTGTAAATCTAATCTAATCGCCTTGTTGCATGCTTATTAAATGAAAAGGATGACTAAAGCATATTCCAACTTGCATAAATTGGAAATTTCTAAGAGGGGATGATTATTCCACCAAATCAAGCATCATCAAAAGAGGTTAACACATGTAATAAATTCTTTCATCAACTCATAGATACATCAATGGTTGTAATATTTTCTACGAGAATCTAAATAAATAGTTTTATATTTTATCTTTCATTCGTAATAGAGCTCTAGTGACCTCAATCAATATAGGAATAATTAGAAATGAATTTTCACATATATAGTTTGTGCTATTTCTTGAAAAGAATGATCTCTAAATAGGGATGTTAATATGCCTATAGAGATCATAGATAGAGTCGTTGCACATATGTTAATAAACCAATTATGGACAACATTACCTTATTCTAAGAACAATTATTAATTTATTCATTGTTAATTAAGTTTTCTAATTCATCTCTCATGGCCACTTATTCAATTTGACAAGAATCTAAAGTCCATCATCTACTTCGATAAAGTTCTCATCAATTTTGTTAGTGTAACTTTGTTTGATTGAGCCTAAAGTGATTGTCTCCCTTTTATCTATTACCATTCTAAGAAAATAAAATACTACATGCAATAAAGTGACCATTTCTCTTTTACATATAATCAATTTAAGAAAATAAGCTACTACAAATAAAAGATAACCATCTGTCTTTTACATATAATAAATTTAAGAAAACAAGATACTACACAATAGAAGAGAATCATGCTCTTTTTATGAATGCTCATTCTAAAAAACTGCAATAAAGAAACCATCTCCCTTCTATGTATGATGATTTTATAATTGAATAAAGCTTAAAATTTACTTAGATAATCATACATTTTCAAAATAAAACATACAGAAATAAGATGCGATACAATCTATTATAAATGACTACAAAGATTCTATAATATAACTAAACAAATCTTTATTATATTAATACAATCAACAACATCATACTTTCACAATCTATACTTTAAATTATTGTAATAATCTTTGCATATATTAAAGCATAACAGATTGTTTATTTTGAGACGTTCAAGTGTTTCTTAAGAGCAAAGTCCCACTGCAGCAAATAAAGAGATTAACAGCAATATCTCACTCCCTGACCACATGCTCCTAAGTTGCAGCAAAAAATGAGTTTAAGGTAATCACACTCCCAATCGTAATTGCACCAATCATCGCAGGGATTTTGGGGATCATGATTAGAGCAGGGTTGAGCCTCAGAGCAGGGATCAGCCTCAGTTACTGCCATATCTGCCAATATAATAAAATCGTCCCAATCAAAATCGTCAATGCAGTAATATATCAAAATCTTCACAATCAAAATCGTCAATGCAGTAATATATCAAAATCTTCACAATCAAAATGGTCAATGCTATACCTGCAGGCGGCGGAGGAAGAAGCGCATCAGTAGGGTAGCTTAATATCTTTAGATGCCCGAGCAGTCATTTTGGCAATTACAAAATAGAACATTTGTTCAATAAGAAATGAGACACCTGTAACATTTAATTCTAACCACAATTTTTTTGTTTCTGGACTGTAAGTGAAACTTAAAACAATATAAAATTGAACAGATGATTACTCTGTTAATAAAGGAGAGTGTAGGAAAACTTGTTAAGGTCAGAAACCATATAAAGCGACGAATATAGCTAATATGAATCTAAAACGATTCATTATTTAATAGCATTATAATACGATAACATTTAGAGAAGCGGCTGCTTGTGCAGTTCACCGATAACACCATTTCATCTTATGTTTGCCAGTGCGGACCGTTCATTGTCATTGACTGCCGTTATGTTTGCCAGTGCGGACCGTTCATTGTCATTGACTGCCGTTATGTTTGCCAGTGCGAACCGTTCATTGTCATTGACTGTTGCGTGTGTTTATTGGACAGTGGAATGGAATGCAAAGAGGTTCTTTTTTCTTACACCGTTACATTCGCTGACCTCCTATAGGTGTGGGTCTGCTGCTATTGTAAGCTTACATTCGCTGACTTCCTATAGGTGTGGGTCTGCTGCCATTGTAAGCTTACGCCTTGGCTAATAATATTTTTCAAAACATTAGTTATTATATATATATTTTTATGTTATTTAATTTTTATATTTTATTAATTATTTATATTATAAAATCTTTTGGTTTATATATTTAAGTAAAAGATATAAAATTTTAATTTATTTTATAGAATTAATTTAATATTTTTTCTTGATGACATATGAATATGAATTTTTTTATATCTATTTTGTATTAACATAATTGATTGCAATATAATTAAACTATTTATTTAAATAAGTTATATAAATGTTATAATATAAAAATTAATATAATATAAATAATAAAATAATTTAGTTTAATTATTTAATTCATTTTATAATTGTTACATTAAATTTAATATATAGTAAAAATAATAGAATTGATTTTGTGCATCAATATTTTGAATCATTGGATTGGAGGACGCGGATTCGGAAGGAGAGGAGGAGGTGTTGAAGGTGGGAAGAAATGAAATGTTTTCTATGATCCCCATTTATCCATGGCCTATGCTATGTAGAGTACTAATTGCCATGATCGGGAGCTAGGTGAAAAATAGTTTAAGTCAATTTTATTTTTATATAATATAATTTATTAATATATATTGTTTTTTTAAAATAAAAAAGTTTTTTAAACAATTTTGATATGGAGTAAATGTGTTCTTTTTAAATATAAGATCTTTAATAATAGATAAAGTGTTTGACTTAATTTTAGGTGAAAAAAAAGTTTACAAAATAATTTAAGTGAATTTTAACCTACTAAAAAGTATATATTTTATATAATTTTGTTATTTTTAATTACAATTACAATTATTTCATAAATTTATAGAAACACTTCTTTAATTTATTGTTTCATTTCTTGAACATTTTAAAATTTGCTCATAAAAAATTATTAATATATCATTTATCTATAATTTATACATTTCAACTTGTTTTTAGTATAATTAGTTGATAGATATTACATATTAATTATAAAAATTAATATTACTATACTTAATAATATTATAATATAATTTATTATTATTAATTTTAACATAGTGTATTAATTATATTATCTAATTTAGTTAACTATATTATTGTATTTTTTAATGTTATTTATTTATTGTTAAATTGTATATATTTGACTTTGAGTAAAAATGTAACTTAAAAATATATATAATTAAAATTTAACATTGGCAAAATGGATACCCCTCAATCCTTGGCTCAAAGTGAAATAAATTACACATAATCTAAAAATTACTATTATAATGGTTGTGTAAAATATGACTATTTCTTTTAGAAAGAAAGTAATTTTCTGATTTTGTTAGTTGATATTTTGTCTTTTTTTATATCATTCTATTACACTTTTCACCAATATTAGTCCTACAATACTAAATCTATATGAAAGCCTTGTAAAATAAAGTGGCTAGGGAGTGATTTTTCATAATAATTTCAAGCTTGAATCCATCTCATCATAGGATGAAAAATATAATACAAACTAATTCTCTATTGAGATATTGGAAATGACAATAAGAAAATAAAGCAATGTAAAGAGAGGTGGGAAATAAAATGGTTGAAGAAGATTAAGAAAAGGAATACAAAGCATTGAATTAGGGAAGATTAGGAAAGATCTAGATAAAATTCTAGAAGAAAATGAAATTAAGAAAACTTATGATTTAGATGGGGAAAGGGGCATTAAATGAAAAAATAGTTGAACATACATGAAATTGAAAGAATGATATTAGTGGAAGATGAATTTTCAATATTTGTATACAAGATGTGCTAAAATTAATAATAATAATAATTAGAGTTGACGCTAAAATTAGTAATAATATATTAAATTATAATATTATTAAGTATATTAATATTGATATATATATATATATATATATATATATATATATATATATATATATATATATATATATATATATATATATATATATATATATATATATATATATATATATATATATATATAATTAATATTGAATGTCTATAAGAATGACTATTTAATGTCTATCAAGATTGATTTATGTAAAAAAGGTCATCTAAGAATTGAGTACACAACAATCTCAATCAACTAATATATCAAAAAAATTGAAATTAAAAACAAAAGATAATTTTATATTAAAATCTTTTTCATTTAAAAGGAATGATATTAATAAATTATATAAAATTCACTTAAACTATTTTTCACCTAAATATAAGTAAACACTTTAGCTGTTATAAAAAAAATATAATTAAAAGGAAAAAAAATTTATTGATCAATGCAATTAAAAGGAATGAATTTACTCTGAATCATGTATGTATGGATGGACATTCGTTAGTTAGCATGTACTACATAAGAATGGGCTAGTGGGGCCGGTGCAAATATTCGGCCCCATAACCAGTGAAAGGGTGGTATATATGAATGATAATGTATGTTGGGCATCCGTTAGCCACTTGTGCATAGGAATAGGCTAGTGGGGCCGGTGCAAATATTCGGCCCATAGCCAGTGCCCAATGTCAATGCCTTCTTCCTACACGATCAATAAAAAGTAGAATGCTTTATAAATTTGGTACTGAATTGTAAAATTTTGATACTACAAAAGTAGAATGCTTAATACCGGGACTCATGTTATATTCATTTATATTATTCTGAAAATATGCATATAATTAAAGTTTATAACTGCTATTTATTTAATTAATAATTATGAAATGAATAAAAGTTTAAATTTTTTTTTAATTAATAGATATGTAATGAATAGGAGTTTATAAAAAATAATTTGATCTAAATTTTTAATAAAATCTAAATAAGATGTGGAGATTGTTCTTATTTTTAATAGAATTAGATTTTTCTTATTTGGAATTCTTTAAAATTTATATTAAATAATATAATTTGAATATCTATCTCTTGAACGTTTATTTTTAGAAGTCTATTTTAAAAAAAAATAAAATTTTGATTAATAAACGGCCGAAGCCTTGATTTTATCTATTTAAAATTTATCTTTTTACATTTTCCTCCGTTCGTGCGGGCATTGGTAGGAAAGAACGGGGAAGAAAACCTCCAGTCTGGCCCGGGACTTTTGTCCAGAAACAAATCAAGTTTAGAGTTCCTACAAGCGTAGGATTACAAAGCTCCACTTGATGGAGTCGAAGAGGGCATTCCCTCTTTAGTACAGATTAATGGAGGCATACCTTGCTCTTATCTTTAGAACTAATGAACCTTCCTTTAATTTTAACTGTGCTTTTGAAAAATCATGTTATTTTCTCTCATCCTCGCTCTTCGAGTATTTGCCTTAGCTTTGATAAGTTCTTGAGCCTCTTTTTCTTTATTTCTGCCTTTTTGGTCTGTTATGCTTTCCCTGTATACCTGCAAAATAGAAAGACACCATGCAACCTCTATTCTCCCAATTTACAGTTAATTAATCATTTTCATGATCCAATCCTCATAAAGCTAGTTCAGGTTAGGTATTGATGAAATTAAGGAATTTCAAATCTTAATCCATGAGTTAGTCTACTAAATAAAACATTACAATCTGAGTCCATTTCTATTGAAAGTCATGCTATGAACATAAGAAATTTATGGGCACTTTACGAATCTTTTAATTTGTCATAACATTTTCTGTTTTAAAGATTATCATTTTTGTGATCGATGAGACTTCATTGTAGGTTGGCATGCCCTTAATATATGATGATTGTTTTGACTAAATGAGATGTTAACTTCTTACATTCCCTATCTTGAGGTCTGCTATGTAAGAGGGCAGTATATATATGTGTGTGTGTTTGTGTGTGTATTTTTGCATTTTTATACTATACTCACAAATGTATCTATACTTGTTTACCTTTAAATTCATTTACATTTATTTACATCTAATCTTGATTTCCTCTTTTGAAATCATTTTTCTTCACCTTCCGAGTTCTTCTTTCAAACTCTCATGAATTTCTTCAATTTCTTGCCCATCAGCTCCTAGGTTAGCTAACTTATCTGCGTCTATATTGCCCTCCCTGTAAATGTGATTCACTTTATAATCTCCTATAACTTCAAGAGATTCCAATATTTGTTCAATAGCACTATTTAGTTTCCAGTTCGGCGTTCTACCCTGTCTTATTGCATTTATAATAATAGCTGAGTCTCCTTCAATCGCAATTCTTTTAAGCCTCCATTTTTTGCACCAAGCCAGACCTAATCTTATAGCTTCTATTCCAGCTTCGTTATTTGTCTTAATTCCTATAGGTTTTGCTAACCTTCCTAATAACTTTCCTTCTGCATTATGTAAACATATCCCTATACCCGCCACCCTTGGGTTTCCCCTAGCTGCCCCATCAAAGTTCAACTTAATCCATCCTTGCTCCGGTGGTTTCCATTTACAGTTCACCCTTGATAAGGATTTATTGTCAATGCTAGATCCAATCCAGGGAGGAACTTTCAAGCCATACCACTTCTTTCTCTGGTTGTTGTCTTCTGGTGAGAATTCCATCATTGATTGTCCCAGCATATTTCTATTGTTTGTAATTTCTACTATATTTGCCTCTAATTTGTTCAAAAAACTCTCAATGTTCATCCTTTTATCTTGAAAAATCCTATAGTTCCTTTCCTTCCATAATTCC
Organism: Chamaecyparis obtusa; assembly: GCA_027943335.1. Classification (NCBI taxonomy): domain Eukaryota; kingdom Viridiplantae; phylum Streptophyta; class Pinopsida; order Cupressales; family Cupressaceae; genus Chamaecyparis; species Chamaecyparis obtusa. The sequence continues at coordinate 179,618 of BSBK01007206.1, read as the reverse complement.
CAGATTAACAGAGATGGGATTATGTATCTCATTTTACTGTATAAATCCTCCTTACATGATCTTTTCCATGAAATAAAAACTTCTGTGATATCATTTTGAAGAGCAGTCTTCAGATCTAATTTCTCCAGAACCCAAAGCTAGCATTTATTGGCATACTCACAATTTAACAAAATATGATTAATCGTCTCACTTTCTTTCTCACACAGGGCACACCTAGAAGGACCATGGTACCCTATTTTTTCAAACCATTCAGTGGTGAGAATCCTTTTCTGTAAAGCTGCCCATGAGAATAGACCTGCCTTAGGAAGACAGTTTCTATTCCAACATAGATCAATGGGAAGACTGGTGGGTGGATTATCTATCCCAGAAATAACTTTGAAACCTTCTTTTGAGTTGTATACACCACTCTTTGAGGCAGCCCATATAATTGTGTCCTCCCCATAGCGTGGATAGAAGTTTCATTCTTGTAGAGCCTTGTTAAGTTTATTTTGGAAATCAAGGGGAAGTCTGAGTTCCTCTAGAGATTTCCATGCCCAGCTGCTACCCTCACTATTATTGATTTGTGAAAAATAGTCTTTAACCCGCTCTCCCTTACTTTGTTTGATTAGTTCAATTAGCTGATCATTCCCAAGAATTTCACGTAGGGCCGGTTTTCCACCCCATGAGTCATCCCAGAAAAGAGCCTTATCCCCGCTTTTCACGTCCCAAGAAAGGGACTCTAATACTATATCTTTACATTCTTTTATGAAGTTCCATATGCGTGAGCCCGTCGGATAATTATCAGAACGACAAACACTTTCCTCCTCTTCTACTAGTAAGTATTTATATCTTAGTATTTTAACCCATTTTGCCTTTGGGTTTTTAATCATTCTCCATACTAATTTCGCCCCCAAGGCCTTGTTTTGAAGCGTAAGGTCTTTTATTCCCAAACCTCCTTCTTCTTTTGGCTTACAAATCTTATTCCAAGCAATTAAAGCTAGTTTAGATTTCTCCTCTGACCCTTGCCAGAAAAATCTCCTTAACTTTTGAGAAATCTCCTTATTAATACCTGTCAGGATTCTCATGCTCATCATCTAATAAATAGGAACTGCAGAGAGGACTGACCTGATCATAACAGCCCTTCCCGCATTTGATAACCATTTACCTTTCCATTGATCTAGTTTCTTGGAGATATTTTGAATTGTTCTTTCCCATAAGTGATTTGATTTGACCCCCTTATCCAGAGGTAAACCTAAAAATCTACATGGGAAGAAACCTTCTTTGAAGTCTAAAATACGTTTAATCTCATTCTTTCATCTCTCTTCAGTATTGATAAATTTTTTTTTTGATTTTTCCTCATTTATACATTGTCCAGAAGCGTTAGCATAAGTTTTTAAAATTTCTTTGAAAGCTTGAGCTTCTTCTAAAAGCGCTTTTCCAAAGAGGAGATTATCATCGACATATTGTTGATGAGTAGTAGCCTCGACTCCCGAAGTAATCTTGATTCCTTTAACCTTATCCTCTTCCTGAAGTTTCTTGATACCTCTCCCTAAAGCTTCTGCCATAATAATGTACAAAAAAGGAGATAACGGATCTCCTTGCCTCAAACCTTGAGAACAGCTGAAAAAGCCTTCAGGAGACCCATTCACCATAATTGAGAAGTGAGGGGTGGAGATGCATTCAAAAATCATATTGATCCATTGTTTTGAGAATCCAAAAGCTTCCATACATTTACACAAAAATCTCCAGTCCACTTTATCATACGCCTTACTAATGTCTAACTTAATCAACATACTCGGATCCTTATTATTTGTTACTGAATGTATAGCCTCATGAGCAATAATCACTCCATCCAAAATTGACCTATTAGGGACAAATCCTATTTGTTCTTCGGATATAATCAATGGAAGAAGTTGTTTCATTCTGCCTGCCAAAGCTTTTGAGAAGATTTTATACAAAGTGTTGCACAGGGAGATAGGTCTGAACTCATTAAATTTCTCTGCATTGACCTTTTTGGGAATAAGAGCAATGAATGTGTTATTTAGCTCTTTAAGAATATGTCCTGAGTTTCTCATTCCCTCTAGAGCATCAGTAATTTCCTTGCCCATAAATGACCAACACTTTTGAAAGAAAAAAGTTGGGAATCCATCAGGACCAGGAGATTTATCTGGGTTCATTTCCTTTAAAACCTTGAGTATTTCATCTTCTGTAAATGCAGCATTTAGGAGGTTATTTTGATGCGAAGTTATTATACGAGGGATGTTTCTTAATAGCTTGGTATGGTCCAACAAATCCACACTCCCTAAGTTATTCAGAGATTTTTCAAAGAAAGAGACTGCTAAATCTGTAATTTCTTCGGGATCCTCTATTGTATTACCATTGCTATCTTTGATTTTGGAAATCTTATTTATATTCCTTCTAGCTTTGATGCTATTGTGACAAAATTTGGTGTTTCGGTCCCCTTCCCTGAGCCATGTTTCTCTCGCTCTTTGCCCCCAGAAGGCGCTAATTTGTGAAAGAGAATCATAGTATTTACATAATAGTTCTTGCTCTTTGTCATCATCTGAAGTCTGTTTACCTTCTTCAGTAATCTCCTTATTCACATTTTCTAGCTCTTTTTCTATAAGATCTCTTTTCACAAATATATCCCCAATAGTGTTCTTACTCCATTGAGACAGATTTCTTTTTATTAATTTTAGTTTCCTTATGACTTTATATATCTTGGAGCCTTCAAATCTTGTCTCTGTCCACCATTTTTTAATTAGATCCAAACATTCCTCATTAAGTAACCACATTTTTTCAAATCTAAATGGGATCTTTTTATTTCTGATTGGTTTCGAAATTACTAGTTCTATAGGAAAGTGGTCAGAACCGGCAATAGGTAGTACCTCATTAGTAAGATCAAAGTCAAAATTTCTCAATTCCCCAATAAAGAAGAACTTGTCCAATTTTTCTACTATTAACTCTGCGTCTTTTCATTTGTTAGTCCAGGTATATTTCCCTCTGTCTGATTCAATTTCTGAAGCCCCTATATTATTTATCATTCCTGAAATTCTAAAGTAGTTTTTGATATGTGTTTTGTCCCACCTAGTTTATCTCCCAAGGATAGGATAGCATTAAAATCTCCTCCTAGTATAAATGTATCGTTCGGGAAGCTTTCAATATAATCCTTAACCTCCTGCCATACAATTCTCTTTTCATGTAATTTAGAAGTCTATTTTTATACATATTATCTTTTACATTTTAAATAAATTGTTTTAAGAAATTATAATTTGATATACATGTTAAATATACTTAACCTTTTAGAGCATTTTACCTTTTGTATTTTAAATTATTTTCTTAGAAATTATAATTTGACACATATGTTGAATATAATTAACCTTAATTTTCTTTTATGAATTAAATATGTTATATATTAATTGAACTTAAATGACTAGTCATCTTACATTTGATCATAGTACATAAAAAATAATGTTTAAGAGTTTTACTAAATATTTCCTTATAGAAAAATGTAAGTTTATTAGCTAATAGGCTTTACTTGTGAGGTTGCTCGCATACGGATGCCACAAAACCTATCTTAGGATTGAAACCACCATTTCTCCAATTTTGAACTACGATAGTGGAAACTTGGTTTTAGCACACACAACACATTTTTTGGGCGTACACATTTGCAAAATCTACCGTGATGACCAAATTTTGTGTTGGGCTGCTTGACTGGAGTTTGCAAAGAAGGACATCTAGTTGTTCATCTAATGTCGTAATGGTTTAGTAATACCCAGTTGGCAATTGGTACAAATATGTGAAAAGAGGACAACTCACATCCCATTTCTCCAAAACATAAGAAATCAATCTCACCTATCTAGGCTACCAATTTTTTGGCATGACCCAAATGTTTATTTTTCCCCTCTTTTATACAACTGATTATTAATAAAAGGAATTCATTTCATCAAAATCAGTTTGTAACTGCATTTATAAGCATTTGAAGTCCTAACTCTACTTGCATTAGTTTGTCTCCCCTTCCATTCGTAGACCATGTTTCTCGAGTCCTAACTTTGCTTGTATTAATTTTTTTTCCAAGTTTGAACCATATCCAATATGAACATTGATTTCTATATTTGAATAAAAATTTCATGAATTGATGCATTACATAGGAAACGACCCATTAAATTCCATAAGGAAATTGAAAATTCACAACTATGCTCTACTGGACAGTATTAAGTAGTGCATCTTAGGACCATGAAGTCCATGAGTTCATCAAATTCTCACCTAGTTTCTCAAACCTAAAGTAGAGAGAATAAAGAACAACCTTTTCTTCTAAATCAAACATTTCAATACGATGAAGATTCATATGAAAATTTGGGTACATCTCTTTTTTTTTCATCTGATCGGATTGAATGCATGTGGCACAGCAAGAGTGCTTCCAAAGAATAAAGAATTACATATCACCCCACCAAAAAAAATGGAAGTTGAAGTGGCTTGCATGTAGAGTCAGGGGAAAAGATGCCATGGATCACATCTGGAAACATTACCAAAAAAGAGAAGTTCAATAACTTTTTAGAGTTTAAGTTTAGGGACAATTGAATCAGAGTCGATGTAGAGGATGAAATCATATGCTTTGAGTTTTCTCACCCACTTTTGTTTCCACTTATTTTGATCCTTTTGAATGATAAAATAGATCAAAAGTTACTCTGATCAATTTGATCACAAATTGACCATCCACCAAGTATTGCTTAAATTTAACCAATACATGCGTGATTGACATCATTTCCTTATGATAGATATATAACCATATATCCACTTGCGTGATTTGTTAACTCTCAATAGTAATCAGGCATATGCCTTTATTTAAGCAATAACTAGAAATCTGAAATTTCGAGGTGGGAATTGGGAAAGTTGTTGGCAGAGGTATGCCTAGTGACAGTTTGAAAATTTCTTATAAATGGTGTGTTTTGTATCCATCGTAAAAAAAGGTTTAATATGATTACAATCCTTAGCAACAGGTGGAAGAGATGATTTTGTGTTGGTTTTTATCTTCACCCAAACATATATTTGTCCATCAAAACATAAACCATACATTTTTTAACTTATTCTAGATTTTTATCATGTATTGGGGTGAACCCACAATAGTGGGTTACATTTTTTAGCCTAAATGGACACTGAACTCTACATTTTGAGAAAAACTTTCAGATTCGGATGCATATTGCCGTTGAACCACTTGAAATCGGAGGATGAAGTAAATTAGAGTCTTTTAGGATTTTCTGTCTAGATTATATATATATATTTTTATTTTTTTTGAATTTATTTGAATACTTTTTTCTTTCTCCCACAAAAACTTTTATGGTGCTGAAAACATCATTTTCAAATAGTAACACTATTTTCATAGAGCATAACTTTTTTTGTAAAATAGATATGAATGCGTTTCTTTCGAATTTAGTTTTGTAACATCCATACGGAGGGCATGCAATTGGTTTGACGACATTATCACTATTATTGCATATTTTATTAATGTTTGAAGTTGACTAAACCAAAATTTTGACCTACCTTGACTACATAGCTTATAACTTATTGTGTATTTATCGAATTTCAATTATTATTATTTTAATAGAAAGTAGACTTGAATATGGAGGGCACTGTTATTTTTCAAAAAAAATTTCCTTGTTTTACTATTTTTCATTGAACATCAAACTCAGAGGTTTATATTTGATAAAAAACCTACATTCTTTTAACGTCAAAAACCATACACATAATAAATTTAAAAATAGTCAAATATATAATCGTTAGAAAGCTAGTTCTGAGTACTTGTTGTATGCAAAAGGATGTGGTCTTATTCATCCATTTGATCAATGCACTTGAGGCCCAAAGCCATGAAATTCTTAGAATTTCTTGAAAACTTGAAACCATGGCCCAAACCAGGCACTTTCGATCGAAATTACTTTGCCGAAAAATGCAAAATTTAGTCATTACTAAGACAACTTCGATCGAAAGTCATTTAGTTTCGATAGAAAGTCAAGTTTGACTTTCGATAGAAACCTATGTCGGCCTTTTTGGTGGCATTTCCGGTTAATAAGAATTAGGTATAAATAAATGTATATTTTTTTCATTTCATAAATCTGAAAGCTGTAAAATAATTCGCATTTAGGAGAAGGAAGACATTTTGGCACAGAATAATTTTCTAAGTTGTGATGGGAAATAAAAAGAGAAGGCTAAACAAAAGTACACGACATTATTTAGAAGAAACTGAACAAAGATTATGTGAAGAATAACGAAAAAGATATCATCGTCAGAAACAAGGTATGTCTAAGATGTCTCTAGATAGATATTTTAAGTTTATGGTCAAGACTTGTCTTAATGTTCATGTAAATGTGATATTGTATAGGTCTATTAGACTTAACTAGACCTAATTGTAGACCTATTTGGACTAATAGGACTTATTAGGACTAATTAGGACCTATTCTAGGACTATTAGGACCTAATTAGAATCACTGAGAACCAATTAGCACCTAATTAGACTCAATTAGAACCAATTATGATCTATTAAAACCCAATTAGACTCAATTATAATAAATTAGCACCTAATTAGACTCAATTAGGACCAATTATACCCAATTAGGACCAATTAGAACTAATTAGAACCAAATAGGACCTAATAGGACCTATTAGGACTAATTAGGACCTAATAGGACCTATTATGACCTATTAGGACTAATTAGAACCTATTAGGACTAATTAGAACAAATTAGACTCAATTAGGACCAATTAGGACCTAACATGACCTACTAAACTCAATTAGGACTAATTAGACTCAATTAGGACCAATTAGAACCTAATATGACCTATTAGACTCAATTAGGACCAATTAGACTCAATTGGGACCAATTAGGACCTAATATGGACCAATTAGGAGCTAACATGACCTATTAGACTCAATTAGGACTAATTAGACTCAATTAGGACCAATTAGGACCTAATATGGACCAACTAGACTCAATTAGGAGGTCAACTAGACTCAATTATGACCAATTAGGAATAATTAGGACCTAATTAGGACCTATTAGATTCAATTATGACCTATTAGATCTAATTATATGCTCAATTAGGACCTAATATGGACCAATTAGGACCTAATATGACCTATTAGACTCAATTAGGACCAATTAGGATCTAATATGTGTATGCACCCTAAAATGGTCACCTAGACTTTGGGCCCCATTTATTAATTTATCAATTTCTGAATCAATGCTTTACAATACCTTCAAATCAATCTTTTTGATCAAATCATAATTATTTTCAACTATCCCAATACTCCCTAAGGTTGGATATTTCATTAATTTTATTTAATTAAATAAATCCCTTTTAAACAAATAAAATAATATTATTTAAATTAATATTCCTTAAATAAAATAATATTATTTAATTAAAATCCATTATTAATTAAATGACTTTATTTTATTTAATTAATATTCATATTTAAATTATATAATCTTATTTTATTTTATTAAAAGAGATATTATTCTTTTAAATTAAATAAAATATCTTCTCAAAATATCTTGTGATGGAAAAGGAAACAAATCAATTAATAAAAAAATGAAATAAATGAAATTCCATTTTCCTACAAACCTTCTAAAAATGACATTTGTTTCCTCTTTTCCATTTATCCCACATTGCTTCTAGATTTGCATTCAAATCCACATTTTACTATAAAAGGAGCCCTCTAGTTCTCAGTTAAAAAAACCCCGAATTCTCACATCATACTTATGTTGCAATTTTTATTAGAGTTTTGAGATCATTATATAGTTTGCATAGCATTTTAGTTTAATTTATTGCATTGCATGTAGATCAATTTTCATTTCAATGAATTAGTTTGTTTATTGCATTGCAATCATTTAGAATAGTTTTTCATTTGCATGCGAAGAACAAGATTCATGGAGATTAGCATTCTTGCTTCTCTTTGAATCTCTCGTTCTGAGTTTGTACTTGCATGGGTAACTTGGTCAATCTGAGGGCCTGAATATCAACCCCTGCACTTCTCGGATAGAGAGCTGTGAGTCGATTTGTGAGGGCTCATTCTTGAGTCTCCTTGCATATAAGGATTCATAGAAGTGTACCACATCTTGGTGCACACATTGTGGTGCCCATCGTGCTCTGTTCTTTGTTATTCAGAATAATAGCATAAAGTCTTTGATTTTTGAACTTCAGATTTGATATCAAATTGAATTGATAAGCTTTCACTTTACAATCTTTTATGCGATGAGGCACCTTATAAATCACTATTTTCTATTTGGCCTTTGCTACTTTGAACTTCATTATCAGCAGGGATGTCTGTGATTTTCTATCACACATTTAAGGAATAGTTATAATTGAACTGGTATATCATTCAGCATGTATAAGTGTTTATTTGGAATCGAACTTTGTTTGTTAGTTACGGTTGAGTTTTGAAAGATATTCTTCGAATTCTCTGTGCATGTCCTTTGAATTCAAATTTGAAGATATACATTTAAAGCTGAGTTTTATTGTAGTTGTTTGATATTCCATGAGAATCGGTTTATAACAGTTTATTGGTACCACAAACTATGTTTGCATATAATTTTGAGGATTCATATAAATATTTACATATAAATCAGTTCCTGGCATCGATTTATGAAAAGGAGTTTAAGAGTTTATTAAAGACTGATATTGCAACAGAGAAACCAAGTTAAGCTGGAAGAAATTTGATATTGTATCAAACCAGCTTTTGTTAGTCTCGATTTGGGTTCCTTGTTAATAGAAATCGATAATAAATAATAAAAAAACTATTTGGGATTTATGAATTGAGATTTTGTGGAAAAGTATTGGTTGGAAAAGATCCCTATTTTGATTATTCGGTATTAAGTATTTCTTGTTTATGGAACCGGGCTTTATCGAAGTTCTATGTTTATGGGAATCGATTTGAATAATAGTCCAAATAGAACACATGAACGGTCCATGTTTGAACATTTAAATATTAATGTTAGCTTATGATAATGGATTCAAGGAATTAGCTTCTTGTTTAACTCAATTGCAATGTCAGTTGTTCGGTTCGGAGAGACAAATTTCAAATAAGGTAAGGTACCTTAGACTGTGGTAAATATTTGAATTCTGTGAAACTATGAAATCCTGATTTGGGATAAATTGAATCAAATTTCTATGAGATCTGAGTGATATTGGAATGATAGCCAAAGTCCTTTTCTATGAACTCGACCTTTGACATTATTATTCTGTCAATATCATGTATTCTGTAGATGGCATGTTTTTAGATTTTGATTGAGATTTTGATTTCTAACACTTACGGTTTGCCATTGATTTGTCTTGATTTTGTACTTTCAGATGTGTGCTAAATTTTGGATTGTAGATCTTTGGACTTAAGGGAGGAGACATCTTTTTAGATTGCAGATCTTTGGACTTAAGGTACGTTCTTAGAATCCCTATAACATTTGGTTTGGGCATTAAAATTAAGCTCTCGTGTTTGGCTTGAGTGTTACATGCTTTCCTAGAACACATTTTTTATGCTCTTAATGGGAAATGAATGAACCTAGATTTGCTTTCATTCAAATTTGTGTTTAAGTGAATGCTTGTCTTTTAAACTATAAGTAATTCTTGGTTTCAAATATCAAAACATCTCATTGAGTAATCTAGGGCATGGAGTCATTCCTAGTTTACATGAAGAGTTAAATGCACCACTTTGTGGACTCACTTCATATTTACTTGAAAAGTTAAATATTCCATGATTCAAACCCTCTTGCACTTATGAGTAGTATTGATTAGAAGTCTTAGATTACTTGTGATTGATCTAGATTTCTATCTTGGGTTATTGGACTCGCTCATCTGCCGGCCCCTCGTTCCACCCCGTGGTTGCAAGGTCAGCACCACATTAAAGGTGAGGGGTCTACATAGAAAGAAGCATTAATTGTTCCACTAGGAAACCCTTTTGTTCTTTTTAGAACTCACTAGTTTTCTAGGGTGTGGACTCACTTTGAGTTTGTGTGAGGAGTTAAATGCACCACTTTTTGGACTCACCTCACATTTACTTGAAGGGTTAAATGTACCACCTTTAGTGCTTTGCAATACTTTTGATAGTGAATTACTTACTTTTTCATTTCTAGAAGGCCTGCTTGGGGATTTCATCACCTCAAGGGATGACCTTAACTCCCGTGTTTTGACGGAGTATAAATATCGGGAGGTGAATCCAAAGACACCTCTCTTGGGAATGAGTTAGATTTCACTCTTGGCTAAGCCTCAAAGAACTTTATACCTTTGAGAAGTGAAGGAGGATATTTGGGTTACCGTCTCCCTCGGGCTATTTGATTTCAAATTATTCTCATCTATGGATTTGTGCCTCACGTACCTTGCGTATATCGAGGACACCCTTTAGAAAAGCCATGTATATTCTTGTAGATAGCTTACTAGGATGTTGTTGTGTTCTAAGTTCCTGCTAAAACATTCTCAAGAACATACACAAGTAGCATCTTTAAGGAGTAGCATACTAAGTCACTATTCTTGTTCATGTGCAAGGTTGCTTTGCCCCTTTCTCATTGTTTGAAGACAACTGATTGCTTGAACTCCTTGATTGCTGTCTTATGTGCCCGACCAATGCTAAAAATCTATTGATGTACTTCCTTCATCTTTGAAAATGAATAACAAACTAAAATAATGAGTTCTTCAATTAGGTGACTTGTCCCAGTTCTAGAGACCTGTTCTGTATTTAGGGTTCTTGTGTCCTTGACATTTTGAGTTAGTGATCCTTGATCTCATATGCAATTTTGCTTAAGATTGGCTAATCAGGAACTGTTCCTGTCAAATAGATAAATTTTTAGACTCTTAGATAACACACTTGGAGAGTGCTAGTAATCTCTTCGTCCACCCATTTTCATACAATTCAAACTCAATATACTTTGTGTAAGTCATCCTCTTGATCCATACGTGCTAGGGTATTCACCCAAGAATTGAGCACCTCTGTGGCAGTGTTGGTTTGCACCTTTTTGCAATAGTTCTATTTCACCATTTCTCTCGGATAAGAGAAAACTTTTACTATCCTAGTCTGGTGTTGACATTTCCTAGAATTGTCTATTTTCTTGAACTCTCCCTTTCATGTTAGTAACAACAAGATATCAAGTGAACCAAGGAAAGCGACCTCAAATAGTCTTCAACCAACTACCCCTAGTTGAGACTCGTCAAAAGAGAAAGGAAAAGGAACCAATATTTGACCAGTCTCCTAGGAGTAAGTTTGAAACCTAGTTTGACCCAAAGAGCCATTTTAGTGATTTGAGTACCCCCTTAGCACCTTCCCACTCAAGTATGGATATGAGTTATACTATCACTCGACAGGATAGGGAAGCCATGGATCAAACCCTTGATGATATCTATGAAAGACACAGAGACAAGATTTTGTTTGGTAATTCCTCTCATGATGCTCAACCTAGTTCACCCCCCATCAACACTAGGTACCTAGATGCACATCAAAGAACCAAAAGGCATGAGAGACAAGCTCACCTAGAATAATGGTCACAACACGAAGACCAAGACAATGAACCTAGTGATGCTCATGTCAATGCAACGTATACCAATGATTTGTACAAACATTCAAGACCAAACTCTCCACTTCAGACAACCTCAAGGCATATAAGTGAGAGGCTAAAAAGAATTGAGTGGGAAAAATAGGGTGAAAAAAATGAACGAGTTGCAAAAGAAGAAAAACTTAGGCTTCTAGAAGAGGAACAACGAGCCTTGTTGGATATAAAGAGAAAAGCATTCCAAGAGGAGCAAGATAGGCTGTTAGCCCAACAATTAAACACTCAATTCAACAATAGGGGTGCTGACAGTGGAAATAATTCTCCTACCTCCACCCCTTCTAGAACACCAAGAAGTAGAAGGCGGTCAAGAACCCCTTCTAGATCTCCTAGTCCTAGAGGAAGAAGGGCCTCTTAGTATGCTCAATATAGGAGGCAAACCCCTCCCAGAAACTCAAGACCACACTCCCAACATGTACATCATGGTTCCCAACATGGAGGTGGTAGCTCACATTATGACCTTGATACTCAAAAATTTATGTGAATACAACAAGAGCCTATCTTCCATCAGTATGTGGATAGGTATTCGGAACAAAACAAAGATAAATTCTTGGAAAGTCTAATCAACAGGGGTGCCAGAGTCCCTTATAATTTTGATGTGGACAACAAAATACAAAAGAAAAATCCCTCTCAAGAGGAAGAAATCCACCAAATGAAGCAAATGATGGAGAAAATGATTCAACCTAAGAGCTCATTCTCACTAGACTCAATTTGTCCTAATCCATTCAACAAGAGTGTGAGTATGAAGGATTTTCCAAGGAGGGTGGAATTCCCTAAATACGATAAATATGATGGCAGTGGTGATCCACACGACCATGTGCACCAGTTCTATACTATGAGATTTGAATTCCATCAGGATGACTCCTATTTGATGAGGTTGTTCCCTAGAAGTCTTAAAGGACAAGCAATGGAATGGTTTACCAATATCACTCCCCCTGTCAAGACTTTTAGAGAACTTGTTCATAGATTCATTCAACACTCTGCATATAATCTGTCAAGATTATGTTGGACCTATGCAACTTGAAACAAAATCAAGGGGAACCCTTTGTTACCTTCTTACAGAGGTGGAGGAGATAGTGCTCTCGGTATCCTAGGATGATCCATGAGGATGAAAAGATTGACATACTTGTCAGTAACTTGGTGCTTGAAATGAGATATGAGATTAAAAAGATAATCTTCAATTCCTTTGATACCATGGTTGAAACTGCATGTCAAATTGAAGATGTCCTAAAAGAACAAGGCATTTTGACCAGACATAGCAACAATGGCAACAATGGTCAACACAACAACAAGGATAAAGGGAAGAACAACAGTTGGAACAAGAACAAACAAGTTGTCAATGACGGAGTTGTGGACTCTTCCCAATCAAGAGATCAAGGTGTTCTTAATTTGACTAGTGTTGTGCAAGCCATGAAGCTTAATGCACCTCCACAGCAAGAAAGTAAACCAAGATATTAGGAGAGGCCCAAAAAGGAGAAGCGACAATTTACCAAATTGGGTGACTCATATGAGGATGTTCTCAAAACTCTCATTGCTAACAACTTGGCACATCCTCAGGATCCTACAAAACATTACATCCCTGATATTAAGCCACATTGGTGGGATGAGAAGGCTTTCTGCACGTTTCATAATGGCATTGGGCATACCATTGAGAATTGTTGGAAACTCAAGCACATTATCCAAGATCTCATTGAGAATGGAAACCTTAAGGTGGATGGACTGAACACCAATGCTGATCACAAAGCATTTAAGGAACCTTTGCCTAATTACGACAAGGGGGAAACCTCTAAATCAAAGAATGGCAAAGCTGCAATCAACTACACTTACACAACAATAGAAAATGTGATAAACATGCTTGAAGTTGTGGAGCCAAGTGTTAATATGATGAGGAGTAAGGACCCGCATGGTTATGACTCTCCCCCTGTCTTTGACAAAGAACCTATTGTGGTGCTGAGAGGTCCTCATTCTAGGTTATCTTCTCAAGTCCTTAATGTTGTTACCAAGAGTCAAGGCCCTATTGTTCTTAGAGGTCATAGTTCAGGTCCATCCAAACAATCCAAGCAAGTGGCATCCAAGAATGTCACCACAAAGTCCACCACTACTCCCAAACCAAACTACAATCTTGTAGATCAGTTACAAAAAACTCTAGCACAAATATCAATCTTGGAGCTTCTAGAGTTGTCCCCTAGACATAAATAGATCCTTGAGGATGATTTACGCACAACAAATGTCCACAACAACATAGATATCAACCAATTTCAAGGCATGGTGAATCACATTACCAGCCCACATTACCTCTCTTTCTCAGAAGATGATGACAAATCCCTAAGCCATCCACACAATCTTGCCCTTCACATTGAAGTAATGATTCATAAAACCCATGTTAGGTGCGTGTTGATAGATGGGGGTGCTGGGCTAAATATTTGTACTTTAAGTTTGTTAAAAACTTTGGGCTATTCAGAGGAGGTGATCGACACTAAAAAGAAGATCACTATAGAGGCCTATGATGAGGCAGAATAAAGTTCTAAGGTGTTGGCTGTCCTTCCTGTCAGGATTGGCCCAATTGAAAAAGATATCTTGTTTAAAATTGTTGATACTGGACCCCTTGCATACAACATTTTACTGGGTAGACCATGGATTCATGACATGCAGGCAGTGCTGTCTACCTACCACCAGTGTGTTAAGTTCCCCTACAATGGAGTATAAATTTGCATACCAAGGGATAGCACCTTATCAGTCAATTCAATCTCAGCCAATGTTCATGTCCCTCTTAATCAATAAGTAGAGGATTATCAAGCAACTTTAGTAGACTATCAAGACAAGTTTAAATCAGTAGACCTTGGCATGGGGGGGTATCAACTTGACTCTTTTGCAAAGATGCCTATTTCCCCTAGGTCCTATGGAAAACCTTCATAGGAGATGAAACTATCTTCTTCAGCAATGACACTATTTGACAAGTTTGTGGAATCCTCAGTACCAATACAAGATAAAAAAGAGGAAGTAGCTATTCGAGATTGGATATACAAAGAGGAGAAGTACCAGCACAATGAAAATTTCTCCCCCTCTCCTAAGTCCTATGGGAGAGGATATACTTTTGTCAAGAAGATGGGTTATCCAGGATATGGCCCTCTTATTCACAGGTTAGATGCTAGAGCTGAACCACTTAATCATGATCTTTTTGGACGTAAGTCTAAGAAACCGGTTGGCCTAGGCTTTATGAAGAATAACAAGTGGACTATCCCCATTCCTGATAGACGGGATAGTGAAGATGACATAGAATATGTACCAGATTTGAAAAATCAACAAGACATGACAGATGATTGGGTACCTTCAACAAATCTCCTTTGGGGAGATTCCAGAGATTTAACAATTGACAGTCCTCCTATCCTAGCTGCGATAGATAGTGACTATATGAATGCAAGATTGACTATGGATAGTGTCTCCATCCCAACTACAATGGATGGTGATAATTCAAATAATTTTGTGATTGAGAAAATTGCTAGAGGAGAGGAAACTCTTCCAAATCTTGAGGCTTCTACATCACGAGGCCCCAACAATAATTCAGAAACAAACTCTCATGAGTTTGAATGGGATTGCCTATTAGATGCAACAGTTGACTTGGATATGGATGTTGTCCATGCTTATAGTTCTCAACCTAATGTAGCTGATGAGTCATGTGTCAGATTAGAAGATTGGAACCCACATGTTGCATTAGTAGATGATTCTTCACTTGGTAGGATAAATCCTGATTTAGGCACCTTAGAGGGATACTTGACAGACTTCAATTGTGCAGTCACCAGAGATGACATCACCTATATCCTTAATATTGAACCAGTCATTAAGCTACCCCTTATTGACCCCAACCTTATTGATTGGTCTCAATGTTATCAAGAGCCTCAACTCTTGACATTTCACAATGACTATGAGATCACGTCCTATCTAAATGCCATTGAACCTATAGTCTCTTGCACCAGTGAACCGACTACTAGTATGACAGAACCTAACATCAAGTACCTTAGATACAAGATAAAAAGAAAAGAAAAAAAGAATAAGAGTTCTGAGGGCAAAAACCACTATGTGGCGGTGTCAGAACCCAAAAAAGTAAAAATAAAAGACGTATCCAAGGGTGAAAAGCTCTCTAAGGCACCTACGGATGACGTCCTTGATAGTCTCCCAATCTATTTTTAGGATAGATCATCAGTATTGGTTGAACCTATAGAAGCTTTTAATTTGGGCACAGAAGAGGCTCCAAAAATTGCACACTTGGCTAAATCTTTATCACCTGAAGAAAAAAAATCCTACACTAAGCTCCTCCAAAAGAAAAAAAATAATTTTGCATGGACATATTTAGACATGCTAGGGTTGGACACTAATCTCATTATGCTTTATTTGTCCATAGCTCCAGGTGTGAAACCAGTCAAACAAAAGTTGAGAAAAATGCACCCTCATATAGCTCTTTTAGTGAAAGCTGAATTAGAAAAGCTCCTTGGTGCAGGATTCATTAGAGCCATAGACTATGCTGACTGGATTTCCAACATTGTACCTATTTCTAAACATGATAAATCCATCTGAATCTGCATAGATTTTAGAGATCTTAACAGAGCATGCCCAAAGGATGATTTTCCACTTCCTAACATAGACATGATAGTGGACATGATGGCGGGCTATGAGATCTATTCCTTGATGGATGGTTTTTCTGGGTATAATTAGATCAAGATTGCTCCTGAGGATCAAGAAAAGACTGCATTCACATGTGCATGGGGTACTTATTGTTGGAACATCATGCCCTTTGGATTGAAAAATGCAGGAGCTACTTATCAAAGAGCTATGACAACCATCTTCCATGACATGATGCATAAGAATATGGAAGATTATGTGGATGACACCCTCGCTAAGTCTAAGAAAAGAGGAACACATTTGGCTGATTTAGAAGTAATTCTGGATCGCATGGAACAATTTCAACTAAGATTAAACCCCAAAAAGTCTGAATTTGGTGTTACTTCTGGCAAATTATTGGGATTCATCATTTCAGCCAAAGGGATAGAAGTGGACCCTGGAAAGGTCCAAGCCATTATAGACATGCCACCTCCAAAAATGTTAGTCAAATGAGGAGTCTTCAAGGATGCCTTCAATCCATAAGGAGGTTTATTTCACAATTGGCACATAGAGCGCAACCCTTTAACAAAAACTTGCATAAAGGTGTTCAATGTGTCTGGAATGAGGATTGCCAGAAGAGCATGGATCAAATTAAGGAATACTTGGCAAGTCCTCCCATCTTAATCCCTCCCATTCTAGGAAAACCCCTCATTTTGTTTGTCTCAGCTACTAAATCTTCATTGGGGGCATTGTTGGCTCAATTAGATGAACAAGGCAAAGAAAGGGCCATATATTATATTAGCCGCACTCTTGTTGCTTATGAGTTCAATTATACTAGTGTTGAAAAAGCTTTGCTTGCAGTAGTGTTTGCTTCTCAAAAATTGCAACACTATATGCTTGCGCACACCATAGACCTCATAGAAAAAATTGATCCTCTCAAATACTTTCTCGGCAAAGCTACTCTCATAGGTAGACTTGCTAAATGGATGATGATTCTTTCTGAATTTGACATAGAGTATATTGAGCGCAAGGCAATCAAAGGCCAGGTTATTGCAGATCAACTAGCTAATTTCCCAATTCAAGATAATATGCCCATTCAAGTCAATTTCCCAGATGAACATCTTATGTACATGATGGAGAGATCCTAGAAACTATGATGGTTCCTACATGCAAAACAGTTCTAGAGCCAGTGTGTTGTTTGTTTCTCCTCATGGGTACACTATTCCCAAATCTTACAAGTTACTCTTCCCATGCACAAACAACATAGCTAAATATGAGGCTTTAACAAATGGACTAAAAATAGCTATAGAGTGGAATATCATGGAACTACATATTATGGGGATTCTCAACTGATCATCAATCAAGTCAATGAGAAATACCAAACAAAAGATGACAAGTTGATACCTTACAAAAAAATGGTTGATTCATTAAGACGATACTTTACTTTTGTCACCTTTCAGCAAATCCCTAGGGCTGAGAATAAAGCAGTTGATGCTATGGCCACCCTTGCTTCAATTCTTTAGTTAGAGGAACATGAGTCCAGATATGAATTCCTGGTGGAAGAGCTACATTATCCCATTTATGACTCTCAAGAAAGCCATGTCATTTGTACCCTTGTCAATCATGAATCCTCCCGCTATGGTGCTATTTACTCATATCTCCATGATGGCATCATCCCCAACACATTTAACTGATCTGAAAGAAGAAACCTTGTCCGTAATGCCTCTCATCATTCCCTCATCTTTGGTGATTTTTATAGGAGGGGTCTAGATGGGACACTTCTTAGGTGCTTAGAAAAGGAGGAATCTTATCAAGTGCTAGTTGACATCCATGAGGGCATATGTGGGGGACATTCTAATGGTCTTTCCATGGCTCAAAGGTTTCTTAGGGTGGGGTACTATTGGCCTATGATGCAGATAGATGTGGTAGCTTTTGCCAAGTCCTGTGAAAAATGTCAGAAACATGGACACCTGATACATGTTCCAGGTAGGGAGCTAATTCTATCTATATCTCACTAGCCATTTCAACGATGGGCCTTTGACCTTGTTGGGCAAATTCATCCCAACTCATTAGGTGGACATAAGCTCATTATCACTGCTACTGACTACTTCACAAAATGGGTAGAGGCTGTTCCACTTTCTGTTGCCACAGGCAAGACAGTGTCTTTATTGATTTTATACCATATCATCTATCGATATGGAGTGCCATTTGAGATCATCACTGACAATGGAGGTCAATTCAAAAACAAAGACCTTACACAACTCTACCAAAGATTTAAGATAAAGAAACATTGGTCCTCCATTTACTTCCCGCAAGGCAATGGTTAGGCAGAGGCTTCAAATAAAACCATTCTCAAGATTTCACATAGAATAGTTCATAAGAATGGTAGAGACTGGCACCTATAGATAAATCTGGCTTTGTGGGCCTATAGAACAAGTATTCGTACTCCAACTGGGGCTACTCCTTTTGCCCTCACATACGACGCTGAAGCAGTGTTACCTTTAGAGGTTGAGATTCCGTCACTTAGAGTCTCTCTCAAAGGTCTAGTTACAGATGAAGATTATCACACCATGAGATTACAAGAATTGGAACTTCTAGATGAAAAGTGTAAAGCATCATTTGACCATATGAGGGTCTACCAAAAGTGGATGTCCAAGGCATTCAACAAAAAGGTTCGCCCTAGAGAATTCCAAATAGGAGATCTTGTCCTGCGAGAGAATCCTAAAAACCAACAAAATAGAGAACAAAAGGGAAAATTCGAACCTAATTGGCTTAGACCCTACATTATCACAACAACTTTTGGTACAGGTGCTTATTTACTATCTACTGAAGAGGGGGAGCAACTCCCTGAGCCTATCAATGTTTTGCACCTAAAGAAGTTCTATCCTTGATGCCTGTTCTATCTCGGGGCATCCTTTGTATATACCTTATTGATCCTAAAAAAATTCCAAAAAAAATTCATATATGATGCTGAAAAAAATACAAAAAAAAAAATTCAAAAAATTCAAAAAATACAAAAAAATCAAAAAATTCAAAAAAAATAGAAAAAGTGCCTTGGTGAAAACCTGGAAACAGGCACTACTTGAAGCCTTTGCACCCCTATTTCTTAGCATGCGTCCTCGAAACTTAGCCTTTCTCCATCATGCCTTGTCCTCGTTGCCTTGGTTTGGAATTGGTCTTTGTCTTTGTCTAGGGGGCATCACTGTGTTAGCTTTGGTCTCTTGGATATGCTTGTCTTTAGGACACCTCGCAAACGGTGTTTTTCAACACCAATCCAACTGTGTTTTTCAACACAACCCCTGACATCGAGTGTTTTTCAACACTTATCAGTTTGGTCTTATCCAGTTTGGTCATGTATCAGTTTACACACTTAAAATTTTTAAATGCAACACTTAATGCTTGAGATATGTCATGATTTTTTTTTGTGTGCTGACTATTATTGATTTTTGTTGAATGTCCTTGTCTAATAAGTCTCTCCATGATGCATCGCTAGAAGACTAGGGGCATGTTTTTATTTGCTTTCTACTTGTGGGTGTTGTCTTGAACCTCTTTAGTGTCTCTTGTTGTCTCCTTGACACACTTAGGAGATTTAAGGCATCATCCTTGACTGTTTTTGCACAACCGTTCTCATGGTCATCCTGGCATTTATGCCTTGACGCGAGTGTGGCTTTGCTACATTAAATTGGGTAAGCTAACATTGTAGTCATCTTGACCTTTATGTCTTTGATGCTCATGTTAGAATCTTTCCACATTCCAATCCGATATAAATCACATTCATATCTTCATAGTTGCGTTTTTGACCAGTGATGATTGTTTGATCATCCGATGTCTGGTAATAATGGCCCAATGATGAAAATAAGTTCGTTACATTCTCTAATGAATGAAGAACACAAAATTCTTTGTTACAGTTGCTCTATTGCAAGTACACCTTTGCATTTCCATGTAGCTTGGATTATTTAGACTTCATGTTAAATTTGCACTTTTAGGCTGCATTATGAGTTTGAGAGGGTTTTCCTTCATCTTTCTTGTGGAATTTTAATCAACTGTGATCACATTCTAATCTTCATTTCCTTATCTTCTTTCATGATCTCAATCAAAATTTCCATCTTAAACAGTTGATTGATTTTGGGGCATGCTCTTTCTTGAGACAAATCCTCTTTCTTCTTCCCATTTCTTTTCATTTCTTCCAAACTTCTATCTTCCATTTGCTTTCACCCCACTTACTTTCTTCTAATTCAACCTTGGGGCATAATCTTTCTTGATGATCTACCTTGGTTCTATATCTTTCATCTTATGTCAAGAACCTTACATTTAGTTCAATTTGATCAAATTTATCAATTTACTGTTTCTCCTCTATCTCATTTCGATTTCGATCACGAGGGGGCAGTACCTACCAAACTTCAATGCTTGATTTAGATTTATCAAATTTATCAATTGCTTCTCTTGGGGAAACCTTGCTTGATATTCTTATCTCTTATTTGAGACTTGACAATTACCCATTCACAGGTGTTGGCCTTGTCTTTTTTAGTCTGCTTATCTATGTCTTGATGTGTTCCCATCCGTCGAACACACATCTGGGTTGTTTTGTGAACCCAAATTGATCTCGCACTTAAATTCCATTCTTTGACTGCATGTGATCTCAAGTCGACCTCACATTAGTCAAAGAGGGGCAAATGTATGCACCCTAAAATGGTCACCTAGACTTTGGGCCCCATTTATTAATTTATCAATTTCTGAATCAATGCTTTACAATACCTTCAAATCAATCTTTTTGATCAAATCATAATTATTTTCAACTATCCCAATACTCCCTAAGGTTGGATATTTCATTAATTTTATTTAATTAAATAAATCCCTTTTAAACAAATAAAATAATATTATTTAAATTAATATTCCTTAAATAAAATAATATTATTTAATTAAAATCTATTTTTAATTAAATGACTTTATTTTATTTAATTAATATTCATATTTAAATTATATAATCTTATTTTATTTTATTAAAAGAGATATTATTCTTTTAAATTAAATAAAATATCTTCTCAAAATATCTTGTGATGGAAAAGGAAACAAATCAATTAATAAAAAAATGAAATAAATGAAATTCCATTTTCCTACAAACCTTCTAAAAATGACATTTGTTTCCTCTTTTCCATTTATCCCACATTGCTTCTAAATTTGCATTCAAATCCACATTTTACTATAAAAGGAGCCCTCTTGTTCTCAGTTTAAAAAACCCCGAATTCTCACATCATACTTATGCTGCAATTTTTATTAGAGTTTTGAGATCATTATATAGTTTGCATAGCATTTTAGTTTAATTTATTGCATTGCATGTAGATCAATTTTCATTTCAATGAATTAGTTTGTTTATTGCATTGCAATCATTTAGAATAGTTTTTCATTTGCATGCGAAGAACAAGATTCATGGAGATTAGCATTCTTGCTTCTCCTCTTTGAATCTCTCATTCTGAGTTTGTACTTGCATGGGTAACTTGGTCAATTTGAGGGCCTCAATATCAACCCCTGGACTTCTCGGATAGAGAGCTATGAGTCGATTTGTGAGGGCTCATTCTTGAGTCTCCTTGCCTATAAGGATTCACAGAAGTGTACCACATTTTGGTGTACACAATATGGACCAATTAGGACCTAACAAGACCTATTAGACTCAATTAGGACTAATTAGACTCAATTAGGACCAATTAGGTTCAATTAGGACCTAATATGGACCAACTAGACTCAATTAGGAGGTCAACTAGACTCAATTATGACCAATTAGGACCAATCAGGACCTATTAGATTCAATTATGACCTATTAGATTTAAGTATACTCAATTAGGACTAATTAGGACCTAATATGGACCAATTAGGACCTATTAGACTCAATTAGGACCAATTAGGACCTAAAATGACCTACTAAACTCAATTGGGACTAATTAGACTCAATTAAGACCAATTAGGACCTAATATGACTTATTAGACTCAATTTGGACCAATTAGACTCAATTAGGACCAATTAGGACCTAATATGGACCAATTAGGACCTAATATGACCTATTAGACTCAATTAGGACCAATTAGACTCAATTAGGACCAATTAGGACCTAATATGGACCAATTAGGACCTAATATGACCTATTAGACTCAATTAGGACCAATTAGACTCAATTAGGACCAATTAGGACCTAATATGGACCAATTAGGACCTAACATGACCTATTAGACTCAATTAGGACTAATTAGACTCTATTAGGACCAATTAGGACCTAATATGGACCAACTAGACTCAATTAGGAGGTTAACTAGACTCAATTATGACCAATTAGGAACAATTAGGACTTACTTAGGACCTATTAGATTCAATTATGACCTGTTAGATCCAATTATATACTTAATTAGGACCAATTAGGACCTAATATGGACCAATTAGGACCTAATATCACCTATTAGACTCAATTAGGACCAATTAGGACCTAACATGACCTACTAAACTCAATTAGGACTAATTAGACTCAATTAGGACCAATTAGGACCTAATATGACCTATTAGACTCAATTTGGACCGATTAGACTCAAGTAGGACCAATTAGGACCTAATATGGACCAATTAGGACCTAACATGACCTACTAAACTCAATTAGGACTAGTTATACTCAATTAGGACCAATTAGGACCTAATATGACCTATTAGACTCAATTTGGACCAATTAGACTCAATTAGGGCCAATTAGGACCTAATATGGACCAATTAGGAGCAATTAGACTCAATTAGGACCAATTATGACCTAATATGGACCAATTAGGAACTAACATGACCTAGTAGACTTAATTAGGACTAATTTATACTTCATACCTATGTAGGAAATGCTCAAGAATCACAATCTCAACAAGTTGCCCAACCTTCAGAAGTTGGAGAAGGGTCATCAAAAGTTGAACAAGCCCAACCTTCAAAAGTTGGAGAAGGGTCATCACAAGCTCAATAAGCCCAACCTTTAGAAGTTGGAGAAGGCTTATCACAATCTCAACAAGCACAAGTCTCAGAATATCAAATAAGTGCACATCTCTCTCTATCTCTCACTAACTCTCTCGATTTAGTCACTTTCTCAATATAGTCTCTTATTGGTGAATATACATTTTGGGTCTTTCGCCTAAGAAGAAGTCATTGTTTTTGTTGTGTACATGCAGCCTTTGATGATGAAAATGTTGGACAAGGGGCATCCCAAGTTGAATCAACCCAAGGTCAAACAAGTATGTGTTTCTCTCATTAATGTATAAATTATTATAGGTAGAACATGTTCAAGAGCTTGTAAATATGTATTTCATGAAGGTCCTCTTAAGATGAGATATTAAGATTTTTTATTTTATTTTATTTGCAGTGGAAGTGCAAGAAACATATGTGAATGATAGTATACTCCAACAGTTGAAGAGAAAAATTAATCGTAAAAGCATAGATCATTTAATTGAAATGGATGTGGAAAAATTGAGAGATTATGCTAAACAACCCATAAATATTATGAAGAGGGCATTGAATAAAAAGTCTAAGAAAATAATGAAACAATTTGAGAATCTTGGTACACTTGAAAAAACTCAACTGTTATCAATTACATTTCTTAAAGATGAGTTAAAAGAGCCATTAAAATTTAAAATCAAGTAACGTACAAAAAAGCATTGTTGACAGTGTTAAGGAAGGTTTGCATTCCATTGGGAAAACAAATAGATCTACAAATAAGTCCATTTCAGAAGAGTGATATTGGTCCATCTATTTTAAATAAGAACACGTCCCAAAGAAGACAAATTTATTCACTTTCATCTCAGATCGGGTACAGTAGGAAGACAATGACACACTATTTGAAAAGAAGAATCAATTTGGATGATACTACATTGGAAGGTAATTGGGCACTAATGTGTAGAGCTGCTCGGTCTGATAGAATTAATGAAACAATTAGGAACTTAGTTACGTCATTTTGGACTGATCATACTCATCCTTCACCAAATACAAGAGATGTTATCAAGAAGAGGACTGGGCCTAAGAAATATTTCCAAGACACAAAACATTGGTTGGACATCACCCAGCATGAATTGTATCTCTCATTTTGTAACTCAAATCCTGACATTAAAATTGGACAAACAATGTTTGAAAGATTAAAGCCATTTTTTGTAAAGATAAATAAATCTTTTGAAAGTTGTTGTTGTCGATATCACATTGAATTTGATCTCTACTACCAAGGGTTTAGAAAGATGATAGAAGAAAGTGGTGGTTCTCAAAATGATTTTCCTAAACATCCAAGTCAATTCATAACATCAATCTTATGTAACAAATCAATTGATCACGAAATACCTGAAATAGATTGCATAAGAGGAACTTGTCAAACATGTGAGGATTTGGCTAAATTTCCTTTGAGACTTGAAGATTCTGACATGGCAAGGATGATAAAATGTAAGAGATACAAGTACATAAAGTCTGAAACAAAAGTCGGGAAAGAATCAACAAGGTTGGAATATGTAGAAGATGAGATACCTGTTGCAACATTTATGGAGAATTTTTGTAAATTGATTCAACCATACATACAACATTTTTTTTGCTAAATGGCAGGCAGAACAATTCCAAATACAAAAAGAATCTTTTCCAGTTGGAATGATTTTATTGGTTGTTGATTTTGTAGAGAACTACTCCTTTGTATCTCAAAAACAACTTCAAGAATAATACTACTATACAGAGCAGGTGACTATCATGTGCATGTGTCTTATCGACATGCACAATTAGATTTGGATGGTGTTGAAAGTACATGTGTCAAATTTACATCATTCATAACTTTCATTAAATAAACATGTGTACAATCAAACATCATTCATGTATGTAATCTATTTAATTAAAACATCATTCATGTATGTAATCTATTGAAAGTATTGAAAATTTATAAGTTCATCACACATGCACACGTATCTAGAGTGAAAGTATATATATAACATGCATGAAACATCTATCGTGTGTGTAGATCAAGTACTGTAAATATGAAACATATGAATCAATCATGTGTCAAACATTCTATCAAAATACCATCTAGAAATGAAATATAATTCATCAAACACATGTGAATAAATTCATCAAACACATGTGCAATATATATATATATATATACACACACACACACACACACACACACATAATATGAAACATGTCTCTATTCAAATATGAAAGTGCCTACGACTCATCATGTCGACTCCTCACTAAGCGGTCACACCCAGCGTGACTATCATGTTGTGAAGGATGTGTAGATCCCTACAAAGAAAGAGATATATAAATTAAAATGTATAAACATAGTACAAGAAAACATGTTATAAAGTGCACATACACACAGATAATAAATTAAAAACTCACCTGTCCACTACTGATGTCATCATCGCAGTGAGTCCTGATGATGTACACGATCAGTACCCAAAGGAGTAACAAGAGGCATATCCTATTAGTCAAAAAATATATATCATATATATATGTGCATGTACATATATATATATATATATATGTACATATATATATATATATATATGTACATATATATATATATATATATATATATATATATATATATATATATATATATATATGTACATATATATATATATATATATATATTATATATATATATACACACACACATATATATATATGTACATATATATATATACACATATAATATATATATACATATATATATATACACATAATATATATATATATATATACATATATATACATATACATATTATATATATTATACATATATATATATATATATATATATAATGTACATATATATATATATATACATATATATATATATAGATGTATATATAGATATATATGTATATATATATCTATATATATGTATATGTATATATATATATATGTATATGTATATATATATATATATATATATATATATATATATGTATATATATGTATATATATATATGTATATATATGTATATATATATATGTATATATATGTATATATATATATGTATATATGTATATATATATATATATATATATATATATATATATATATATATATAAATATGTATATATATATATATCAATTGATTAAAATTTTGAAAATAAATTTAAGTTTAATTGTAACATTAAAGACATGTATATAATCTGATTTATACCTGTGTAGGTGGTGGAAACTGATAGTACTCGGATTCCCTGGCCTCAATTCTATCAACCAAGGTATCAAGATTTTGTTGTGTTTGGTCCAAGCTCAAATCTGCATCTGCAACATGAATAGACTACACATGCCTCTCTAATGATGAATACAATGGACTAACCAGATGAGATGGCATGGAAGTCATATCGGTTAAGTGCACAAAGAAAGGGGACCAAAAAGATGCCACTTTTCTTTTTGGCCCCCCATAGCGCATAGTGCGCATGCACTAAAGGGCGTGTGCCCTATAGGGCGCACGACCTATGGCTTCGGTTGTCCAAGCCTTAGGCTTGGGCAATTCAAATCCTTTACAAAGCGCGGTGTGCCCTATAGGGTATGCGCGCTATGTAAATTTATATTTTCATAGCACGCATGTGCTATGAAAATCATAAATTTACATAGGGCGTATGCCCTATAGGGCCTGCACCCTATGTAAGATATGATTTATATAATGTGAGAGAGAGAGAGGGGGGGTAATTTATACAAAGAGAGGGGAGGGTAATTTATACAAATATAACATTTAAGTATAAGTTGATAATTTTAATTTATTATACTCTTATACTTTAAGTTATATTTGTATAAATTATAAAATATAATGCTTTCAGGATGTTTGGGATAGGTTCCAAGTTCATAGGAGTTAACATGCAGATTCTAGATTTGAAAAATTTTAGACTTAGCCAAATTTCAAGATTTAGCAAGCCTTCAGCAGGGTTTACCTACCAAAAATCCATCATGGATTTCTAAGGTCAAACTGAAGCTCACAAAAGGATTCCCCAGAGGGTTTTAACTCGTTTTATGACAAATCACTTAGTTTCGACCCCATCTCTATGACATACTTAGCTTAGCTCTCTCTCTCTCTCTCTCACACACACACACACACACACATCAACCTCTCTCTCTCTCCCCCTTATCTACTCTCTCTCTTTCATTACCCTCTCTCTCTCTCTCTCTCTCTCTCTCTCCTCTCTCTCTCTCTCTCTCTCTCTCTCTCTCCTCTCTCTCTCTTTCTCTCGATAAAATGAGGTCAAAAACCAAGTGATTTGTAATAAAATGAGTTAAAACCCTTTGGGAATCCTTTTGCTAGCTTCAGTTTGACCTTAGAAATCCATGATGGATTGTGAGAGGTAACCCTGCTGAAGGCTTGCTGAATCCTGAAATTTGGCCTAAGTTTGGAATTTTTTCAAATCTAGAATCTACATGTTAACTCCTATGAAGCTGGAACCTATCCCAAACATCCTAAAAGCATTATATTTTATAATTTATACAAATATAACTTAAAGTATAAGAAATTATTTCTTATACTTTAAATGTTATATTTGTATAAATTACCCCCCCCCCCCCCCTCTCTTTGTATAAATTACCCCCCCCCTCTCTCTCTCACACACACTATATGAATCATATCTTACATAGGGTGCATGCCCTATAGGGTGTACGCCCTATGTAAATTTATGATTTTCATAGTGCGTGCATGCTATGAAAATCATAAATTTACATAGCGTGCATGCCCTATAGGGCATGCATGCTTTAGGGCATGCATGCTTTGTAAAGGATTTGAATTTACCAATCCTAAGGCTTTGATTTGCCTTGGAGATCCTACCCAAAGGCTTGGATGATTGAAATAGGCCTGACACATGTTTTCCAGTAGACATACAAAAAAATGACATCTTTTTTTGTGTGCTCCTCGTCAGGTTTACTCGTGGCTCAAGAACATAAAAATTAGATGACGTGATATTGTAGATCTCTCTGTTAGCTATCTAAGCATATAATTTATTTTGAATTCTGATTATGTTAAGTTTTAAAACTCTAACTTTTTTTGTGTGTATGTCTTATTTTCTGTAAAAAAACCAACATACAGTATTTTGGGCATAGATCTTGGCTTGTTCATCGAATTCTGCAATAAGTTTCAATTTTTAGAAACTAGACTCCATTCTACACACTTTAAAAAAAAAGAAAATTTAATTTTTGATTAGTTTTAAATGATTTATAGGGGGGAGCACACAGAAATTTCATGTTTTCAGGATGTGTGCACTTCATAAACTCATCAAAAATTATACGTTCATAAAAAAATTACCAAAAAAATCTAGGATAAACTACGTGGTGTTAGCTAACTTCTCACTAGAGCGATTAAAAAAATTCAAAAAAAAAGTTAACATTTTAGGGCGAGCACACTAGACGCTATTGTTATGTTTTTGGACAAAAAACAAGACCACTTTTTGTGATCCCCCTTTTTGAGGGCCTTAATCTACACCATTTTCAAAATAAGTTAGTATTTTAGGAACTAGATTCAGAGTATTACAACTCTTGTTTTTGTCACATCTTAAAATTTTGAGTCTAACTATCTTCAATTTCTTGTTGAAGTTCAGATTTTGCTGATTTCAGGAAAAAAGTGGCATCTTATACCCCCTTTTTGGTCCCCCATCTTTGTGCACTTACCCTATCATCATGTGTCAACAAATCTAGATAACCTATAGTGGTCATGCTGAACTCAACATCGTCAAGGCCAACATCAGAGAACTGATGCCCTGCACTGACTGAAGGGTATGTACATTGTGCCTCTCCCTGTGCAGCAATAGAGTGGTCAGTAGGTGGATCCTCACGAGCACTACTACTATGGCCATGGTCTAGGTGAGAAGGATGTGGCTGAGTGTATCTGACAGTACCTGTATGCACCCTAAAATGGTCTCCTAGACTTTGGGCCCCATTTATTCAATTTGTCAAATATCAATTTGCTGAATCAATACTTTACAATTTTCAAATCAATTCCTTGATCAAATCGCAATTAAATCAATAATTCAAATATTTCTAAGGTTTGATCATTTCATCAATAATTTTATTTAATTAAAATAAATATTCTCTTTTAAATAAATAAAATAGGCTTATTTAATTAAAAGAAATATCTTAAATAAAATAATTTTATTTAATTAAAACCCCTTTTAATTGAATGATTTTATCTTATTTAATTAAATATTCCTCTTTTTATTAAATAAACTTATCTTATTATTTAAAAGATAATTCCTCTTTTAAATAAATAAAATCCCCACTTAAAGCAAAATCTGTGATGGAAAAGGAAATAAATCAAATAAAAACAAAATAAAAATCCTTTTTCTGATTCTTTCAATAATTTTATTTAATTGAAAGAAATATTCCCTCTTAAATAAATAAAATAACTTTATTTAATTGAAAGAAATATCTTTTAAAATGAAATAAATTTATTTAATTAAAATCTTTTTTAATTAAATGATTTTATCTTATGATATCTCTCTTTTAATTAAATAATGTTATCTTATTTAATTAATAGAGAATCATTCTTTTAAATAAATAAAAAATCCTCTTAAAGCTCTTTGTGATGAAAAAAGGGAAATAAATAATTAAAAATAAATAAAATCCCTTTTCTCTCCACACTTTCTAAAAAATGAGTTTTATTTCCTCTTTTTGGATTTATCCCACATTGCTCTTGAGGATGCATTCTCTTCAACATTTTCCTATATAAGGAGCCCTCTCCTTCTCATTTCGGATTTGAGAATTTTCATGTTATTGTTATATTGCAGGTTTGGAGAGCAATCTTGGAAGAAGCTTGTTGAGCACATTTGGAGCTTGGATATTTGAGACTTCTTTCTTCTTGTCTTCTTCTCTCATGCCTTATGGAAATCCATAGTTTAGATTAATATTACATTCACATAATAGTTTAAATTCATGTTTCCTTTCATAGATTAACATTGTATAAGCATTCATTTCAATAGAATAGTTTATTTCTTGCATTGTTATCATCTAGACTAGTTTCATTTGAATGCAATAACTTGATGATCATGGAGATTAGCATGTTTTCTATTCATCTTTGAATCTCTCATTTCTTGGTGTACTTGCATGGGCATAATTAGGTCAATCTGAGGGCCTCATATACAAACCCCTGCACTCCACGAATAGAGAGCTATGAATCATTGTTTGAGACCTCATTCTTGAGTTTTCTTGAATGTAATGATTCACATAAGTGCGACTACTTTCTAGCACACATTTTTGGCACCCACCGTGGGGCAGAAAAGATTAATTTCTAGCCTCATTCTTGATTGATTTTTCAGTTTTAGTGTTCGTTACAGGCCTTGTACAACAATGTACAAACTAGAAACCCTATAATATAGTAATGGATGGATATAATGATGAATCCTCTTTCTCATTCTTTTGGTTTGGTTCATTTTTATAAAGAAATGAATAAGTTATGATCATTTTGGTGAAAGTGGGTATTTGCATATTTGAGATTCTCTAAATACAGTCAGATTGAAACATCTGGTACAGAAATATTATGAATAATAAAGACATATAATAATATTCATTGGAAAGATACATTAATTAGCTTTCATTTCCTTTTTGTTTGAGTCATTTTTATGCAGATTTGTGAAAGTTATGGGCATTTGAGTGAAAACTAGTTTTTAACAATCTGCATTGGAGTTGCAGGCAATGATTTTCTCTTAGAAAATAATTTATGAATGGAAAAAATAAATGGATTACATATTTGGAAACTAGATTCAATAATAGTTTTTTTTGAAACTGGTTTGGTTTCATTTGGATTATTTTTGAGAAAGATATGTGATTCTCTAGATAGGGTTTGGTGTTTTAAATCTGATTTATGATAGAAAAATTACAGTCTGAAAAGGTTATTGGTTGAGGAACCAAATGGAATCATAAGACCTTATAATTTTAGAAAATGGTAGTTCTTTATGTTGGCTAAAAACTTCATTCTTTCTATAAATTTTAATATTATGATTTTATGGGTCAAATAAATCAATATTTAAAGACATTTTTTGAAGACAATAATGTTAAATCAAACTCCTAACAATTGATTTTCATATCTAACCATCTTAGGGTTTTTTTTTCAGATGTGTGTTAAATGCTAGAGTGCAAATCTTTGGACCTAAGGTGAGTTCTTAAAATCTCTATAACACTTGGTTTGGGCATAAAATCAATCTCTCATGTGTTTGGCTTGAGTGTTACATGCTTTCATAGAACACATTTTTGATGCTCTTAATGGGAAATGAATGAACATAGATTTGCTTTTATACAAGTTTGTGTTTAAATGAATGCTTTTGTTTAAACAATAAGTAATTCTTGGTTTCAAATATCAAAACATCTCATTGAGTAATCTAGGGCATGGATTCATTCCTAGTTTACATGAAGAGTTAAATGCACCACTTTGTGGACTCACTTCATGTTTACTTGGAAAGTTAAATATTCCATGATTCAAACCCTCTTGCACTTATGAGTAGTATTGATTAGCAGTCTTAGATTACTTGTGATTGATCTAGATTGCTATCTTTGGTTATTGGACTCGCTAATCCATCGGCCCCTCATTTTCGTCTTGTGGTTGCAATCTCAGCGCCACATTAAAGGGGAGGGGTCTATAGGAAAGAAGCGTTAATTGTTCCACTAGGCAACCCTTTTGTGCTTTTTGGAACTCACTTGTTTTCTAGGTTGTGGATTCATTTGTAGCTTATGTGGGGTGTTAAGTGTTCCACCTTGTGGACTCACCTCATATTTGCTTTAAGCGTTAAGTGTTCCACCTTTAGTGCTTTTCAATACTTTTTGATAGAGAATTACTTACTTTTCATTTTTTTAGAAGGCCTGCTTGGGGATTTCATCACCTTAAGGGACAACCTTAACTCCCGTGTTCTGGCAGAGTATAAATATCGGGAGGTGAATCCAAAGACACCTCTCTTGGGAATGAGTTAGATTTCACTCTTGGCTAAGCCACAAAGAACTTTATACCATTGAGAAGTGAAGGAGGAGATTTGGGTTACCGTCTCCCCCCGATTGTGTGATTTCTAATTCTTCTCATCTACAGATTTGGGCCTCACGTACTTTGCATGTATCGAGGACACCCTTTAGAAAAGCCATGTATATCCTTGTAGACAACTTGCTAGGACGTTGTTGTGTTCTGAGTGCCTGCTAAAACATATCCAAGAACATACACAAGTAGAATCTTTAAGGAGTAGCATACTAAGTCACTATTCTTGTTCATGTGCAAGGTTGCTTTGCCCCTTGCTCATTGTTTAAAGACAATTTCTTGCTTGAACTCCCTGATTGTTGTCTTATGTGCTTGATACAAATCCATTGATATACTTGCTTGGTCTTTGAAAATGAATAACAAACTGAAATACTGAGTTCTTCTATTAGGTGACTTGTCCTAGTTCTAGAGACCTGTTCTGTATTTAGGGTTCTTGTGTCCTTGACCTTTTGAGTTAGTGATCCTTGATCTCATAAGTGATTTTGCTTCAGATTAGCAAATCAGGAACTGTTCTTGTCAAATAGATAAATTTTCAGACTCTTTGATAACACACTTGGAGAGTGCTAGTAATCTCTTCGTCCAGGCATTTTCATATAATTCAAACTCAGTATACTTTGTGTAAGTCATCCTCCTGATCCATACGTGATCCGGTATTCACCCAAGAATTGAGCACCTTTGTGGCAGTGTTGGTTTGCACCTATTTGCAAAAGTTCTATTTCACCATTTCTCTCAGACAAGAGCAAACTTTTACTATCCTAGTCTAGTATTGACGTTTCCTAGAATCGTTTGTTTTCCTAAAATCTCCCTTTCATGTTAGTAACAACAAGATATCAAGTGAGCCAAGGAAAGCGACCTCAGATAGTCTTCAACCAACTACCCCCAGTTGAGACTCGTCAAAAGAGAAAGGAAAAGGAACCAATATTTGACCAGTCACCTAGGAGTAAGTCTGAAACCTAGTTTGACCCAAAGAGCCATTTTAGCGATTTGAGTACCCCCTCAGCACCTTCCCACTCAAGTATGGATATGAGTTATACTGTCACCAAGTGGGAGAGGGAAGCCATGGATCAAACTCTTGATGAAATCTATGAAAGACACAGAGACAAGATTTTGTTTGGTAATTCCTCTCATGATGCTCAACCTAGTTCACCCTCCATCAACACTAGGTACCTAGATGCACATCAAAGAGCTGAAAGGCATGAGAGACAAGATCACCCAGAACAATGGTCACAACATGAAGACCAAGACAATGAACCTAGTGATGCTCATGTCAATGCAATGTATACCAATGATTTGTATAAACATTCAAGACCAAACTCTCCACTTCAAACAACCTCAAGGAATACAAGTGAAAGGCTTAAAAGGATTGAGCATGAGAAGAAATCCTTTTTAGATGAGCAAGCTGCACAGCAAGAAAAATTTAGACAGCTTGAGGCAGAGAGCCAAGCTTTATTGGAAGTACAAAGGAAACTTTCTCAAGAAGAGCAAGATAGGATTTTAGCCCAACAAATTAATACCCAATTGAACAATAGGGGTGCCAATAGTGGAAATAATTCTTCTCCCTCCACCCCTTCCAGAACACCAAGAAGTAGAAGGCGGTCAAGAACCCCTTCTAGATCTCCTAGTCCTAGAGGAAGAAGGGCCTCTCAGTATGCTCACTATAGGAGGCAAACCCCTCCCAAAAATTCAAGACCACACTCCCAACATGCACATCATGGTTCCCAACATGGAGGTGGTAGCTCGCATTACGACCTTGATACTCAAGACTTCATGCGAATGCAACAAGAGCCTATCTTCCAACAGTATGTGGAGAGGTATTTGGAACAAAACAAAGATAAATTCTTGGAAAGTCTAATCAACAAGGGTGCCAGAGTCCCTTATAATTTTGATGTGGACAACAAAATACAAAAGAAAAATCCCTCTCAAGAGGAAGAAATCTGCCAAATAAAGCAAATGATGGAGAAAATGATGCAACCTAAGAGCTCATTCTCACTAGACTCGATTTGTCCTAATCCATTCGAAAAGAGTGTGAGTATGAAGGATTTTCCAAAGAGGGTGGAATTCCCTCAATACGATAAATATGATGGTAGTGGTGATCCACATGAACATGTGCACCAGTTCTATACTATGAGCTTTGAATTCCATCAGAATGACTCCTATTTGATGAGGTTATTCCCTAGAAGTCTTAAAGGACAAGCAATGGAATGGTTTACCAATATCACTCCCCTTGTCAAGACTTTTAGAGAACTTGTTCATCAATTCGTTCAACACTTCGCATATAATCTATCAAGATCTGTTACTATGTTGGACCTATGCAACTTGAAACAAAATCAGGGGGAACCCTTTGTTACCTTCTTGCAAAGGTGGAGACAGTGCTCTCGGTATCCTAGGATGATCCATGAGGATGAAAAGATTGATATACTTGTCAGTAACTTGGTGCCTGAAATGAGATATTAGATCAAAAAGATAGTCTTCAATTCCTTTGATACCATGATTGAAACTGCATGCCGCATTGAGGATGTTCTAAAAGAACAAGGCATTTTGACCAAACATAGCAACAATGGCAACAATGGTCAACAAAACAACAAGGATAAAGGGAAGAACAACAATTGGAACAAGAACAAACAAGTTGTTAATGATGGAGTTGTAGACTCTCCCCAACCTAAAGATCAAGGTGTCCTTCATTTGTCCAGGGCAGTTCAAGCTATGAAGCTCAATGCACCTCCTCAGCAAGAAAGTAAACCAAGATATTAGGAGAAGCCCAAAAGGAGAAGCGACAATTTACCAAATTGGGTGACTCATATGAGGATGTTGTCAAAACTCTCATTGCTAACAACTTGGCACATCCTCAGGATCCTACAAAACATTACATCCCTGACATTAAGCCACATTGGTGGGATGAGAAGGCTTTCTGTACATTTCATAATGGCATTGGGGATACCATTGAGAATTGCTGGAAACTCAAGCACATTATCCAAGATCTCATTGAGAATGGAAAGCTTAAGGTGGATGGACTGAACACCAATGCTAATCACAAAGCATTTAAAGAGTCATTGCCTAAGTATGACAAGGGGGAAACCTCTAAACCAAAGGATGGCAAGGCTGCAACCAACTACACTTACACAGTGGCAGAAAATGTGGTAAACATGCTTGAAGTTGTGGAGCCAAGTGTTAATATGATGAAGAGTAAGGAACTGCATGGTTATGACTCTCCCCCTCTCTTTGACAAAGAACCTATTGTGGTGCTGAGAGGTCCTCATTCTAGGTTATCTTCTCAAGCCCTTAATGCTGTTACCAGGAGTCAAAGCCCTATTGTTCTTAGAGGTCCTAGTTTAGGTCCATCCAACAAACCCAAGCAAGTGGCATCCAAGAATCTCACCAAGTCCGCCACTGCTCCCAAACCAAACTACAATCTTGTAGATTAGTTACAGAAAACTCCAACACAAATATCAATCTTGGAGCTTCTAGAGTTGTCCCCTAGACATAAACAAATCCTCGAGGATGCTTTGCGCACAACAAATGTCCCCAACAACATTGATATAGACCAATTCCAAGGAATGGTGAATCACATTACTAGCCCACATTACCTCTCCATCTCGGAAGATGATGACAAATCCCTAATCCATCCACACAATCTTGCCCTTCACATTGAACTAATGATTCATAAAACCCGTGTCAGGCATGTGTTGATAGATGGGGGTGTTGGGCTAAATGTTTGTACTTTAAGTTTGTTAAAAACTTTGGGCTATTCAGAGGAAGTGATCGACACTAAAAAGAAGATCACTATAAAAGCCTATGATGAGGAAGAATGAAGTTCTAAGGGGTTGGCTGTCCTTCCTGTCAGGATTGGCCCAGTTGAAAAAGATATCTTGTTCCAAATTGTTGATACTAGACCCCTTGCATACAACATCTTATTGGGTAGACCATGGATTCACGACATGCAGGCAGTGCCATCTACCTACCACTAGTGTGTTAAGTTCCCCTAATGGAGTAGAAATTTGCATACCAGGGGATAGCACTTTATCAGTTAATTCAATCTCAGCTAATGTTCATGTCCCTCTTAATCGAGAAGCAGACGATTATCAAGCAACTTTAGCAGACTATCAAGACAAGTTTAAATCAATAGACCTTGGCACGGGGGGGTATCAACTTAACTCTTTTGAAAAGATGCTTGTTTCCCCTAGGTCCTATGGAAAACCTTCACAGGAGATGAAACCGTCTTCTTCAGCAATGACACTATTTGACAAGTTTGTGGAATCCTCCATACCAATACAAGATGAAAAAGAGGAAGTAGCTATTCAAGATTGGATATACAAAGAGGAGAAGTACTAGCATAATGAAAATTTCTCCCCCTCTCCTAAGTCCAATGGGAGATGATATACTTTTGTGAAGAAGATGGGTTATCCAAGATATGGCCCTCTTAGTCACAGGTTAGATGCTAGAGCTGAACCACTTAATCATGATCTTTTTGGACGTAAATCTAAGAAACCAGTTGGCTTAGGCTTTATGAAGAATAACAAGTGCATTGTCCCCATTCTTGATAGGCAGGATAGTGAAGATGACATAGAATATGTACTAGATTTGACAAATCAACAGGACATGATAGATGATTGGGTACCTTCAACAAATCTCCTTTGGGGAGATTCCAGAGATTTAACAATTGACAATCCTCCTATCCTAGTTGCGATAGATAGTGACTATATGAATGCAAGATTGACTATGGATAGTGTCTCCATCCTAGCTGCAACAGATGGTGATAATTCAAATAATTTTTTGATTGAGAAAATTGCTAGAGAGGAAACTCTTCCAAATCTTGAGGCTTCTACATCACGAGACCCCAACAATAATTCAAAAATAGAATCTCATGAGTTTGAATGGGATTCACTCTCAGATGCAATAGTTGACTTAGATATGGATGTTGTCCACACTTATAGTTCTCAACTAGACGTAGCTGATGATTCATGTGTCAGATTAGAAGATTGGAACCCACGTGTCGCATTAGTAGCTGATTCTTTGTTCGATAGGGTAAATTTTGATTTAGACACCTTAGAGGGATACTTGACAAACTCCAATTCTACGGTCACTAGAGATGACATCACCTATATCCTTAATCTTGAACCAGTCATTAACCTACCGCTTATTGACCCCAACCTTATTGATTGGTCTCAATGTTATCAAGAGCCTCAACTCTTGACATTTCACACTGACTATGAGATCACCTGCTATCTAAATGCCATTGAACCTGTAGTCTCTTCCACTAGTGAACCAGCTACTAGTATGACAAAACCTGACATCAAGTACCTTAGTCACAAGATAAAAAGAAAAGAAAAAAAGAATAAGAGTTCTGATGGTGAAAACCACTATGTGGCGATGTCAGAACCAAAAAAAGTAAAAATAAAAGATGTATCCAAGGGTGAAAACCTCTCTGAGGCACCTATAGATGAGGTACTTGATAGTCTCCCAAGCTATTTTTAGGACAGATCATCAGTATTCGTTGAACCTATAGAAGCTGTTAATTTGGGCACAGAAGAGGCTCCAAAAATTGTACACTTGGCTAAATCTTTATCACCTCAAGAAAATAAAGCCTACACTGAGTTCCTCCAAAAGAAGAAAATTAATTTTGCATGGACATATTCAGACATGCCAGGGTTGGACACTAATCTCATTATGCATCATTTGTCCATAGCTCTAGGTGTCAAACCAGTCAAACAAAAGTTGAGAAAAATGCACCCTCATATAGCTCTTCTAGTGAAAGCTGAATTAGAAAAGCTCCTTGGTGTAGGATTCATTAGAGCTATAGACTATGCCAACTGGATTTCCAACATTGTACCTATTTCCAAACATGATAAATCCATCTGAATCTACACAGATTTTAGAGATCTTAACAGAGCATGCCCAAAGGATGATTTTCCACTTCCTAACATAGACATGATAGTGGACATGACGGCGGGCTATGAGATCTATTCCTTGATGGATGGTTTTTCTGGGTATAATCAGATCAAGATTGATCCTGAGGATCAGGAAAAGATTGCATTCACATGCGCATGGGGTACTTATTGTTGGAACGTCATGCCCTTTGGATTGAAAAATGCAGGAGCTACTTATCAAAGAGCTATGACAACCATCTTCCATGACATGATGCATAAGAATATGGAAGATTAT
This sequence comes from Chamaecyparis obtusa, assembly GCA_027943335.1. Taxonomy (NCBI): domain Eukaryota; kingdom Viridiplantae; phylum Streptophyta; class Pinopsida; order Cupressales; family Cupressaceae; genus Chamaecyparis; species Chamaecyparis obtusa. The sequence goes on along the minus strand of BSBK01007206.1, from coordinate 141,318 downwards.
GTGGATGACACCCTTGCTAAGTCTAAGAAAAGAGGAACACATCTAGCTAATTTAGAAGTAATTCTGGATCGCATGGAACAATTTCAACTAAGATTAAACCCAAAAAACTGTGCATTCGGTGTTACTTCTGGAAAATTATTGGGATTCATCATTTTAGCCAAAGGGATAGAAGTGGACCCTGAAAAGGTCCAAGCCATTATAAACATGCCACCTCCCAAAAATATTAGTCAAATGAGGAGTCTTCAAGGATACCTTCAATCCATAAGGAGGTTTATTTCACAATTGGCAGATAGAGCACAACCCTTTAACAAAAACTTGCATAAAGGTGTTCCATGTGTCTGGAATGAGGATTGCCAGAAGAGCATGGATCAAATTAAGGAATACTTGGCAAGTCCTCCCATTTTAATGCCTCCCATTCCAGGAAAACCCCTCATTTTGTATGTCTCAGCTACTGAATCTTCACTGGGGGCATTGTTGGCTCAATTAGATGAACAAGGTAAAGAAAGGGCCATATATTATATTAGCCACACTCCTGTTGCTTATGAGGTCAATTATACTAGTATTGAAAAAGCTTGCCTTGTAGTAGTGTTTGCTTCTCAAAAATTGTGACACTATATGCTTGCGCACACCATACACCTCATAGAAAAAATTGATCCTCTCAAATACTTACTCGGTAAAGCTGCTCTCACAGGTAGACTTGCTAAATGGATGATGATTCTTTCTAAATTTGACATAGAGTATATTGAGCACAAGTGTAACGCCCCGCCAGGCAACCCAAGAGGACAAGACATAAAACCTCTATAAAATGAAAGTAGTGAATTTATTTTTTTTAATTTATTTATTTATTTTAACTAGAATAATATTCATCATTACACTTCATATTTCTAAAAGAAGAAAAAAATTTCTACTACTTGAATGTAAGATTTATACAACTTAAGTTATAAGAAAACATCGAAGGATCTTAATTTTTTCAAAAACACAAAACTTATATTAGGGTTAGAGGGGTATTACAACAAGGCAATCAAAGGCCAGGCTATTGCAGATCAACTGGCTAATTTCCCAATTCAAGATAATATTCCCATTCAAGTCAATTTCCCAGATGAACATCTTATGTACATGACTGAGAGATCCTAGAAACTATTCTTTGATGGTTCCTACATGCAAAATGGTTCTGCATCTGGTGTGTTGTTTGTCTCTCCACATGGGTACACTATTCCCAAATCTTACAAGTTACTCTTCCCATGCACAAACAACATAGCTAAATATGAGGGTTTAACAAATGGATTAAAAATGGCTATAGAGTGGAATATCATAGAACTACATATCTATGGGGATTCTCAGTTGATCATTAATCAAGTCAATGAGCAATACCAAACAAAAGATGACAAGTTGATACCTTACAAAAAAATGGTTGATTCATTAAGACGGTATTTTACTTTTGTTACTTTTCAGCAAATCCCTAGGGCTGAGAACAAAGCAGCTAATGCTATGGCCACCCTTGCTTCACTTCTTCAGTTAGAGGAACATGAGTCCAAATATGAATTCCTGGTGGAAGAGCTACGTTATCCCATTTATGACTCTCAAGAAAGCCACATCATTTGTACCCTTGTCAATCATGAATCCTCTCGCTATGGTGTTATTTACTCATATCTCCATGATGGCATCATCCCCGACACATTTAACTGATTTGAAAGAAGAAACCTTGTCTATAATGCCTCTCGCCATTCCCTCATCTCTGGTGATTTGTATAGGACGGGTCTAGATGGGACACTTCTTAGGTGCTTAGAAAAGGAGGAATCTGATCAAGCGCTAGTTGACATCCATGAGGGCATATGTGGGGGACATTCTAATGGTCTTTCCATGGCTCGAAGATTTCTTAGGGTGGGGTACTATTGGCCTACGATGTAGATAGATGCGGTAGCTTTTTCCAAGTCTTGTGAAAAATGTCAGAAACATGGACACCTGATACATGCTCTAGGTAGGGAGTTAATTCCTTCTATATCTCATTGGCCATTTCAGTGATGGGCCTTTGACCTTGTTGGGAAGATTCATCCCAACTTATCAAGTGGACATAAGTTCATTATCACTACTACTAACTACTTTAGAAAATGGGTAGAGGCCGTTCCACTTTCTGTTGCCTCAAGCAAGATCGTGTCTTTATTCATTTTAAACCATATCATCTGTCGATATGGAGTACCATCTAAGATCATCACTGACAATGGGGGTCAGTTCAAAAATAAGGACCTTACACAACTCTGCCAAAGATTTAAGATAAAGCAACATTGGTCCTCCATTTACTTGCCACAAGGAAATGGTCGGGTAGAGGCTTCAAATAAAACCATTCTCAAGATTTTACATAGAACAGTTCATAAGAATGGTAGAGACTGGCACCTATAGATAAAACCAGCCTTGTGGGCCTATAGAATGAGTATTCGTACTCCAACTGGGGCTACTCCTTTTTCCCTCACATGTGGCGCTGAAGCAGTGTTACCTTTAGAGGTTGAGATTCCATCACTTAGAGTCTCTCTCAAAGGTCTAGTTACATATGAAGACTATCGCGCCATGAGATTACAAGAGTTGGAACTTCTAGATGAAAAGTGTAAAGCATCATTTGACCATATGAGGGTCTACCAAAAGTGGATGTCCAAGGCATTCAACAAAAAGGTTCGCCCTAGAGAATTCTAAGTGGGAGATATGGTCCTGCGAGAGAATCCTAAAAACCAACAAAATAGAGAACAAAAGGGCAAATTCGAACCTAATTGGCTTGGACCCTACATTATCACAACAAATTTTGGTACAGGTGCTTATTTACTATCTACTAAAGAGGGGGAGCAGCTCCGTGAGCCTATCAATGTTTTTCACCTGAAGAAGTTCTATCCTTGATGCACGTTCTGTCTGGGGGCATCTTTTGTACATACTTATTGATCCTGAAAAAATTCCAAAAAAATTCATATATGATGCTGAAAAAATTCTAAAAATCAGAAAATGTCCTGAAAAAATTATCATCTTAGTGAAAACCTAGCAATATGCGCTTTGATGTATCTCAAAAAAAATTATATATTCCAAAAATACCAAAACAATTATAAACAGTCCTGAAAAAATTCTTCCAAGTGGTGAAAACCTGGAAACGGGTGCTACTTGAGGCCTTTGCACCCCTATTTCTTCGCATGCGTCCTCGACACTTAGCTTTTCTCCATCATACCTTGTCCTTGTTGCCTTGGTTTGGAATTGGTCTTTGTCTTTGTCTAGGGGGCATCACTGTGTTAGCTTTGGTCTCTTGGATATGCTTGTCTTTAGGACACCTCGCAAATGGTGTTTTTCAACACCAACCCAACTGTGTTTTTCAACACAACCCCTGACATCGAGTGTTTTTCAACACTTATCAGTTTGGTCTTATCCAGTTTGGTCATGTGATCTTACCTGCTAGCAAGCATTCGATCCTTATCCTCGGAACTCAGTATCAGTTTACACACTTAAAATTTTTAAATGCAACACTTAATGCTTGAGATATGTCATGATTTTTTTTTGTCATGACTGTTATTGATTTTCGTTGAATGTCCTTGTCTAATAAGTCTCTCCATGATGCATTACTAGAAGACTTGGGGCATGGGGCATATTTTTATTTGCTTTTTGCTTGTGGGTGTTGTCTTGAACCTCTTCTGTGTCTCTTGTTGTCTCCTTGACACACTTAGGAGATTTAAGGCATCATCCTTGACTATTTTTTGCACAACCATTCTCATGGTCATCCCAGCGTTTATGCCTTGATGCGAGCATAGTTTTGCTACATTAAATTGGGTAAGCTAACATTGCAATCATCTTGACCTTTATGTCTTTGATGCTCATGTTAGAATCTTTCCACATTCCAATCTGATATAAATCACATCCATATCTTCATAGTTGCATTTTTTACTAGTGTTGATTGTGTGATTGTGCGATGTCTGGTAATAATGGCCCTATGATGAAAATAAGTTCTTTTACATTCTCTAATGAATGATGAACACAAAAATCCTATGTTACCCTATTGCAAGTACACCTTTGCATTTTCATGTAGCTTGCATTATTTAGACTTCATGTTAAATTTGCACTTTTAGGCTGCATTATGAGTTTGAGAGGGTTTCCTTCATCTTTCTTGTGGACTTTTAGTCAACTGTGGTCACATTTTGATCTTCATTTCCTTACCTTCTTTCATGATCTCAATCGAAATTCCCTATCTTAAACAGTTGATTGATTTTGGGGCATCTTCTTTCTGGAGGCAAATTCTCTTTCTTCTCTCCATTTCTTTCCATTTCTTCCAAACTTCTATCTTCCATTCGCTTTCACCCCACTTCTTTTCTTCTAATTCAACCTTGGGGCATAATCTTTCTTGCTGATCTACCTTGGTTCTGTGATTTTTATTTTTTTTTAATCTTATGTCAAGAACCTTATGTTTAGTTTGATTTGATCAAATTTATCAATTTACTATTTCTCCTCTATCTCATTTTGATTTCGATCATGAGGGGGCAGTACCTACCAAACTTCAATGCTTGATTCAGCTTTATCAAATTTATCAATTGCTTCTTTTGGGGCAACCTTGCTTGAGATTCTTATCTCTTATTTGAGACTTGACAATTACCTATTCACAGGTGTTGGCCTTGTCTTTTTCAGTCTGCTTATCTATGTCCTGATGTGTTCCCATCTGTCGAACACACATATGGGTTGTTTTGTGATCCCAAATCGATCTCACACTTCAATTCCATTCTTCGACTGCATGTGATCCCGAGTCGACCTCACATTAGTCAAAGAGGGGCAAATGTATGCACCCTAAAATGGTCGCCTAGACTTTGGGCCCCATTTATTCAATTTGTCAAATATCAATTTCCTGAATCAATGCTTTGCAATTTTCAAATCAATTCCTTGATCAAATCGCAATTAAATCAATAATTCAAATATTTCTAAGGTTTGATCATTTCATCAATAATTTTATTTAATTAAAAGAAATATTCTCTTTTAAATAAATAAAATAGGCTTATTTAATTAAAAGAAATATCTTAAATAAAATAATCTTATTTAATTAAAACCCCTTTTAATTGAATGATTTTATCTTATTTAATTAAATATTCCTCTTTTTATTAAATAAACTTATCTTATTTATTTAAAAGATAATTCCTCTTTTAAATAAATAAAATCCCCACTTAAAGCAAAATCTGTGATGGAAAAGGAAATAAATCAAATAAAAACAAAACAAAAATCCTTTTCCTGATTCTTTCAATAATTTTATTTAATTGAAAGAAATATTCCCTCTTAAATAAATAAAATAACTTTATTTAATTGAAAGAAATATCTTTTAAAATGAAATAAATTTATTTAATTAAAATCTTTTTTAATTAAATGATTTTATCTTATGATATCTCTCTTTTAATTAAATAATGTTATCTTATTTAATTAATAGAGAATCATTCTTTTAAATAAATAAAAAATCCTCTTAAAGCTCTTTGTGATGAAAAAAGGGAAACAAATAATTAAAAATAAATAAAATCCCTTTTCTCTCCACACTTTCTAAAAAATGAGTTTTATTTCCTCTTTTTGGATTTATCCCACATTGCTCTTGAGGATGCATTCTCTTCCACATTTTCCTATATAAGGAGCCCTCTCCTTCTCATTTCGGATCCGAGAATTTTCATGTTATTGTTATACTACAGGTTTGGAGAGCAATCTTGGAAGAAGCTTGTTGAGCACATTTGGAGCTTGGATAGTTGAGACTTCTTTCTTCTTGTCTTCTTCTCTCATGCCTTATGGAAATCCATAGTTTAGATTAATATTGCATTCACATAATTGTTTAAATTCATGTTTCCTTTCATAGATTAACATTGTATAAGCATTCATTTCAATAGAATAGTTTATTTCTTGCATTGTTATCATCTAGACTAGTTTCATTTGCATGCAATAACTTGATGATCATAGAGATTAGCATGCTCGCTATTCATCTTTGAATCTCTCATTTCTTGGTGTACTTGCATGGGCATAACTAGGTCAATCTGAGGGCCTCATATACAAACCCCTACACTCCACGAATAGAGAGCTATGAATCACTGTTCAAGACCTCATTCTTGAGTGTTCTTGAATGTAATGATTCACAGAAGTGTGACTACTTTCTAGCACACAGTACCCACATAAGATCTAACTTTTGATATGGGGATATCATGCTCTAATGCTATAAATGAATATGCATCCAATAGATCCTCAGCCAAGCTAGTCAGTGTCACACGTGTCATCTCTCCTGTAAGTCCCTCCAGGCTAGAAAGTGAAGGGATGCCTACTGCAGTGTACATGTCATCTGCGATCCTGCTAGTGGATGCTCCACCTGACGATTGGGAGTGTCATCGAGACATTAGGTACTGACCAAGCTGATCACTAGATATGGATGTGGCAGCTATTGCAATGTCCCCCACACTATCAATCATAGCTCAAAGTTGGGTGCTATGAATAACATCATCTACAACAGGGCCCAATGAAGGAGCTATAGCAAGTGCCCTCTGATCAATAATGGCCCTATGTACTGGTATCTGTCAATCAACTTGATGATAAACATCTCTATCAGCAAGCCTGCGACGCCTATATCCTAGATGTGCTGGAAAATCATTGTAATTAACAGCATGACCTAAATGAACCTTAGCAAAAATCTACTATGAAAAGTACAATGGAATCTGGTCATTATTTGGATAACGACCATGGGCAGCTAGCAATCTAGGGTATATCAATGCTGATATAGTAAGATCCTCACACTTGGTACTTGTTGTCACTAAGGATTGCACCTTGTTTTGCTAAGTATTGAACCCAGCAATCCTATGAAACATGGGACTATTCTCAGGCTGTGGGTAACCTATCCGAGAATAGACCTCTAGATTAAGGGTCGGCTTCCCTATGGATCACTTGAAACTTATCTAAACTTGGAGGGAAAAGGGATAGAAAATGCTTGAAAGTAAACAATTTTAACTTGAAATGAATTGAAGGTGATCCACTGAAATTGAAGAGAAACCACAATTGAGAAATAAGTTCACTTCATTAGCAATTCAAATATAATTCACAACTCAATCCTACTTTCTCAATCCCTGATGAAACAAGGTACCTAGAATCCAAAAAAGGAAGAAAACTTCACAAATCTGATATTCTTGATTATACACAACTTCACAAATCTAATATTCTTGATTATACACAAATCACACCACTAAATTAAGAAAAATCCTTGAATACCCACTTGAATCCAAAATGCAGATTAAGGATATAGAATTATCACAATAATCTCACATATGGATTCAACAGCAAACCTAGAACTATAGGAGAACAAGAAGGATCAATTTTTATTGCTAAAAAGAAATAGGTACAATTATGTCTCTCAGAGATACAACACTCATATCAAAGATAAAAAGTGAAGAGCTAACCTCAATCACCAATAGTGAGAGGTATAAAAACAAAGGTCTAGAATCTGCCATCAAACTCCACTACCTCCTAATAATAGAAAAGTCAAAATAGGACCCATGAGGCAGCATCATGGTTTGAAAGTCAAACTCCCAAATTCCTAGGGGGCGAGGAAAGTGGGACCTAAAAATAGATAGTCAGAGATGACCACTACACCCATTAAGTCATGTTTTTATAACTGATATCTGACAAGGGCTCATAAAAATACCACTTGCCAAAATCTTACAATGGAAAAACAATGACCTTTACAAAAATAACTCCCCCCACTATATCAAATATGAGTGGATTTTGAATGTATATTCAAGACACACTCAACTCAAAATGAGGAGAATGTCTAAAAATATCTGTATTTTGACCAAATCCACGTCATATACAAGGACACCTAGCATAAAAAATAAGCCTATAATAGCCTCAACCCAATATAAAAGGGGAGGAAACAATTAATAGCCTAATTCAAATTAAAATTAAGCCCTTTTAAAATAATCCTCAACCTAGAAACCCTAGGTCATAGCTCAAATAATAATCTCCACATATTAGCTTTGAAAATATAACATTAAAATGAAGCTAATGTGAACTCAACCCTAAAAAAGGGGAGAAAAAGAAAGATGAATTGATTTCCATTCATTATTTTCAACTCTTAGCTGTGGCTATGTGAAGATTAACCTCTGACAAATGGCAAGTTTCCAATTCCATCATCAAATACTGAATTGGACTCGAGCTTGAATCAGGAAACAACAAACCCTCATGACTGATAAAAAGATAGAGGTAGGCATTGTGATCAGTTTCATCTTTCGTCTCTGCATATTCGAAAGGCACTATATTATTGGCATGTTGATTTTTTTTTCTATTCTTCTTGGCATGATATTATGAATTGCATCTTAGCACTGTTACATATTGAATCTTTGTTTATGAATTTTTAGATCATAGCATCTTAGGCACTGTTGATACACTGATCATTGTATTTCTCTGTACATAGCCCAAAAGCTAGGGAATTCACTATTGTTTGTTTGTTAATGCCGATTAGGGCATCATGATACGTCAAGCTCATAGCACTCGAGGGCACTATTTGCTTGGTATTTACTGTATGTATATGATCTCTATTTTAGCATTGTTGTAAAATTTGCAATATAATACTGTGGCATTGCCTCCTCATGAATGCATATTCGAACATATGAATATGGCATTCACGACAATTAGAGGTTAAGGAAACCCTCTATAATGACTGTACTATTATGCCGAAAGCATTGTTTTTATTCATGTTTCATTCCACTATCAAAGATGGCATGTATCCTCATGAATGCATATTTGAGGATACGAATATGGCATTCATGACATTTGCTAACCATATAGCCTGAAAGCTATAAAGCTAGGGCATTGGTGAAGATGTATCACTGTTGTAACATGATCTTGCTATAACATAGAAACCCAAAAGCTATAAAGCTAGGGCACTATTTGCTCCCATTTTGGTGTATTGAATTTGCAATGTTTCAAAAGCACCATGGCTTAATGTTGTTCCTCCATATGTATTGAATGCCTGAAGACTTGAGCTACCATGTATTTGGGTATTGTATCATGCCATGCTATATACTGTGATTGCTTTTCATCTATTGTTATGCTGGGGCCGAAAACATGAATGACCATTGTTTGTACCTTGGTTGGAAACTCACTGATATTGCTTCATTTGCTTGAATGTCCCCATGCCATTGCTCTTTTGTCAGTGCTTCAAAACATGTTATGTTGCATTTCACATTCTGAATTGATGCCCTTCTTGACTTTGCTATATATCAATGTTGAGATGTCATCTATGACACATGCTTGATGTTTATACAATTGCCACTATTCAATGCTATTCCATGATGTAACATCTTATCACCTCTTGTTGTATGAACTCCATGGTGCCCCATTTCATTGCATGCCTTCATATTGAGTGCTACAATAATGATGATACCATTTAGATTTTACATCCTCTGTATGAAATGAGCCCTTTTGTATTTTATCCAATGAGATATAATATGTGTGCCATGCTGATATTATATTATATTTGCACCAAGTATGTCTGTTATGGCATCATGATATGTTGGGCTTCCTTATTTGGGCCACTGTGCATTACTATTCCTTGATGACATGTTATCACAGAAAGAAACATCATTGATTCATAAATGAAACCCATGTATTTGTTCCACAATGCAGATGAACATAATCATGCCACAGCATATGCATAGAATGCAGATTTGAAGTACATTATACTGTAAAATTAATGCATTGGGTTTAGCTTTGAAACACCTTTATGTTGTACTTTCTGAACATATGGAATTTGTGTGCCCTCAATCATGTTGATGATGAATGTCATGTGAACACCTATGCAACAGAGTGTCCTATCTCTTTCATAGATCTGTGTACTCTATCATTAGCTCTATTCAACTTGATGTCATGTAGCTCTTTGTTATTCTTTTATCATAGCCTGATTGATGTTGGATCATCTGAATGTTCCCTATTTGTACACACTGTGTGTGTTATTGGCCATTGATGGGATAATATATAGAGAACTAGAGGTTTCTCTATCATTATCTGCATCAAGGGCCCAGATCATTCATGGAATCATTATTGGATCAGCTCCCCTGTATCTGCACATGAAACAAACACGTCAGTGAAAACATGATGCCTCTTTTGGTTTTTTGGATGATTCTCATGCACATGCCTTGAGCACAGCCTCTGTTAGAGGTGCATGGCTAAGTGTATGTATGCATTATATGATGTTGTGATGCCAACCATTGCATAGATCCATTGGATCTAACCCATCTCCTCTTCTTCACTTCTTGCAGGTTCTGGATCTCAGGAGCTCACTGTATAGGACCGGATCTGGACCTCAATACCAGGCAATGTCTGGTACCCCCCATTTCAATTATTTCTTTATGTATACCTATTCTCATCCATTCAATTCTGGTAAAGGCTATGCTCATGGCCTGTGTGAGCCTAGATAGATGCTTTTATTTTTAGTTTTTTCCCTTTTTGTACAGTATAGATGTCACTGATACATGCATGAGTAGATGTAGATGCAGTTCATTTCCTTTTTATCTTCATGTATTTTGAAATGAAATGAACACAAATATTAAACAAGATCACCTAATAACACAAACTAGGTTATTATAGCTCATCTAATAATTAGGCCTTCAAACTTAAGAATGAGCAAAAATATGACAACATTTTGGCAACCTCTATGGAGTGCTTGCCTGCTAAGCATCCTGACTAGCAGCTTGATAGATCCATTGGGCACAAAGTCACTAAACTAAAATTGAACCTAGAATTCTTTTAGATAACCAATCCTTCTCAACAAAACTGCTAATTGCTAGAGATAACTTCTCTGGCTTATTGCTACTTCACACCAACTGAAAACAACTGAAAGCAACTACTGAAAACAACTTGTGACAGGTAGTTAGGGAACACAGAAAGCCAAAACTCTTAACTTACTAGTATACAAGGTAGAAAAGAACCTTAGAAACAAGCATTGAGGTGGATCCCATTCACTAGAATGGGCAGCTCCTCTCCATCCATGCTAGCCAGCTGAAAAGTGTTATGGGCTTTGCATCCAATCACCATGAAAGGCCCACTCTAGATGGCATCAAACTTAGTATGCCTCCCTGGTTTGTGTTTTTCTTCATCCCCCTTGAGGACCAAATCCCCTTCTTTAAATACTTTAGGTGTGGCCTTCTTGTCAAAAGTCTTCTTCATCTGAGCATGATGAGCCTCCAGGTTCTCCAATGCTAGTTTCCTCATTTCTTCAAGTTCAATAAGTTCAGCCAGTGTGACCTGCATAGTATCTTCCTCCACAAGATCAATCTCTTTGATTAGACTCAGGGTAGGCAACTCAGTAGATAGAGGGATCTTGACTTCTTTCCCATATACCAATGTGTAGGGTGAGTTTCCTATAGACCTCTTAGGTGTTATTTTGTCTACCAACAAGGCCAACTTCAACTTGTTGTGCCAGTCTCTCTGGTTTCCTTCTATAGTCCTCTTGATGATTCTCAACAAATTTTTATTTGTTGATTCTGCTTCACCATTACCCTGAGGGTAATAATTAGAAGAGGTACTCAGAAAGATATTGTGCTTGAGTGCCCATTCTAAAATTTTAGTTCCCAGGAATGCCATAGCATTATCATAAATGATAGAATCTAGAGCACCAAATCTAGACACAATGTCTTGATAGAAGTTCACGACAGAGGTTTCATTTGCTTCCTTCAGTGCTGCAGCCTCTGTCCATTTGGTAAAATAGTCTGTGGCAACAAGTATCCACTTGTGTCCAGCACTGGATGGGGGGTTGATAGGTCCATTAAAATCCAGTCCTCACTTTGAGAAGGGTTGTTCTACCTTGATGGGATGAAGAGGGAGGGCTGCCAACTTTTTTTTTCCAGCAAACAAGGCACAAATCTTGCACTTCCTTACCCAATCAAATGCATCTTTGTATAGGCTAGGCCAATAGTACCTAGCTCTCATCAATTTAAGAGCAGTGGTTCTAGTAGCAAAGTGTCCACCAGAGCCTCCATCATGAAATTCCTCCAGTATCTTATTCACTTGGTCAGTTTCAACACATCTCAACAGGACACCATTATGATCCCTTCTATACAGAACATCATCAATAACAACAAAAGGAATGGCCTAGAGTCTAAAGTATCTTCTTTTACTCCTTCCAAGGCCTTGAGGGAACTGTCTAGTAGAGAGGTAACACTTCATCTCTGTCGTCTAGCTTGTGCTTTGTCTAGCATCTTGATTCATCAGAACAACTTCTTCTTCTTGTTGGTCTGGATCTATTATTTTTTCATTAAGCTACTCACACAGCCCCTTTCCTCTAACTAGCTTGGTCACTTTAATCTGAATGTCATATTCCATGACTTTGGTGACCCAGCCAACCCTCTTATGGCTCAGGTCCTTGTTCAACAAGAAATCTTTTATGCAAGGGTGGGCAACCATTAGGTGTGCTTTGTTATTGGATAACAAGTGTCTAAACTTTTTCAAACTCCTCACAATTGCTAGGACATGCTTTTCAATAGGAGTGTAATTAAGTTCATAACCATCTAGACCTTGACTGTAAAAAGCTACTGGTTGTTCTTGCTTCTTAGCATTCTGCTGAACTAACATAGCAGAGATACTATCATTGTCTCCAAAAGCATACAATATAAAATCTTTAGAAAATTCAGGGTTTACTAGAGTAGGAGTGGATGCAATTGCTTCCTTGACCTCTTCAAAACACCTTTTACCTTCATTGGTCCAATGGAAGGCTGAGTTCTCTTTCAACATTTGGGTCATAGGCTTTAAAAGTGCTGCAATATTTGGAATGAACCTCCTCAAGAAGTTGATTCTTCCAAGAAAACTCTATAATCCCTTCTTGTGAGCTAGCAAGGGTAGAGCCAGGATGGATTTTACCTTTTTAGGATCAATGGTTGTTCCTTGTTTAGAAACAATGTGCCCTAGTAGTCTGCCTTCATGTACAACAAAGATGCACTTCTTAGGATTCAGTGAGACTCCAAACTCTCTGCACCTCTCAAAGATCTACTTTAGATGAGTCAGGTGATCCTTTGTGTCTTTTGAAAAGATAGTTATGTCATCCAGGTAGACCAAAACAAACTTGTTCATCAAGCCATCAAATGCCATCTCCATGGCTTTCTGGAATGTAGCACCATCATTAGACAGCCCAAAAGGCATCTTCCTATATGCCATAGTGCCCCATTTAGTGGTGAATGTAGTTTTATATTGATCTTCCTCCCTAACCAGGACCTAGTTATAACTAGAAAAACCATCTAATAGAGAAAACTTGTCAAACCCTGAGACATACTGCAAAATTTGTTCCATTGATGGCAGTGGGTGATGATCTTTGAGTGAGGCTCTATTAAGGTCTCTAAAATCCACACATAACCAGATTTCACCATTCTTCTTCCTAACTAGTACTAGATTAGAGACCCAAGAGGTGTGCTTAATGGGAAAAATAATATTGGCCTCAATCATCTTCCTCAACTTTGTTTTCATCAAGACTTCTAACTTAGGATTGATAGGTCTCTATTTATGCCTCATTAGTTTGGCATGGGGTTCTAGCTCAATGGTGTGTTGGGCTAAGTGAGGATCAAATCCCTTCAGGTCATAGTATTCCCATGCAAAGACATCACTATATTCTTGACATAATGAAATAAAGGCTTGTTGTTCTAGCTGAGTGCATACCTTTCCAAGCTTAAGGTATTTGTCCTTAAGAACCTCCACAGGTTGGTAGTGTTCTTCTTTAACTGTCATACTAGCTTTGTCTCCCATAAGTTGATCATTAGCATTAAATATAGACTCAAGTGTGACCAGTCCTTTAGGCAGTTTATTACTCTTCAACTGTAACATCTAGTCACCATACTGATGAGCATGTTTCCTCTAGAGAACTCAGCTTCTTCTATCAGAAAATTGAAAATTTGTTCATCATTCTCAAAAACTTGACAGCTCACTGGATTTTCTGGTATGGATGGTCTTACCAAAATCTTTACATGCTAAGAGTTAGGACTTGTGACCTCTTTTAGAATATCATATTCTACTCCCATGGAAGCCAACTTGTCTGCTTGCTTGTTCTGATTTCTTGGGACAACCACTAGATTAAAGGCATAAAAACCTTCTATTAGGTCCCAGACCCTATGCTTGTACATCTTAAGTGTGTCATTCTTTTTGAGTTTAGTGCCATGGATTTGATTGACCACTAACTCACTGTCACCAATCACTTTTAAGCACTTGATTCCTCTTTGTCTAGCCCATTCTAAACCATGAATCAATGCCTCATACTCTATTGTATTGTTAGTACAGCTGAAAGAAAAACAAACTACAGAGTAATACCTTTTTCCTTTTGGAGAAATTAGGATAGCTCCTCCTCCCAAACCAACCTTACTTCTGGCACCATCAAATAATAGCTGCCACAAATCATCATTCTGACAAGCAAAAGGCTTTTCTTCCTTTTTCATTAGATCTAGTATCACAACACCTTCTTCACGAATGATAAACATTCCAATACCAAAAACCTCCATGTTTCTAAAAGGGTCATCCTCTTCTACATCTCTTTTAGCCCACTCATCTAAGGCAATATCAGGGATCTTTCCAACACTGGTCTCAGATTCAGAATCACTTGGATCTTGTTCATGATACATCAGATTGGCATTTATAGGGCTTGGGGTATATGGCTTAGATGGGTCTTTGCAAAAGCTTCAGACTTAATTCTAACCCTAGTTTTGTATCTAGTTTTGAAATATAGATGGGACCAATCAGTTGATAGATATCCCCCCAACCTAGCAGTGAACTCTCTACTTAGACAAATAGCAAAATGAGGGGGCAAATCTATGATGTAGACATCTTGGGGAATGGAGAAATTGGGGCTCAGGTCTTTTATAACTCCCAAAGTACTAACTGATGACCCATCCAACTGAACAATAGGCTTTTCTATTGGCTCATAAGATAATCCTAGTAGGTCTGCTAGCTGTTTAGAAATCATAGAACTACTTGCTCATGAGTCTATCATACAATTATGAACTAGATAGTCTCTAATAATAAGAGTTACATAGAAAGGAGGAGGCTTAACCTATGGGGTAACAATGGGTTGTGAGCTGGTTTCTCCTTTGTGCTGCTCCACTTGAGGTGTTTCAACTACTAGGACCCTAGGCTATTCCAAAACAGCCTCTTGATTTGGTGAAATCTTAGCCAATTCATTCAGTATCAACTCCTTTTGTCTAGGAATTGCTAGGGTGTCCATTAAAGGCACATTGATAGAGGTTTTCCTCATGTGCTCCACTATATTAAAAGATCCCAAATTTACTTTGGGCTATCCTTTTGGCTCAATAGTCTCTGTTTGTGTAGATACCAAATGTGTAGCTACCTTGACTGGTTCTTTAGCTTCCTTAGACTGGTTTAGGACTAGATCTTGAACTACTTTGGGTTGTGGATTCATAACAGGGGCTTGTTGACTGGTAGAGGCCACTTGTTCAACCTCCAAAGCCTTCTTCTTAGACCAAGCATTGGCTGCAACTGGGATGTAGTTTGGGTTATCACTTGGTGAGAAATTCACCCCACAAAAATCTTCTTTCTGAAAATTCACCAATGCCACCTCAGGAGTATGCAACTCATTTGGAGTAACAACTAGACCTTGCTAAACCTCTGGCTCATGAACTATCTCCTGCGGCATCATCACGTTGTTTTGCACCATGAGGGCCTAATTATAGCCATTAGGACACATCCCCTGGATATGTTTTTGATTGCATGGGCAGCCCCATTGATAATCTTGTGCTATATTATTTTGGGCTACAGGAACCAGCTCCCTAGAAGCACTAGGAATGTTAGGATTATAAGGCTGGCTGGTCTTTTGGTTATAACTTCTTGCTTGACCTTATTGGCCTTGTTGGTATTGGGGTCTGTTCTACTAGTAATGATTTTGATAGGGCTACTGATAGGTTTGCTGGCAAGGCTAGGACTGTTGCTTCTTTAGACTAACCAGCTCATTAGTAACTGTTTGCAAGGCCTTTTTAATCTCAATTAGCTCTTGGGATTGATTCACAACTGGGTTAGCAACTTGTTGAGGAGGAGCTGGGAGAGGTGGAATAGATGCCAAGGCTAGAATAACTTTAGGAATAGGATGAAGCTCTAGGAAAATAGGCATTAGAGGCCTTGGGGCTATCTTTCCAACTTGGATTAGGCTATTTTTAGCTCTTATGGCAAGATCATATGCTGCTGGTAGATTATTCCCACCCATTGATTGGATCATAACAGAGATATCACTATTAAGGGCTCTTAGATAATACAAGAAAGCATGTTAGCTTGATGGCCTAACTGTAGATGGTATTCTATGCCATGTTCTTTGAAATCTAAAATTAAAATCCATCATGTATTCTTGAGGTGCTCTTTTGATAGTAGTCAAATGCTCAACTAATGAGAGGTGATCTAATTTATCCTCAAATTGATTGGTTAAGGCTTGACCCAAACCATCCCAATCAGCTATAGAACCAACTACTAAGCCTCTAAACCATTGCAGTGCTTTTCCTTTGAGGGAAGCTACCAAAAACCTCACAACCACATTATCCTGAGTTATATTATGAAGGGTGCAAAGGGATGCTACATCTCTTATGTGTTCAATGGTTGAGGTCTGATCCTCCCCTGTGAAAAAGGGAAAACTCTTAAGGGATGATATAGGTATGTCATTATGATACTACAAACTTAAAGGACTGCCTTGATTGAAAGCTACAAAAGGATGTAACCTGGGTTGAGCCATTGGAGGATTTAGGGGAACTTGAATTGTAGGGGCTACTTGTACAAGTAGTAGTACATGTATTGACTGGATTGGGGAAGCACTTGTAGGAATGTGAGTAGGCTTAGGAGTTCGATTGGGAGTAAGATTTGTAGATTTTAATGCACTAGCTTGGGCTGCTTTAGACTTCTTCTTAATAGATGGTAGCTCTGCATACACAAAAGGACTCTTACTCTACCTAGTTCGGATCCCACTCATAAGCTTATATATTGATGTTCATAAAACACCATTAGAGTCACCAGGTATGATCTCAAAACACTATCACTACTCATACCACACAATAACTTGCATAAAACCTTCTAGGAAGAAGACTCACTGAGTCTCTATCCCACCGAGCGTGCCAAAAACTGTTGTCACTAAGGATTGCACCCTGTTTTGCTAAGTATTGAACCAATAAATCCTGTGAAACATGGGACTATTCTCAGGTTTTGGGTAACCTATCTGAGAATAGACCTTCGGATTAAGGGCCATCTTCCCTATGGATCACTTGAAACTTATCTAAACTTGGAGGGAAAAGGGATAGAAAATGCTTGAAAGTAAACAACTGCAACTTGAAATGAAAGGAAGGTGATCCACCGAAATTGAAGAGAAACCACAATTGGGAAATAAGTTCACTTCATTAGCAATTCAAATATAATTCACAACTCAATCCTACTTTCTCAATCCCTGATGAAACAAGGTACCTAGAATCTAGAAAAGGAAGAAAACTTCACAAATCTAATATTCTTGATTATACACAAATCACACCACTAAATTAAGACAAATCCTTGAATAACCACTTCAATCTAAAATGCAAATTAAGGATATAGAATTATCACAATAATATCAGATATGGCTTCAACATCAAGCCCAAAATTATAGGAGAACAAGAAGGATCAATTTTTATCGCTAAAAAAGAAATAGGTACAATTGTGTCTCTCAGAGCTACAACACTCATATCAAAGATAAAAAGTGAAGAGTTAACCTCAATCACCAACAGTGAGAGGTATAAAAACAAAGTCCTAGAATCTACCATCAAACTCCACTACCTCCTAACAATAGAAAAGTCAAAATAGGACCCATGAGGCAGCATCATGGTCTGAAAGTCAGACTCCTGAATTCCTAAGGGGTGAGGAAAGTGGGACCTAAAAATAGATAGTCAGAGATGACCACTACACCCATTAAGTCATGTTTTTATAATTGATATCTGACAAGGGCTCATAAAAATACCACTTTACAACATCTTATAATGGAAAAAAAATGACCTTTACATAAAATAACTCCCCCCACTATATCAAATATGAGTGGATTCTGAATGTATATTCAAGACACACTCAACTCAAAATGAGGAGAATGTCTAAAAATATCTGTATTTTGACCAAATCCACATCATATACAAGGACACCTAGCATAAAAAATAAGACTATAATAGCCTCAACCCAATATAAAAGGGGAGGAAACAATTAATATCCTAATTCAAATTAAAATTAAGCCCTTTTAAAATAAATCCTCAACCTAGAAACCCTAGGTCATAGCTCAAATAATAATCTCCACATATTAGCTTTGAAAATATAACATTAAAATGAAGCTAATGTGAACTCGACCCTGAAAAAGGGGAGAAAAAGAAAGATGAATCGATTTCCATTCATTATTTTCAACTCTCAATTGTGGCCATGTGAAGAATAACCTCTGACAAATGGCAAGTTGCCAATTCCATCTTCAGCTACTGAATTGGACTCGAGCAGGAATCAAGAAATAGTAAACCCTCATGACTGATAAAAAGATCAAGGTAGGCATTGTGATCGGTTTTATCTTCCCTCTCTGCATATTTGAAAGGCACTGTATTATTGGCATGTTGATTTTTTTTGCTATTCTTCTTGCCATGATATTATGAATTGCATCTCAGCACTGTTACATATTGAATCTCTATTTATGATTTGTTAGATCATAGCATCTTAGGCATTGTTGATACACTGATCATTGTATTTCTCTATACATAGCTTGAAAGCTAGGGCATTCACTGTTGTTAGTTTGTTAATGCCGATTAGGGCATCATGATACGTCGAGCTCACAGCACTCGAGGGCACTATTTGCTTGGTATTTACTGTATGTATATGATCTCTCTTTTATCATTGTTGTAAACTTTGCAATATAATACTGTGGTATTGCCTCCTCATGAATGCATATTTGAACATATGAATATCGCATTCATGACAATTAGAGGTTAAGGAAACCCTCTATAATGAATGTACTATTATGCCGAAAGCACTATTTTTATTCATGTTTCATTCCACTATCAAAGATGGCATGTATCCTCCTGAATGCATATTTGAGGATATGAATATGGCATTCATGACATTTGCTAACCATATAGCCCGAAAGCTATAAAGCTAGGGCATTGGTGAAGATGTATCACTATTGTAACATGATCTTACTGTAACATAGAAACTCGAAAGCTATAAAGCTAGGGCACTGTTTGCTCCCATTTTGGTGTATTGAATTTGCAATTATTCAAAAGCACCGTGGCTGAATGTTGTTCCTCCATATGTATTGAATTCCCAAAGACTTGAGCTCACCATGTATTTGGGTATTGTATCATGCCATGCTATATACTGTGATTGCTTTTCATCTACTGTTGTGCTAGGGCCAAAAACATGAATGACCACTGTTTGTACCTTGGTTGGAAACTCACTGATATTTCTTCATTTGCTTTAATGTCCCCATGCCAGTGCTCTATTATCAGTGCCTCAAAACATGTTATGTTGCATTTCACATTCTGAATTGATGCCCTTCTTGACTTTTCTATATATCAATGTTGAGATGTCATCTATGACACATGCTTGATGTTTATACAATTGCCACTGTTCAATGCTATTCCATGATGTAACATCTTGTCACCTCTTGTTGTATGAACTCCATGGTGCCCCATTTCATTACATGCCTGCATATTGAGTGCTACAATAATGATGATACCATGTAGATTGTACATCCTCTATATGAAATGAGCCCTTCTATATTTTATCTAGTGAGATATTATGTGTGCCCTGCTGATATTATATTATATTTGCACCAAGTATGTCTGTTATGGCATCATGATATGTTGGGATTCCTTATTTGGGCCATTGTGCATTACTATTCCTTGATGACATGTTATCATAGAAAGAAAGATCATTGATTCATAAATGAAACCCATGTATTTGTTCCACAATGTAGATTAACATAATCATGCCATAGCATATGCATAGAATGCAGATTTGAAGTATATTATACTATAAAATTAATGCATTGGGTTTAGATTTGAAACACCTTTATGTTGTACTTTCTAAACATATGGAATTTTTGTGCCCTCAATCATGTTGATGATGAATGTCATGTGAACACCTATGCAGCAGAGTGTCCTATCTCTTTCATAGATCTATGTACTCTATCATTAGCTTTGTTCAACTTGATGCCATGTAGCTCTTTGTTATTATTTTATCATATCCTGATTGATGCTGGATCATCTTAATGTTCCCTATTTGTACACACTGTGTGTGTTATTGGCCCTTGATGGGATAATAAATAGAGAACCAAAGGTTTCTCTATCATTATCTGCATCAAGGTCCCAGATCATTCATGAAATCATTATTGGATCAGCTCCCCTGTATCTGCACATGAAACAAACATGTCAATGAAAACATGATGCCTCTTTTGGTTCTTTGGATGATTCTCATGCACATGCCCTAAGCACAACCTCTATTAGAGGGGCATGGCTGACTGTATGTATGCATTCTATGATGTTGTGATACCAGCCATTGCATAGATCCATTGGATCTAACCCATCTCCTCTTCTTCACTTCTTGCAGGTTCTGGATCTCAGGAGCTGGTTGGACAGGATCGGATCTGGACCTCAATACCAAGAAATGTTTGGTACCGCCATATCAATTATTTCTTTATGTATACCTGCACTCATCCATTCAATTCTGGTAAAGGCTATGCTCACGGCCTGTGTGAGCCTAGATAGATGCTTGTCTTTTCAATTTTTTCCCTTTTTGTATTGTATACATGTCACTGATACATGCATGAGTAGATGTAGATGCAGTTCATTTCATTTTTATCTTCATGTATTTTTCAATGAAATGAACAAAAATATTAAAGAAGGTCACCTAATAACACAAACTAGGTTATTGTAGCTCATCTAGTAATTATGCCTTCAAACTTAAGAATGAGCAAAAATATGACAACAGTAACCTGATACTCCTTCACATAATTTTTATCTGGATAAGATGGGAAAACTTCCCCTTTCAAGGTCACTTTAGGCACTAAGGCCTGTACCTCCTTAAGAGAAAGACTAGAGCCAACCTCTTGTCTCTTCCTCTCAAGTATGGCCTCTATAATATCTGGGGCATAGGGAGTGGTACAATGAATGCCATCCCTAATGCTAATCAAGCTATTAAGGATGGACTGGTATGTGCTCTTATAGATAGTAGAGCTAGATGGATTATTTATAGATTCTTGCAACCATTGAATCTCTCTATTAGTGCATGAAAATAGTTCTGCAGGGTGAATTGGTGCATCTACCATGTGTGATGTGCAATAAT
>BSBK01007206.1:0-115000 GCA_027943335.1 Chamaecyparis obtusa | reverse complement strand
CTGAGTAATGTAGATACCATTTTTGTTCTAGTGAATCTGAAGTCCAACAAAATTTTTTATCTGACCAAACATAGACATTTCAAATTCTTTGTTCATATGCTCTAAAAATTCTTTGCACTGATCATCATTTCCCGTAAACACAGTAACATCCACAAATATTTCTACCAAAACAATTTTGTTATCTGATCCTTCTTTGATGTATAAATTACTGTTGTCATTAGCTCTTTTGAAATCAATCTAAGTAAGATAGTTATGTAATCTTTCATACCATGCTCTAGGAGCTTGTTTCAGACCATACAATGATTTGTGTAATTTGTAGACCATATCCCTTTTGTCTGGATCAATAAAACTTTCAGGTTGCTCAATGTAGACTTCTTCCTCAAGAATACCATTGAGAAATGCATATTTTATATCCATCTAATATACCTTAAATCCTTTATGTGCTGTGTATGCAAGTAAAGTCCTCACACCTTCTAATCTTGCAATAGGAGAAAAAGTCTCTCCATAATCTAGTCCTTCTTGAGAATATCCTTTACATACCAATCTTGCTTTGTTTCTTGATACTTGACCATCTTCATTCAACTTATTTCTGAATACCCATTTTGTCCCAATTACATTTTTATCTTTAGGCCTAGGTACAAGAGTCCATGTCTTATTTTTCTCTATTTTCTCTATTTCTTCATTCATAGCCTCGATCCAACTTTCATTTTCCAATGCATCTTTGACATTTTTAGGTTCAAAATCAGCAAATAAACATGTACCTTTTAGTTTACTTCTTGTCATAGTACCATCTGATTTGTTTCCAATAATCTGATCTGGTTTATGATGCTTTCTGATGTACTTGGCCAATACAGGTTCCTTGCTTCCTGAATGAGTTACATTGTCATCTTCTTCATCTTCAGGTTTAGGTTGCTCGGGCTTGGTAGATACTTGCTCGGTAGCTTCAGACTGAGACTCGGTACTTTGTGACTCGGTCTGAACTTCTTCATGTGACTCAGTTACTATAATGGGCTCAGTAGATGTCGTTTCCTTATATGTGTTTGGCAATGTATCAGTTTTGATGTAAACAAATTTTCTGTAATCCTCTAGTTCCTTTTTGCTTTCTTCTTCAGTCTTTTCTGCAAACTCATCAATTTTTCCTCCAGAAGCTCTGATTGCACTAACACTTTTCTTGATCCTTTCAACATATTTTGCAATGTTTTCTTCTTCTCTCATTTTCATCTGATCAAACTGTCCTCTTAGGCTCTCTACTTTGGCTCTCTTCACATTGTCATCACCACCATAGATTTTCTTCAGCTTGTTCCACATTTCATGAGCAGTTGTGCAGTCTTTGATTTCATTAAATTCTTCATAGGTAAGAGCTGATGCAATGTCTATCATCATAGTGTTATGGTTCTTCTTCTCTGCAATGTCTTCAACAGTTAATGTGCCAGTAGGAATTGTATATTCTTGATCAATATATTTGCATCCTGAATCACCAATGGAAGCCAGATGAAGTCTCATGAGACCTTTCCATGCTGAAAAGTTATTTCTGTTAAGCCTTGGAATTTCTCTTTTTTAAGACATCTTGATCTTTAGCTTAGGTCCTTGAAACCCTTCCTGCAAGCACCAAAAGCTCTGATACCAATTGTTGGAAATATAGATGCAGTAACTGAGAGGGGGGGTGAATTAGTTAACCACAAAAATATTACCACTGATCCCTTAAATATCTTAACAAATTATTTACTGTGCCACTCGGTAAATATATAGAGAAATGCTGAAACTTGATTCTTGAAGTGTGTAATAATTAAACTGTTCTTAAGCATTCATCACTGATTAACTTACATGAATAAAGAAAATAACATGAACACAAGAGACACCAGATTTACCGTAGAAACCCAATATGGGAAAAACCACCAATGTAACTAGTTACTATTTTTCACTCTTCTGAAGTGATGCCCAATTAGAAGCCAACCCGGTAAAAGGTTACAAAACACACTGTTAGGTGTGACCTTGTTAGAGGATTTAATCACCCTGCTAGGAGTGGCCTTGTAAGAGGTCTTGAAACAATTCAATAGAACTATCACCTTGTTAGAGGATTTACAAAATGGTTGTTAAACCAACTCGGTTAAGAGATTTTGATATCACTACTACAATTGTAAGAGAGTAACAATGAAATGACCTACAACTGAATTGCTGAATATAGATCTCTGTTCTGCTTCACTAAATCCTTATTGATCAAATTAATCTTTGCTGCTCCTCAAGGATATCTAACCATCCTTTAAAATTCGCACATACCTTTCTTCAAAATGATTTCTGCATGCTGTATATGTTCTATTCACCACTTGACCTTCTATATATATGCCATTCTAATTAACATTTAGATTGTCAAGTCGACACTAATAATTATTATAACAGTTGGCTTAGATAAACAAACTATAATAACAAAATCCTTTGAAAGGTCGACCATGCTCGGTAAACATTAATCCTGAAAAGATTTCCTTTGGTGATCGAGTGAACTTGGCAACCACAACGAATTCTGCAACATCCTTCAGAGACTAAGAGAGCTCGGTAACCACTACTTTTCCTTCGATAACTAAGGAGGCTCGATTAACACTGTTTCCCTGTCATGTTTCCTTTTGACACCCGAGAGATCTCGGTAGACACTAAAAACTGCCTAGCTGACTGACTGAGCTCGGTAGACACTGAGAACTGCTTAGCTGACCGACTGAACTCGGTAGACACTGAGAATGATAATTGATATGACATTTTTCTAACATCAAAAACAACACATAGCTAATCCAACAATGTCCTTCAGACAATTGTATCCAACAATATATGCATATATATACACATGTATATGCATGTATATGCATGTATATATATGCATATATACACATGTATAAATACATGTAAACATGTGTGTGTGTGTGTGTGTGTGTGTGTCTATATATATATATATATATATATATATATATATATATATATATATATATATATATATATATGTATGTATGTATGTATGTATGTATACATATACATATATATATATATATATATATGCACATATATACATGTATATATACATATATATATGCATATATACACATGTATACATGTGTATATGCATATATACATGTGTATATATGTATATATGCATATATACACATGTATATATGCATATATACTATTTATGCATCTGTCAAAAATTGAAAATAATAAAAATGAAATATGAAAATACCTCAAAATGGTGTTTGCAAATTCGGAAGCCGTCCATGGGTTTCACTGTCGAGTTTCACTGTCGCCGAAAGTGACAGTGAAAGTCACTTTCGATGGTTATATTTCCCCCAAAATAAAACCCTAATTAATGACTTTCGATCAAAAGTAACTTACAATCGAAAGTTCTATGTCTATGGACTTTCGATCATAAGTTTAGTACTTAGGATCGAAAGTGTATTAGAGTTTCTATCGAAAGTTTTTAAAGAATTTTTTGTCGTAATCACTTTTCGGGATGAATTCCTTCCTCCAAAAAATTGTAACCCACTATTGTGGGTTCACCCATTGAGAAGTATTTATTTTATTAAAGTTGTCCATGGAATCACTTTTTTAAATTATTATTATACTTCTAGAAGTTTTGAACTTTGACAACCCATTGTTTTTCATTGTGAGAATTCTTATTATAAAGAATACCATTTAATTGTGAAAATCTAATTTTATTAGTTTTGGATTTTGGTAAATGGTTTAATAAGAAATATACTATCACATTTATGATGTAGCTATTTGAACTTAATGGCATGCAAACAACTATGCTTTCTTTGTGCACATTTCATGTTTATTTCCATCCATCGACAAAAAAAACCTTAGTTTCCTACTGTATTTTTGTTTATACCTCTTGTGCTTCTATTTACATATACAACATTTTTTAATGTGTTCAAATTTATTTAAATGCTACACTTTTTTTTGGGTAATACCTTCAAAATATATAGCTCACCTAAACTTTAATTTCAACTCATCCATAGTAGATGTTCCTAAGTACAAGACTTCCTTCTACGATGCCACATTTTCCACATTTTCTTGAATAGTTCTTTCACATCTACGACCTATCGGCATACCCCTTGCACCTTCTACCGGTGCAAGTGCTAGTTTTAGTTTTTCAAAATTGTGGCTAACATCATAAAATTTCAGTTTACTGCAGACATTTTGAGGCCTTGAAAGGATTCAAATCACTTAAGTCATTGGTTGTCATCTTAGAAACCATAGTCACAAATGAATACAAATGAATGATGAAAGTTGATTAAGTCAATCATTCAAATGCAAGTGGGAAAAGAGAGTTATTTTGATTGCATGCTACAACTGATTGCCTTCTTTTAGGCTGCCAATAATTTGGTGATTATATCCTCGACTATCCTTACCCATGCAAGATAAAAGCCACCCATTTGAGGTGAGATTCATCTCCCAACAATAGATTTGAAAGGAGTTTCAAGAATATTAAAAGAAGGATGCCTTCTAGAAGGATTTATTCAGTCAAGTCAAATTATATTTAATATGTTCTTTCAACTACAAACATGGTAAGGTTGGTGTTATGCACTATTAACCTACTTAGAATAATAAACATAAAATTGCATTATTTCATAACTATATAAATACATTAAAATATTAACATAAAATAAATGTGAAAATATATTAATTATTTAATTTAATTTAAATGTTTTAGTTTAATTTATTTTAAGATTTATTTTTAATTATTCAATTACAAAATTTTAATTATTTAAGTTGATCTTCTTATTTATAAATAATTAATAAATATGTTGGTTTATATTATATATGTTTTTATTTAATTTGATGTGCTAATAATTGAGGGATTAACTATTGAATAGTCATTGCGTTGTATTTTTATATAATATTAAGAATATTAAAAAGTAAATAAATTAATATGTGAAAAAATCTAACAGTTTATAATCTTTATCTTTATAATATTTAATAATTATGAATGAAATTAATTTCGATTTTAACCTTTTTAGTTATGGAAAAAATATTAGCAAGTAAATTAAAATCTTATTTTCAAAAGTGAAAATTTTTATTTTTAATATTAATAACTATTTTTACAAATACTAAATTCTCTTCTAAATATTATAAAATCTTTTACATACTCAAATAAAATATTGAAACAATTAAAATAATATATATTTTGTCATAGAAATCCATGAAATTAAAACCTGCCATTAATTGAAGTATCACTTTTTTAAAAAAATTATTGAGCATAGGTAAACCTATGGATTAAGAAAATCCATCCTCCATTAGAATAAAATAGGAAATTATTGGGATTTTTCATTTGTGAAGACAAATATTTTTATAATCAAGTGTAATTTTGAGCAAGTGTGTGTCTTAAGCTTCAACATACACCTTACATTATCAATTTTTCAAAACATCTTTTTCTATTTTCTCATTTTCTCCTAAAAACCTTAGTTTGGATTTTAGGAGTTTTCGAAAGACTCAAATAAAAGTACATATGAGTATCTCTCAATGCACAAAATGATGTGAGATGGAAACTGATTGATCATAGGGCTTTTTTGGCTAGACATTGTTCAAACTCACTCTTAAGAAAATTATCAATGTTAAATTATTTTTAGTTTGTTGTTTTTCTACACTAGAGAAATCAATTATATGACATATATTCATAAGCATTTCTTGCTTGTTTTGAAGCCCCTTGGGTGTCTAGATTATCTAAAAATATTTTGAATCGGTTATTCGCCTACAATTACACTTGCAACCCTCTATTATTTTGCCTTTATATTTGGGTCTCATCTTGTGTCTAGACCTATTAGGAATTTTTGTCAATAAGTGACCTAGTATCATATCTTCTACACTGCTTGATCCATTTTCAGATTTCCAACAATTGAGATTTACAAGATATTTAGTTTAGATGTTGGAGTTCATGATGAGCAATTTTTAATTTAGTGAACTTTGTCTCCAATACCCTTTTTGTTGTGAAATAATAATATTTTTTGTGCTTAGTTGATCCAAACTGATGAAAATGGTGGTTGTTGGGTTGGGTGGTGCTCTCTATTTTTGTTAAATGCATTCCTAAAGAGTCATCTTTTGTTTACACTTTTTTTCCTTGGATTAATGTGCAGTAATGAAAATGTTGTTAGATATAGGAGGTACTAAGAGGGAGGGGGGTGAATTAGTGTAAACATGCAATGAACCAATTCAACCACAATTATGATTATGCTTTTAAACAACTTCCAAATAATAAAATATGCAACTGCAACTATGCAATAGAAGTAAAAAAATTCAAGCATCAGTAAAAGTTTTTTCTTTAAGTACTCCCCCTAAGAAAATAATATGCTTAGTTAGAAGATGAATCCTTTGTACTAGAGGATGGTGAATTCTCTTCAGATGTCTTAACCTTTTCCTTTTTCTCTCCTACTTTCCTTTAATCTTCATCACTCAATTGACTTCCTCAACATCAAAAATATTCTTACCCTTTCTTTCTTCTAACCGGTTGGGTGACTGGTTCCTGAACTGACAATATCTTGCAATATGAACAATCCTATGGCACTGGAAACATGCCATAATAGTTGACCTCCAAGGTCCAACATTTCCTCCCAGTGATCTCATTCTGGATTTTACTACTAGATGACGAGTAAAAACACATTTAGGTGTCACCTTTTAGGCTAACTTATCAACACAACTGAATTTTAGTATTTCTAACTAAAATTAATTTTGGTCAAACATATGGTCTAGCTATATTCATTCTAGCTAAGTTAGATAAGTGCTTTAACTTTTCCAATTGGATATATCTATTAAATGCATGTTTTATACCACTTTAGATCGAATTACCATAAAAATAAAATTATTCCAAAAAAGTGGCATTTCAATAACTCCTAATCTTTTTAATGATATTTTCTTAAAAATAAAAAAATATCCTTTTGTAGAGATCAGAGTCAAGAATATACTCATATAGATTTTATAGTGTTTTAATTAGACATAGTTAATTGTAATTAAAAAATATTGCAACTAGGTATTTTAACAATCAAGGAGATGTTGATTCGGAGAAAGAAACAAATAGTAAGTCATATTAAATAAATTTGAAAAACATATGGTGCACTAGAGGAGAGAGTCTTCTTCAAGAATATACATTTCTTTTTTTGATTGGGATAGATTTGTTATGAAAAATATGTTGCGAGATGAAAATTATCGATTTTAGTGAGTTGGAATTTGAATTGTTATAAAAGAGAAAATATAGGTCACAAATTTTTTTTTATTTCTTCATGCACTAGCTATATATGTCATCTATGAAATATTTTTAAATTAGGGGAAAAAATGTTTATCTACATATAATTTTTTGGTGGGAACTAGAACCCTAATTTTCAGCATTTTTCAACAACTAAAAAATTGTCTTTAAAAATTTTAAAAACGTATCAATTCTTATTTTAAAAAATTATTAAAAATATTAATCATAGACTTCATCCCTTTTATGACATTTAATTAGTTTACATCATCTTCAAATTCCAAACATAAATGTCATTTAAATTATACTATTGAAGTTGAACAACTTTGATTTGTTGGCCTTTTCCTTTGTAAAAGTGTGACAACTTATTGTGCTTTTACCTTGACCATAATTACCATATAATGAACATGTGGCATTGAATTTCCTTTCCCTTTCATAAGGGCTTACCAGTTTGACCGGAGACCTAGGGACATACATTTTAGACCTGCAATCCTCAACTTTGTATCCATATTTGTTACATGCATAAGAATATCCATCAAATCTACCACCACTAGATCTACTACAATTTCTATATCTACACTCATAAGTAGTATAACCATACTTATGAAAATTATAGCAACAACCATCAAATGAATAAGATCTATTTACTAGTATTCTCCTACACACATTTGTAGTATGATCAGGCTTTCTACAATTGTAACAAGTAGGTCTATTACGTTTCTTACTTTAATTTATTAGATCTACCTTCTAATCTATTTGTGGCTCCTTAGATTAAGATTTAGATGATTCACTAGTTTGAAATGTTTCTTGACCTATGTAACCAAGACTGGTAAGGTCTTTATGTCTTCTTTTTCTCTTCATTTATTCATCAATCTTTTACAAGATTTTATTTCATTGCTTCATCTTTTCATTTGCATCTTTCTCATTTTTCAATTCATTCTTCAATTTCTTATTCTCCTCTCTAAGCCTTTCATTTTCACTCAGAATCTATCAATTCTCCTCATTTGTGTCATGAATGCACTCATGCACTATAGCATTTTCTTGTAATATCCTCAAGAGTTATTTCTCCCTTTCCTTCAATGCATCCTCAAAAACTTTCTTGGCATCTTTTGCACTCTTCCTTGTATCTTAAACTTTTATTTTTTCTTCAAGGTCTTCACACATCCTAACAGATTGACCTTCAAGATCTCTTTTCATATTTGACACTTCTTCTTTGAGTTTCTTGTTCTTATCCATCATATCTACAAGTGTTTCCTCATATTCTTCATAAATACTACCTTCAAATAGTTGATCAATTTAATCATGGCTTTTAATTAACTTATCAATAAGTTCTCTCCTTTTTACAAGAATCTTCTTCATCTTTCCCTATGGCTCATTGATCATCTTTTGTACATTCTCAAGTTCCATATCATACATGTAATTCTCCAGGATTGTAGATCTTTCCCTCAAGATGTTAGGATTATCACCAAGAGGACCAGCATTCTAATACCAATTGTTAGAATTCTTAGGTACTAAGGGGGTGGGTGGGGAAGAATCAATACAAATAGGTAACCTAATAATTCAACCACCAATCTAATTATTTTTAACAACTTCCAAATAGTAAAACATATAACTGATGCAATGAAATAAAAGTAAATAAGATCAAACATACACACATGAATCAAACATAACAGAATGCTTTTTGCATGGAAACCCTTGGTTAGAGGGAGAAAACCATGGTGGGGATGACACCCACAAGCCCTTCACTGAAGTAAAAAGGTTTTCTCTATTAGAAGCTACAAATACCCTTTTTGAGGGTTCACCCTATTAGGAGAAATTAGTACATGGTTAGGAGTACAATGATATTTTCTAAGATCTACCTTGCTAGAGGATTTCAAACTCTTTCTGTGAGTTCACTCAGTTAGAGGATTTACAATATAAGACATGTCAAAGTTGACCCAGTTAAGGGATTTTGTTTGTTGCAACTATTAGGGAGCAACAAGGGCTAATCTAGATGTAGCACTCCTTGCTTGTGAGATCCAATCTATTCTCTACTCTCTGTAATTGCTCTCTGATCTGCTTCTTCTTAGAATATTGATTATAACCCTAGCAATAATGAATTTTTCTTCACATAATCAACCAACAACCACTATCATAAATATAAGTAATACCCAATAAATATTCAACTAGCATCGCCTTACACTTATCCAAAATTCAACTTTAAATCTTCCTGCTCAAATACTTCACAGGAAATCACATATCACGACATACAAATTAATTTTCCTACATCGCGTCATCCCAATATAATATTTACATGTGATATTACCAATAAAAGTAAAAACCTTTTGACCATCCCAAATATCTTCTTGAATCTTCCCTTATTTCTTGTCTCAAGTGTATATATGAAAACTCAACAAATCCTTAACATATAAGACATGTAATCATAACAACTATGTTCACCACAATATTCATACTGGTCATTGATCTAAGAGCTACCACCAATAGCTCAAGAACATAGTGTCTTTAACCTATAGCCTCTTCAGCCACTACGACGTGTTCTCACCAATAAACCAATTGAGTTGCATTTGTAACCATGATGTCTTATATTTATTTACATGGAATGTCTAATACCACTCCACTTAATTCCTTCTCAATCATCATTGATACTGAAATCTCCACCTGTAGTTGTTCTTCTTGTACACCGCTCACTGTACTTAGTTGATTCCTTGTTACTGATTGAACACTGACCTTACTAATTTTCCTAGTCATATGATATGACTATGTTTACATCAATGAAAACCAAAAACACAACCACCTGTGACCACTCACCAAAATTCATTACAATACCAACAAAGAATTTATAAAAAATAAGTCGCTGACCCATAACTTGGAGAGTAAGAAGGACAATGCTATGATAACTCAGATGAAGGACCTTAGGAAAGACTGGCCAATCTCAAAAATTTCACCCCTCCTAATGTTTCTAAATATGAATTTAGTGCTTCTATAATATCTTCGTTATGTAGTATGATCAATAGTTTAATGCAGAAGGTTGTGTTTGGAATCGCTATGAGAAAGAGCAAGTTGAGGAATAACGCCAAGGAGAGGAACAAGAAAGGGAACAAGGAAGAGGAACTTGAGGATGTTGATGTTAATGATTGGAAGAATGACCTCAACTTCCTCTCCAAGGATTGGGAGGCTATCTCTAGCTCTAAATGATTTTCTTTATATTTTTGTTATGCCACAAATGGTATGTTGTTAAGACCGATGTTGTTATGGGTAAACTTTTTGATGCTATTATTTTTCGTAGTGATAGCTATCTTTTGGACTATGCTTTACTAATATTTTGTAGCATAGGTTTATTCTACTATAGGAATATTTTTATTTTTATTGGTATGGACATGAAATGTACTTTAAATAGTGTCGGGTCAATTGGTATAACTTTTTCTATGGTTTATTATTATTATTTTTCTCTGTGATGGCTTTGGTAGATTTCAGTTGTAATGGCCCAAAGTTTTCTTCCTGGGTT
This sequence comes from Chamaecyparis obtusa, assembly GCA_027943335.1. Classification (NCBI taxonomy): domain Eukaryota; kingdom Viridiplantae; phylum Streptophyta; class Pinopsida; order Cupressales; family Cupressaceae; genus Chamaecyparis; species Chamaecyparis obtusa. Next base: position 104,282 of record BSBK01007206.1, on the reverse strand, counting down.
TATGTTGAAATGTTGTTTCCAACAAAGTTTCCACTCATCAAAATATTAATCATCAACTAATTCCTTCAAAACATATTTTTTCAATCCTTCCAAGCTAGGATATATTAATAAAAGAAATACACAAAACTAGAAACACTATGAATCCTCACATGCAAGTAGCATGGAAAAAAAACTAAGCTTTGGTACCAATTGATGTAAATTGAGGATATACCAGAAAGCTATTTGAAATTGGTATGCACATCTAGTATATGAAAATTATATAAAATGGATTCCAAAAATATGATACAAGCACATACTGTTATACCATATAGGTGGAAAGAGATATAGTTAGATATTAAATATTTTTTTACTCACTCATCAGCCATCCTCTTATCTCAATTGAAAATACACCAAAGAAAAAGTGACAACATACAAGGCTGGAAAACAAGTCTACATCAACACTAAATCAAACCTAGTGATATAAATAGTCCACATCTGATCTTTCCCACTACAACTAAATAGGTAATCAATCAACACAATTAAATAACTTGTAGGCTCCAATAATTAAAAAATCCAAACTTACTATCAAAACAAATTTCTTCAAGCTATCCAAGCTAATAAATCTTAATAAAATAAATACCTAGAACTAGAAACACCATGAGTCCTCACATGCAAGTAGCATGCAAATCACATAAGTAAGATGTGGTACTAATTCAAGTAAAATGAGGATATCTTAGAAAGATATCTAATATTGTTTTGGACATCCAATATTCAATAATTTTTTTAAGTGAATTCCAACAAGCTGATAAAAACACATACTACTATGCCATAAAAGCATAAACACACATAGTTTATTTCTCACAATTAAAACCTTAGAGTAAAGTGATTGCAATTAATTGATCTAAGATTATTTAGAATGACGAACAAGAAGAATTAGATAAAAAGGGAAAACACATATACAAAGGGGGAAATATTTTTTCAATAAAAAACCCAAACTCCAAAACATTTAGCCAATATATTATTCAACAAATTACAATATATTTTTAACCTCTAAATGCTCACTTGAAAATTTACACATTTTTCTATTCTAGCAAAAATTTGGTAGCATAAACCATGTGAAATGAATTTCTTTCCTCTCATAAATAAGCTAAGGAATCAACATATGCATAGATCACAATACAAAGAAGTAGGCTCCAATGGTCTATTAAACCATCTTCAATGAGCCTAAGAGGTAAGTTTTATCATAAAAAACATCTTGCTAATCCCATAACACATTACTCATATCAACTTGTATGGAAACAATAATAACTCATCCATAATGGTCATCTTGCAAAAAATAATGTAAGTACAACATATAAATTATTATGGCCAAGAATAGGTGTTAAAAGTGATCTCTACGTCATACATACCAATTTATAAAATAAAACTCTAGCACATACTAGAAATCTAAACCCAAACTCTTTAGTCAACATAGGAGACTGTCAAATCAACTTACACTTCAAAATAGAAATATATGAGAATATCTTCCCAAGATATAAAATCTTCCAAGTGGGTATCAAATTCGTAGAAAATAATAAATGTTCCATGTTATCTATTAGAATAATTGAGAGGGGGGTGAATCAATTATCCAGTGTCCCAATTCAAAATGTATAATTCAAAACTATTCCTTCAATTTCTGCTCGTCGGTAAACAATAATAACTTTCACAGTCTGTGCTTTTACCGATTACCAGTCTAATACTATAATAGTTACCGATCAAATCTAACCTATAACATGTAAAGAATGATAACAAACAAATATCACAATCAACACATAACACAAGAGATTTAACGTGGAAACCCTGTAAAGGGAAAAACCACCTACGACCGGCAACCCAAAATTGTTCACTCTTCTGAAGTGAGGTCGGTTAAGACCCATCCCTATTAAAGGTTACAAACACACTGTCAGGTGTGACCTTTTTAGAGGATTTTAGACTAGAAGTTATCATCCAACCAGCATTCACTATGGGGTTGACAGGATAACAATATTCATTCTATGAATGATACATCATAAGACTTTCAGAGTCCACTCGGTTAAGAGATTTTGACTGTATACAATGGTTAAATATGTAAGAGTAAATGACCTGCCTTAATAAAAGTTCAATTTGCAAATTATAGATCAATATTTCACTTCAGATTCAATACTGTATCAACTTACTGTCCGTCGGTAATTGCTCTCTGTAGCTCGGTAATTGTTCTGCAGCTCAGTTCTTACTAACTAGTATGATCAAAATGCATGAAAACCTTGTTCACATGATATTCTTGCAGCTTCTTCTTCTTATGACATCTTTTCATAAAGAAATTATGTTCTCTTATATAGATGAGTAAATTATTTCCTTCTCCACCATCAAATTTTTCCGCTTAACCACATTCATAGATTTTGCCAATTCAAACTTTCTCGATACTTGTGTCAATAACACATTTCAATCTACTCCGTTAGATCTTCCCTGAATTTCGTCAGCCGTCGATCTGTGTAACAAACATTATCTGTTACCTCGATATTATGCTCTTTCTAGCTCATCAATCTTATCGGCTAAACTTTATCATTTGATTCATTCTGTTCCACTCGGTTAACAAAGAAATGTGTCAGTGAACACTACTTGGTTAATATTGTGATTGGTATACACTACACTCCATTGGTGTATACTAGAAATGCTTCATTTATCGACAACACTGCTTTGTGTCTTTCAGCTCTATACTTCATCATAGATGAATGCAACATAATAAAGTCAATATCATCAAGTCATAGACTCATCAACAAGTTACTCAATCTATTGCTTATCCTCATCTGACTTGTACATCTTTCTCCATGTATATTTCTCTTTTCTTCATCTCTTTTTCACCTTTCTTCAGATGTCTCGATATAGTAACTTACAAGATAAGTGTTGTCAAACTAGTTGACATCAATGACAACATAATACTGATTTAATCATATTATGTATCTAATCAGCAACTCCTCAGTGATCTTGTAATCATAGTTTCTTCAATCAAATTCCAAATAAGTTGTAGTCCAACAGTTATCACCTTCCATGTAGGATACCACCTCACCAAAAGGTCCCACAATGGGAATGACAACTTAGGAAGTTAATTAAGATAAATCAATTACACAAGAATTAATTGAATTTTTTCAACATGTTATGACTCTAAGGTTGAGACAACTTAACCTCACAATTATAAACAATATTTTATTGAGTCCCAATAAATTAGAGAATTGAGAATTCATGTTTTTGATTAAGTAAAATAGGTTTTACAGGGTGCCCAAAACCCACAAGTCTAGAGAAAAAGAAAGAAAACCAAATAGAACAAACAAGAGGTAGGCCAAAAAAAGGCTAGGGATGGAAAACCATAGCAGAGTAGGATAGGCAAGGCTAGAGACAGGAAGGGTACCGTCCAAAAATTGAATAGAAGGAAGAGCCAAACAAAGAGAGATGGAAGAGAAGCAGTCACCCCCGACCACCAAGCGAGGGACTAAGGTTGTAAGATTTCTCCTTCAATGCACTGGACTCTATCCTTATCCAGGATTCTCTTCACATCTTTGGGAAAGTCATCTCCATTGTTCCATATCTACTTAGCATCCTTAGTGACTACCAAGTTGGCAAACTAGTCAGCCACACCATTGGCTTCCCTGTATGCATGGGAAATTAACACCTTGTCAAAGTTGATGAGAATGGCCTGGGCTTTAGCTATAATGTTGGCTATGGACCAAGAGGGAGGGTTAGTGAGGTTGAGGCAATTGATGATGTTCATTGAATCACCTTCTAGCCAGAGCCACTTAAATCCTTGTTCTTTCACAAGTTTGGTGATTTGAAGGGTCGCACTGGCTTCAGCATTGTGATTCATCTGGGCTCCCAAGGGGAAGTAGATAGCCATCATGCCGATACCAAATTTTTTCCTAATAATTCCTCTGCTGCTAGCTTGACTACGGTTCCCTTTCATCATGCCATCAAAGTTGGCTTTGGTCTAGCCAGTCGAAGGACTAGTCCACACATAGTTTTGTCTCTTATCCTGTGTAGCAGCTCAAGAAATTCCTACAAAAGGGTTAGGTTTACCACAATAGACAAATTTTTCCTTAATTGCATGAGTAAATTTTTCAAAGAAAATTTTAGGAGTAGAACAGTCACGAAAGATGTGGTTATTGCGCTCCTTCTAGATCCCCCAACAAAAATGAGGGAGAATCTAGGAATGGAGTAACCTAAACTCTTGATCAAACCTTTTGAAAGCCCATTGGGAGAAGAGATCACTCAAAGATAGGGGAAAGCACCATGAGAGACTCAAGACCGTAAAGAGGAGATGCCAAATATGACTAGCATAGGAGCAATGTATGAACAGGTGATCCACAGTCTCCTCTTGACATTTACATAGAACACATCTATTGATGAACTAAAATCTATGTTTGATGAGATTGTCCATAGTAAGGATATGGTTCTATAGAAGAAGCCAAAAGAAGACATTGATTTTGGGTGTGGGACCAGGGATCCAAGCTTTGGCCCACATTAGATTTAAGTCATTGATTTGGGAGGTTAGGGAGGAATAGGTAGAAGCCACAATGTAATTCCCATCTGAAGAGGCATCCTAGATGATCTTTTCCTACTTGGGAGATAGGGTTACCACATTGAGAGCAGTCATCAAAGAAGCCAGGTCCTAAGAGATCTGAGTAAGATCCACCCATTTATCATCCCTTCTGTAATTACTGACCTGAGTTCCAAAGGTTTGAGAGTAGGCATGTCTCCAAGTGTTAAAAATATCAATATTTCTCAAGCTACCCATCTGAAGCCAGTTGTCCTTCTAGAAATTGATTGAATGGTCATTTCCAATTTGCCACTTGGCTTTGGATTTAGCCAACTCCTTGGCAGTGAGGAGACCATTCCAAATAACTAAACCTTTAGGGGACTCCGTCTCTTCAAAAAATCTTTGGATTTAGTTATGTATGAGGTATTTCTCTTCAAAGGTGTACCTCCACTCACCAATGCTGTTAAAAATTCTCCAAATCTGTTTGGCTTGGAGGGCTTTGTTGAAAGGTCTCAACTTCCTTAAGCCAAGGCCACCAACAATTTTAGGTCGGCACACTTTTTCCCAGGCAATTAGAGGAATGCGCTTGTGGTCCTTAGCACCTGACCATAGGAATCTTCTCTATATTCTTTCCATGGCTTTGACACCTTTGGCTAGGATGGGGAAAAGGCTAAGGGCATAGGTGGGAAGATTCTATAAAGTAGACTTTACCAGCTGGATCTTACTGGCCTGGCTGAGGATGACCCCTTTCCAACCAGCAAGCTTCCTATTAAATATATCAATCAATTTGTTCCAAAAGGCTTCCAGAGGCTTGACAGCTAAGGGCAGCCCCAAGTAGGTAGAAGGTAAGGTATCTATGCCACACCCCAAAATTTGAGCAATTTTCCTCTATCTTTCTTCAGGAGTGTTGATAAAGAAGAGGGAACTTTTGTTCTAGTTTATAAGTTGACCTGTAGCCCTGGTGTAGTTCTTGTGAATCCACTGAAGCCTCACCCCCAAGAATGGTATCATCCATGTATTGTTGGTGTGTAAAAACAATGTCACCAGATGAGGGTTTGATGCCTTTTAGATCCCCATTCAATTTGGAAGCTGTAATAAATCTCCCAAGGCATTTAGCAAGAATAATGAAAAGGATGGGGGAGAGAGGGTCCCATTTTCTAAGACCCCTTGTGGGTTTGAAGAAAGAAGAAGGGGATCCATTAATCATGACTACCAAGGAAGGGGTTGAGATGATTTGAAAGAGGAGCTTACAGGAATTGGAGTTGAAACCAAAAGCTCCCAGAACTTTAAGAAGAAACTATTAGTCCACCCGGTCATAGGCCTTGGAGAGGTCAAGTTTGAGAAGAAAGCCTTCCTTTTTTCCTTCTTTTAACGAATGAATGACTTCATGCACCATCATTATAGACTCCAAAATTTGTCTATCAGGCATAAAGCTAGATTGCTACTGCGAGATCAGAGAAGGGGGGATACTGAGAATCTTGGTGGTGATTACCTTGGAGATGATCTTAAGGAAAGAATTGCATAGGCTTATGGGTCTGAATTTCTCAAAGGAGTCCACTCCAGATGTCTTGGGAATTAGCACTAGGAAGGTGGCATTGAGTTCTTTGAGGAGATTCTTCGAACCAAAAAATTCTTGCACAACTTGAACCACATCATCTTTCACAGCATCCCAATAAAGGTGAAAGAAGAACATCAAGAAGCCATCTAGGCCTGGGGCTTTGTCCCCTGGGAGAGAATCTAGAGCTTTCTTGACTTCAGTCATATCCGGGATAGAACTTAAGTTTTTGTTTTGAAGATTAGTTATGATTCTTGGTATGTTATCCAGGAGAGGGGTTTGGTCTTGATCAGATAAGCCCTATTCTTTAGAGAGGAGCTGAGAAAAGTAAGAGATAGCCTCATCAGCAATATCATTGTCCTCCTTAAGTGCTTGGTCTCCCTTCTTGATTCTGGTAATCCTGTTGGTTGCTCTATGTCTCATGGTGGAAACATGGAAAAAATGAGTATTTCTGTCTCCATCCCTGAGCCATATGGACCTCGATCTCTGTTTCTAGAAAGTTTCCTCCTATCCTATTATGTTATGGTACTCAGAGAGTATGGCTTTTTCTTTTTTCAATCTTTCCTCATCGTAGCCCTAGTTCTGGATTTCCTCTTGGATACAATTAAGATTATTGAGAGTCTTATCTTTGGAGGTAAAGATGTGACCGAATTCCTCTTTGTTCCATTTTTTAACATTGCATTTGATGTTCCTTAGTTTTTTTGCCACTCTGAACATGGCTGTACCCTCCACATCGATGTTCCACCACTCTTTGACCTTATTAAGTAGGTCTGGGTGGGAAGCCCACATCTTTTCAAATCTGAATAGAAAATTACTTCTCTTGTATGTTTGATCTAGAGAAAGCGCGATGGGGGAGTGGTCTGAGCCTGCACGAACCAGGGCAGAGAGGTTAAGACTATAGCTATTCAACCAATCTGGAGACACCAGGGCCCTATCTAGATGTACTTGTATGCAATCCCTTCTGGTTCACCTATTTGACCATCTGTACTCGACCCCATGAAAGTCCATGTCCAGCAGGGCCAAGTCATTGATGAGGTCCATAAGGTCTTGTCTGCTTTCAGAATCTAGTGTAATTCCTCCCTTTTTATCCCCTTCCATAAGGGGGGTGTTGAAATCCCCCATAATGATACCTTTTGACTAGTTAAGATGGGCAATGATGGAGATGATCTTATTCCAATAGATCTTTCTTTCTCTTTTAGAATTAGGAGCATAAATATTCAAAATGAACCAACTTTCATTATCTTTTATTCTAGTGAAATGCATGAGAAGAAGATTACCTCCTTCATTTATGACTTCAGCTCTGAAGTGATACGAGTTCCACATAGTGATCAAGCCTCTGGAGGCTCCCTCTAAGCTAGTGGCTTTGTTCTCCATAGCTTTATTGAACTTTATTTTCTCTAACTTATCCTTTTGCATTTTAGTTTCCTGGATTAAGAAAATGTCCGGTTTGTGATCTCTAATCATATTTATAATGACATCATGCTTGTGTTAGCTATTAAGCCCATGAATATTCTAAGAGATGACTTTCATTTCTTGATGGAGGAGCAGTTAGCTTGGATAGGAACCCAGTTTCCATCCATTTTTTTCAAGGTCACTTCTTCTTGCCTTTTCTAGCTAGTCCTTTTTCCTTCTGGGGTATGGATTCTACCCCTTCCCTCGGCCTTATTCTTGCTTCTAGTGGCTGGAGGGGAAAATGGAGATGGGTCTCTGCTACTTGGTTTCTTCTTCTTGTGAACTAAGATCCAGCCCTCCTTATCTTCCTCATGCTTGGCAAAGAGTTCCACCATGAACTTGAATTGGTTTGGGGAAGCAGAGACCATGAGGTCCTCAATGTGTTCGTACTTCCTAAAAACCTCCTTCACAGGGCTAGTAGCTGTGTCCATAGGAGGAGATATGGACTCCAGGACCAAGGAAATAGAGATAGTCCCTAAGCATGAGTCTCCGCCTTCTATCTGATCTTCGTTCTTGTTTTCTTCCTTCGATCCTTGCTGATTGACAAAATCCTAATCCAGACCCAAAATAGGGGAAGGGGCTCCCTACCAGTCTCTTCATTCTGAGTCAACATCGACTTCTCCACATCCCTGTGATCCTTATTTTCTAGCTTGGGAGCTGGTTGTTCTTTTTTCTTCCAGACTCTGTTGGTTTTGGGCTCTGGTCCCTCCTGGGGAGCACCTTTTATTTTCCTTTTTAGTGCTATTATGGCCTTCCTTTCGACCTCTTTCACCCAGAGGACTGGACAAGATTTGGCTTTGTGTCCTACCTTCTTGCAATGGAAACAAGTGAAAGGGATGCTTTCATAGTCTAGTTTTTGAACATGCTTTCCAAGCTTGGACCAAAGCTCTATAACTTCTGGCATGTCCTTGCCTTCTTCCACTCTGATGCATATCCTTGTGAAGGTAAGATGACTCCTAGCCACTATGACCAGGTCAATGGAAAGGAGGGTGCCGAAAGATTTAGCTATCTCATAAAAAACCTATTCATTCTAGAATTCCATGGGTAGTTCAGGCAGTCTCACCCACACTGGGGCTTGAACAAAGAAGGAATCATTCAAGTCAAGATTGGGGGTCCATTTTTGTAGAGATAAGGTGGCCTTTCCTATGAACCAAGTGCCATCACAAAGGATCTTATCCAAGTCCTCTTTGCAGGATAACTCAAAAGACAAAAACCCCTTTGCCATAGCAGAGACCTAGATGTGACCCTTTAGGTCCCATTTTTTCCTTGCAAAGACCCTTACAATATCAATATTTGGCCTGGAACCTATGAACTTGCCAACCAATATGTGGTCCATGGAAGCAACATTGTGGTCTACTAGTTTGTCAAGTATTTCTAAAACAAAGATTCCTTTTTCCTTATTAGAAATGTCCTTGATGGAAGGAAAGGAGGACTTGCCTGAGGGTTTTATCCCAAAGAGTGTTGACCATCGACGGGGGAGATCATCCTAGTCACGTGCCTATGCTTTCATAGAAGAAGGCTTTGGGAGACCCTCGTACTCAACTCCCACTCCTGCTTCCTTTCCTGGGTCTTTCTCTTTTTCACGTGGGACCCCATCCTTGTTCTCTGGGTCTGCAGAGTCTTGATCTGCAAGGGAATCGACACAACAGGTATTCCCCAAGGATCCCATAGCCTGCAAACCAAGATTCTCACCCACCCTTGAATTCAAAATTCCACCTGTTCGCATACCCGTGCCCGCTCCCACTCCCGCTCCAGTCATGTTAATCATGCACATTGAGAATTCATGTTGCTAAGTAGAGAGAATATGCCTATTTGTACTGTATTGAGTTTTGAAATTATAGACAAGGGTATGTTTCTTACATCATAAAGAAAGAGCCCTAACAACTTTGGAATCAACTCCAAGGTTATAATTGGGTTTAAATTATGTAAATGAAAAATGAGGCATATGTTCAAGGTACATCAAGTTTCTCTTCAATAGTTTCTTTATGTAAATAAGAATTTATGTTATATTTAGGAGTTATAAATCATAACAAAAACTAAATGTGTTCCAAATATCAAAATTAAAAAAAATATAAAGAATGATTTGATTAAAAAATATGAAGATATTACTTACGTCTCCTTTGATGCAAAATTGTAAAAATAATTAAAATGAGATTCATAAATGTTAACATATATCGAAAGACATCTTCCTCATTTTAGTTGCATTAGTCACAACTATTTTCTTAGTTTAATTATTTGTTTTAATTTTCAAGCCATGTTATATATTTTTCACATTTTATGGATTGGTTTTTATCTTGACCATGGTGAAAATTTCTTTTTTTATGCTACCTTTATTTCTTGTGTTTTCTCTTATTTTAATCTATATTTGTGTAAATCCTTGGGCATGCATAAAAATGTCATTATATTTTTTTCCATATCCTCATGCATTCTATCATATGTGTGTTTGGTTTTTCTTATATAATAAATATTAATATAGTCATTTTTTACCATAACATGGCGTATTCCATATGTTAATACATACAACAAGTTGCTCATAATAGTTACAATTTCTTACATGATTCAAAACACATACACCATTTATAATTCCTCATTTTTTTTCACTAAAAATCAATTAACTCAACTTTTATCATATCCACTCATCTTTTCAACAGATCTTTTGTAAATTCCATCCATTTCTTTCATCTTCACACACCCTCTCAATATTATATCATGTCACCTTAATCATCATAGCAATCATTTCATCACCTTAAACATCATTTCACTTTGGACATCCCCAACCTACTCCATTTACCAATATAGTTTTTCCAATAATTCTATTTATATTTTATTTGAGATGGCATTCCTTCTTTTATTCACAACTTCATTTTAAAGAAAGGAAAAATATAGAAACCCAAAATTGACCCTTAATTTTATAATCAATATTTCATCAAATACCAATATCCTTCATAATTCTATTTAATACTACTAAATATACCATATTATCATAGTGTCCAATAAGAAAAATTAATCTTTACTATTTAGTTAATTAAGGATCTTTAAATCATTAACCTTTTTTAACTTGTTTAAAATTAGTAAAACTCTTTAATCTACATTCTTCTTTTATCAAAATTAAGTAAAATAAAGTTTAATTATTTTTTATTTCAGATATATAATAATAGAAACATTATTATTCACATGCTCATCTATAATTATTAAATAAACACTAAACATAATTTGATCCCTAACTAAAATTGTAAAAAAAACTAAACCATCAGACTAAAATTAATTAAACACTAAATCATATTAGACTATAACCCTAAACCAAAATGAATATTTAACCAAAAGAAACCCTAATACTATACCAAATTATGTCTAAATGCTATAAATAATCCATAAAGAACCCTATCCCTAAGAAAAGATTAACCCTACACCTAATGCCAAACCAAAGTGAATTGAAGCCCTAAACCTCATTGAATATAAAACCAACTTGAACAAAACATCTAACACAATAAAAAAATGAATTGTAACCTTAAACCAAATATATTAATGACCACCAACAAGAAACCTAATTGAATCATAATCATAATTAAACATTAAACATAAATGAACCCTAACACTAATAGAAATCATATTGAACCCAAGCAACATAAACTAACTTAAAAGTGTGTCCTAAACTAACATCAACTTCAACCTTAACTATATAACTAAACCAAATTGGACCATAACCCAAAAATTAATTGAACACTAAAGAAAATCCAACCATGTAACACTAAACCAAAACAAATTTTTAACCAAATAATACCATAACCTTATAACACTAATACTAAAAATATTATTAACTATGTAAAAGAATTGAATCATAAATAAAATTGATTTTTATAAAACATAATTAATAAATATTATTTTTAAATTGTGATAAATTGATTTTTAATAAACCTCTAAAGAATATTTGAATGGTTATTGATTTACTTTAGTTTATTTCTCATTGTGAAAATGTAAGTACTAATTTGATTATTATACTTTATTTGGGTATATAAATTTTTTCTACATAGGAAAATAATAATTAATTAGTTCTTAATTTTATAGTTTGTTTTGTTAGAAATTCATTAATTAGACATGCTAAATTAGGTATTAGATTTTTTTAAAAATTTATTATTTTAGCTTACTATGATGATTTGTAATGAAATGGACTATACTTAATTTATTAGGAAAGATTCTAATAGTTTTCCATAATGTATATCATAGAAGGAAGTTTGACTAAGTTGTATGAAATGGATTTCTAACAAATTAAGTTTAAATTATTTTATTTTGATGATGGAAGATAAGAATTATTGTGTGACATTATGGTTAGTTTAAACAATACAATAAATCATTGAGTTGGATGTAGGACTAAAAAATGCAATACAGAGAAGCCTCCAATATAGTTATTTTGAAAACAAAAAAATCAAGTGTTATCATTGGTGGAAATTAATGCACTAATTGAACATAGGTCAATGCAATAATACTACCTACAACAAGACAAATAAGAAAATTTGTTTCTTGAAATCAATAATAAATAAAAATAAAATATATGATTTAAATTAAATTAATAAATTTTATACTTTAAATATTTTATATTAAATTTAAAAAATGAATTGATATCATAATATTCATGACTTCTTAATTATATTCAAATTTAATATTAATAACAATTAATTAATATAATATTTGACCTATTAATTTATATAATATTTAAATTATTTAAAATAAATATTAAATTTACAATTAATTTTTTTTACAATAATCTTACAGAATATTTACAATTAACTTTACAATGGAGATCATTGAGTCCAAAGCAGCTACTTTGCTTTGCCTCTATTTTGCTTTAACTTTTGGCCCTGGTAATGGCCTCTTTCATCTTTGTTCATGTAACTTTTTGTTTGGACTTTTGTTCCTATCTTACTTTCTCTATTGGGTTTGAGGCACCCTGTAAAACTTGTTTTACTTAATCAAAAACTTTACAATCATAATAAAATATAAAATCTATAATTTATTCAATTTATCGAATAAAAAATCAACAACTATAAATTAAAAAATATATAAGACTAATAAAATATATATATAATCTATGATATGTTTTTTAAAGGTATTTACAACAAGAGAAAATTGACTTCACTCATTTCATTAAATCTACCGTTTGCCGGAACACATATTTGCAATTCAGCTTTCCTCACTCAAAATCTGGTTTAGGCCCTAAAATGGGTGGCACCATCTTCCCACCCAAGAGGTGGAATTCAAAATCAAATGCAAGTTTTTGATTTTTATGAGGCAAAATATAATTCCCATCGGGTTCGTGATCTTCTTGCATTCATTTCGGTGTTTCATTTTCGCGTATGCGCCTCATTTTCGTGTCCCCACCTCATTTTCATTGCAAATAGAGAAGGGTTTCCTACAAATAGAAGGGTTTGTTCTTCAATATGAAGGGTTTCAAGTTTCCTCACTATTCTCGTGCTGATGCTCTCTGCAAAGTTAGGTATGCAACCATTCTCATGCTCTCGTTCTCTACTCATGAAAGTATGTACTTGTGAGGTATTTTGTCAAGCAGCAAGTAGCCTGTGTAGCCAGCAAAGTGATTGCAATTACATTCTATAAAAAAATACTTCTATCCTTTTTAGGGTTTCAAGGTTTCCCATGCACTATTTTAAATCTTTTGTTTTGTCTTGGGTTGGGAGGACATTTGCTTGACATTTGACATTTTTTTTTAATTCTTCCATGGACTGCGTGAGATGGAAGTTAGCCAAGTTCATTTGCTTGAAATTTTTTGAAGTCTTTTCAACATATCCATTTCAACCATTCCCTACAGTCATTACACTCTGTGCAACGATGACATTTCTTTGGCATTTTGACAAATAGTTAGTGTATATGGTCCCAGGCCACACATTTTGAGTTGTTTCTATTTTTATATTAGCTCAAAAGTGTTACACATAATTAGTGTTGTTTTCCTTATTAACATGGTGTTACACATAATCAGTGTTAAACAGTACTAGTGTTACCTAGGTAGGATATTTTAATACAAATCGAACATATCATCTAATGTATCTTTCAATTTGCATTACGATTGGAAGTTTGTAGTGGATGACAGTGGAATAGAAATTGGTGGTTGCATGAGCTCAATACTATTACCTAGATAGGATATCTTAATACTATTACCCACCACAACACTCATCCCAATGCATTACAAAGAAGCCTCACAAGCCCAATTATACATCCCCTAATAAGGACAGTTTGATGCCTAATAGGCCCCTTGTTACTCCTTTGAGGAACAAATAATCTTGCAAGTTTTTCTCAACAAGTACATGAATTCTTATTATGTCTTAGGCTTCAACACAATAGTGTTGTTATAGCACTTTCTAGATAACATACTTTTCAAAGAAAGAGAAAATGGTAGTGGGCAAAACTTGTTGATAGATTTCTTTACAAAACTAAATATCTATCCGTATAGATTGTGCAACTCATAGATGCTTCTCATGTCATCACAACAGTGGTGGAGCTTATTAATTTGTTTGGCAACATAGATATTTTAAAAATTTGTGTAACTGATTAGCACATGCAACCTCTTGTAGATTGTATGGTCATTACACTCTGTGCAACGATGACATTTCTTAAGCATTTTGAAAAATAGTTGGTGTGTATGGTTTGAGGCCACACATTTTGAGTTGTTTCTATTTTTATATTAGCTCAAAAGTGTTACACATAATTAGTTTTAAACATGTGTTAACACTAGTACTGTTTAACACTGATTATGTGTAACACTATGTTAATAAGGAAACCTAATTAAGTGTAACACTAGTAATGTTTAACACTGATTATGTGTAACACTATGTTAATAAGGAAACCTGATTATGTGTAACACTTTTTAGATTATGTGTAACACTAATTATGTGTAACACTTTTTAGATTACGTAATCTAAAAAGTGTTACACATAATCAGTGTTAAACATGTGTTAACACTAGTACTGTTTAACACTGATTATGTGTAACACTATGTTAATAAGGAAACCTGGTTATGTGTAACACTTTTTAGCTTATGTGTAACACTTTTTAGATTACATAATCTAAAAAGTGTTACACATAATCAGTGTTAAACATTTGTTAACACTAGTACTGTTTAACATTGATTGTGTAACACTATGTTAATAAGGAAACCTAATTATGTGTAACACATTTTATATTACAATAATGTGTAACACTAGTACTATTTAACACTGATTATGTTTAACACTATGTTAATAAGGAAACTTGATTATGTGTAACACATTTCTTTGGCATTTTGACAAATAGTTAGTGTGTATGGTCTGAGTCCACACATTTTGAGTTGTTTCTTTTTTTTATATTAGTTCAAAAGTGTTACACATAATCAATGTTACACATAATCAGTGTTGTGTTCCTTATTAACATAGTGTTACACATAATCAGTGTTAAATAGTACTAGTGTTAACAGATGTACAATCATTACACTCTGTTCAGCGATGACATTTCTTTACTTGAAATGGTAGTGGGAAAAACTTGTTGATATATTTCTTTACAAAACTAAATATCTACCAGTATAGATTGTGCAACTTGTTACCCAATTTTCCCTGTTCCACACAAATTTGGCTAAAATCTATCCCAGGGTCTGTATTTTAATCCTACTGAGCACCCCTAAAAATTTCATGGCTTTATGACTTGTCTTCTGGCCTCTACAATTCTTTTAATCCCCTGGTCTACAATTCAAAATTCATAAAAGTAGCTGTTGGAGGCATATAACCCTGAAAACCCTAGCCTTCATTCTATTTTTTCAGTTACTTTATCAGCCACTTAAATTCTCATTTTAGCATGTGTGTAATTCTTCCTTCAGTCGCCAGTTCTCTTATTATTTTAGTGGTTCCTCTTTCTATTCAGTGATTCGACGCTTAAGGCTTCAGTCAGGAAATCTCTCAATCAAACCTCAGGTTAGACCTTTGGTTTGGCGATTAAGTGAATGCCTTATTCGTGTATTCTCTAGACTTAACTGAGGTTAATTATTTCATTAAGCGACTCGGTGATTTTCCTTTGGTCACATAATCGCTAAGTTCCCTAGCGGAATATTCTTTTCATTCCCCGACTACATGAATACCTATGTTCGCAAGATCTCCCAGTCAGAAAGCTTATTTCATTTTTATTCCGTGACTTGGCGATGGTCTTTCCAATCGAGTAATCGCACAATGTTACTTGTGGTTATTCTTTCTTTCAGTGACTACGCGACTACATTGTTTGCAAGATCTCTTTTTCTTGGCGGTTTAGTCCCTAACATCCAGCGACCCAGCGGGCGGTTTGTTTTCTTTAGTCACGTAATCACTAGATGTTTTGGTGGTCTCAGTTGTATAGGGTCCCAGTTAGGAAGATCCAATAGCTGGTGTATCTTCTCATGAAGTTCTTCTAACACATGAGATCTTACGCCAACCATTGATCTTCATTTCATGCAGCGCTTCAAACTTTATGTGGGTCCACTGCCACGTTGTCCTATGTGGAGGCTTCTGATTGGCCAGAGGTAATGATTTAGAACTTTGTCAGAGCGGGCCTAGAGACTTTCTAGCTTTTAATCTGACAGCTGGCGTGTATTCTCATGGAGTTTTTCTAACACATGAGATTATGCACTGACCGTCAATCTTTCTTTATTGCAGAGGCTCTATCAGGTGGGTCCTTTCTTGCTCACGTGCTTGCATTTGATTGGTCCACATAGAGATGAACTAGAATGTGTCAGTGGGGTCCCAAACCTAAAAGAATCTATGGCTAGCACATGTTTTGAAGGAATCTTTTGAGGGTATGAGATCATGCACTCGCCGTTAGATTGGAATCTAAGACTTCAGTGGGTCCGTTGTCAGAAGTGTCGAGGGGTTTGCTGATGAGGCGGATGGGGCGAATAGAATATTGACAAGTGGTAGGTCTGGGCCCAGGGTTAAGGAAACATTCTGTGAATCAGCGACTAAAGGGTTATCTCATGTTCGCTAGACTTAACTGGGGTCAGTTAAAGGTTTAAGAGATTCAGCAAACAAGGGGAAAAGAGACCCGAGGTAGACTTAAGGTTAATTTTGCAGTCAAAGTCGTGCCCAGGTAAAAAGGAAGATCCAACGGTCGCATTTTAAAGTAAGATTGAGGTTTAAATGTCAGCTGTCGATGGAGGAAAGTATGGTGCCACCTGTGACCGTTAATATATTTAAATTCAAATATCTCAGAATATTAGATTTTTACAGTTATGGCGAGACCAAGTTGCAGGAGGGTAGATGGATCATGGCGGCTCAATATTTACAGATAGTTGGTGATGGAAATTGCATTAAAAACACATATCTGATTAGCTGAGATATTTCAAGACACATTTATGGCCAAATTAACAAAATTAGGGTTTTATTGTTGTATGAAAATTTGTGTAACCCTAATTAGATATTTTTCTCCTACCTGTGTGCAAAAAGGGAGATATATATTAATTTTTGGACCTTTTAGAGCTCAGAGTTGGACAATTGTAAAAGAAGTTTACCTTTCTTAAGAGTCATCTGTGGTATTCTTTTTGCCCTCTGGCTTCTACAGTTGTAAATTCCCATTGATTATTCAGATATTGTAAGGTATTTTGTGGCATTCTTCATGTCCCTATGCTTCTTGTTTGAGTTATCTCTTAATGAATTTAGTATTTATATATTTTTCAGTGATATCTTAGGGTTCTTGATCCTTCTTTCTTTCTGCAATTCATGTGTATTCTTGTGGATGATTTGATGGGAATGCTTTTGTGGGTATACTACAACCCCTTAAAAATCTTATCTCATTCCTATACCTAGTTGCAGAGGTGAATGTTTGTCTGCAGGTCATAGATTGTTGTCTAATCCTAAGAGTGTTATTATTTGTGAAAGAATCTCTATCTTTCCCTGAATACCCTCTTTTATTTGTAGACCCTTTATGAAATACTTATGCAAGCCTATTCAGTGAGTTATGATCCCCTAGACCTAAGTTTATTCATTGAATCCATCTTTTATACTGTAATCCATACCATCTTTTCGGTGCATCACCTAGTAGGTAGTTTTCTTTCAAGTCATTTCCCTTTCAAGCATTCCTTCTATCCCTTTTCCCCTCAAGATTTTACTGTCGTGTCAAGAAGAAAATTAAGGTGATTATCCAAGAGAAACCAGCCTAGAACTTGGACATCTCATCTCAGTTAGCATAGGTCCCACAACTTGGAGATGATTCCCATGTTATACTAGGTTATCAAGACTATGAGAACTTGAAACAAGGGTGCAAACTTAGTGTATAACAATTTTGGCATGCCTAGTGGGACTATATCAGATTTAAGTTCAAAGGTGCTCCTATTGGTTCATTTGCAAAAGGATTAAAGAAGTCCAGTACACAGGGACTATCAGTACAAACTTAAGCTCAAGGACACCCCACCTTGGTGCAAGTGTATAACAATTCTGGCATGCTTGGTGGGACTATATCAGATTAAATTTCAAAGGTGCTCTTTTTGGTTCATCTACAAAAGGATTAAAGAAGTCCAGTACACAGGGACTATCAGTATAGACTTAAGCTCAAGGACACCCCACCTTGGTGCCAATGTATAACAATTCTGGCATGCCCGGTGGGACTATATCAGATTGAAGTTCAAAGGTGCTCATGTTGGTTCATCTACAAAAGGATTAAAGAAGTCCAGTACATAGGGACTATCAGTACAAACTTAAGCTCAAGGACACCCCACCTTGGTGCCAGTGTATAACAATTCTGGCATGCCCGGTGGGACTATATCAAATTGAAGTTCAAAGGTTCTCCTGTTGGTTCATCTACAAAAGGATTAAAGAAGTCCAATACATAGGGACTATCAATACATACTTAAGCTCAAGGACACCCCACCTTGGTGCTAGTGTATAACAATTCTGGCACACCCGGTGGGACCACAAAAGAAATCCAGGCTAAATTTGTCCAAAGTTTATGAGAAAGATTGAGACTAGAAGCTCAAAGCCTACTGAATTTTCAGAGTTTCCCTCAAAAAGAGGCTACAAAGGTAGATCAACTTAGAGAACGTCTCCTACAAGGATAATATAGTCTACACCTCCTAATACTTCAGAAAGGACACCTTTGCTCTTTCATCTCAGAAGAAGAGGTAGATCTCTAACTAGAGATCTAGAAGAAGATTCAAATCTAGTAGCAAATACAACTCACATAGTTTTTAATCTACAAATCACAGCTCCTACAATGGCTAGGTAGTTTGCTTTTGCACCTTTCAACTAAGGGAGTCCATTAGCCTTTGCTCAACATCATGACATGCCCTTGGTGGCACTAAAGAGTTTACCTAATTTCACAAGTGAAGGGAAAACAACTTCTTTTGAGCACATAAGAGATGTGACCACCATCTGCAGCATACACAACATAACATAAGAAGATGTGGCCACCAAATTGTTAGCAGCCTCTCTAAAAGGTAAGGCTCTTGAATGGTTTAGAACTCTAGCTATTGGTTCCATCAATTCATGGGATGGGTTAGGAGATGCATTGAGTAAGCATTTTGAGGATAAATCAGATAACTTGTCTTTGGTTGAGTAGTTGACAACCATTAAGAGAGACCCTCAAGAACAAATGACAAATTGCAATAGTAGATTCCTCAAAACATGGAATATAATTCCAGTCTCGGTGAGACCATCAGCTGACCATGATTTTTTATATTACTTGCAAAGTCTAAATGGTCAAATTTCTATCATGATCCAATCTATGGGTGGTACTTCTTTACCCCAAGCTTTTGACATAGCTGTCAGGGCTGAAAATTGTTTAATCCAAGCAGGCATGATAGGCAGAAGGCCACCTATGCCTATCTTCCCTAGCCTTCAGCCCATTGCACCTGCACAAGTACCCCCATTTACCCCTATTCCCACCATATTAGCACCTTAGGCTAGTACTAGTGGTCAAGAGTTAGGAAAAAGTTTCTCTCAAGAGTTGCAAGAAATTAAAAATAGTCAACAAAGCAGCCAGCAAGAAATGACTAGTTTGTTGTAGACTTTGACTAAAGAAGTAACAAATCTAAAGAGGCAAGGTCAAGGAATCAGACCACCCTTTCAGTCACAAGGCCAAGGTCCTAATCAACAATATCAGAATCAATAATAGTCTTATCAACAAAATAGGCCACCATTCCAAGGAGGGTATCAAGGACAAAGGCAAAATTTTAATCAGAGACCATTCCAACCATATAACCCTGCACCCCTCAAATTTGCAAATCCAGTTAGGGACATGGTTCCTAGTCAAAATAATATGGCTATGGATAATTAATGGTGTTTTACTTGTAATCAGCCTCACAATCAGGCTACATGTTCAAATGCATGGATGAACTAAGCTCTAATGGTTCAAAATGCCTAACAAGCTCAATCAGAGGCTTCATCCAATGGGTCAGTTCCTCAACAAGAATCACAAGAGAATGAGACTGCTCTTTTCAATTGGGAGCAGCCAAACTTCAATGGAGTCAATGATGAATTTTCTATTGCTGCTAATACAAGAGAAAAGAGGAGAGCTCAAGATATGGAGTGAGCAGACTCTGGTACTAAAGCTACTACATTTGTAGAACCACTGCAGCAGGCTACTCCCACCACATTCAAGAAGGCTCCTGCCATTACAAGTAAAGAAGGTCAGACTCTCAAAGAAGTGGAGCCCATCATGGAGAAAACACAACAAATAGTACACACCATGACACCTTTTAACATTGTAGACAACATGAAGAAGGTGAATGTCACCATGTCTATGTGGGACTCTTTGGCTATCCCAGGGTAGTTTGAAATTTTGAAGAAGGCCATGACTGAAGTAGCAACTCCTCAACCTGCAGAAGAAGCTACAAAGCTAGTGTTGGTTAACACTGATCAAGAAAAGGAGGCTCCAAGTAGAAACTCCAAAGCCAATGCCATGCAAGGTAGGAACTCAAGGCCACCTCCCTTTTATGTATCTTTAATCATTGGAAAATCGTTAGTGCATAATTGTATGGTAGATAGTGGAGCTACTAGCACTATAATGCCCAAGAAAGTAGTTGACCAATTAGGAATTAAGTATGAACCCTTCCAAAAGAAGGTCACAAAACTTGATGGGTCCTCGGTCAATACTATAGGTGCGGCCAAGGATACCAGTCTGATACTGCATGCTAGTCCTAATTTCTCCATCCTCCTTGATATATATATCATAGATCTCCCTGCTTTATTTGCTAAATGTTTGTCAAGGGAGTTTACAACTAAGATAGGAGGCTACCTATCTTCTGATTGGTCTCACATGTTATTTCACACAAGGTATGGGACCAAGGTCACCATTAAGTTAGAACCATTGGCAACACACCATATAGAGCCATATGTGTCCAATACCATCAATGTAAATTGCCCCATATTTGATGACAATGACTTCCAAACCATTGGAGAAGCAGACACTAAGATAGAAAGTATCCCTGATATTTTACTAGATGAAAGAGCTTCAAAGGCCCAAGAAAATATTGTTTGGGATTTTGGTTTGGGACGTTATTTGATACAAGAAAGTGGATCCATAGAACCAAGCCTTCTCAAGGAAGACACTGATTTAGAGGATCAGAGCAATCTGGTTTGGGAACTATTTTTTGATGGTGCTAGAAGTAGACATAGTTCTGGTGGTGGTGCTATGCTAGTGTCCCCAAAAGGAGAAAGATACTATACAAGTTTTAGATTCAGTTTCTCCTGCACTAGCAACACTATAGAATATCAAAGCCTAGTGAATGGACTGGAGTGGGATAGAAAAAGAGGGCTCAAAGCCTTGAAAATTTATGGTGACAATGAGTTAGTAGTCAGCTAAGTGAGAGGGACAAGTGTAACCAAGAATGACACCATGAAAGCATTCAAACATAGGGTTTGGGATGCAATTGAAGACTTTTGTGCTTTCAATATTGTTGCTATCCCTAGGAAGCTAAATCAAAATGCAGATAGATTAGCTACTGTTGGGTCTCAATATGACATTCCCAATAGTATTTCAAAAGAAATAGACCAACAACATATTAAAGTGATTGTCAAACCCTCTATCCCTGACAATGACACTAATTGGCAAGTGTTTGACAATGATGAGCAAATTCTGCAGTTCTTGTTTGAAGAAGATGTTTTCTCAGAACATAATCAAGATAGACTATTGCAAAGCTATGGTGACCAAGTGATACAACTTAAGTCTAATAAGATGCCTAGAGGCCTTGTCACCTTAGAGACTATCTTCAACAAAGATGACCAAGTTAAGAAGAATAAAGCTGGCCTGGTAGTTCAACAAGAACATTGTGTTGAATTAGAGTTGGAACCAGGTAAGAGCTTACAATTTGGAAAAGTAAACACTGATTCAAAAAAGTAGGCTTACACCCAATTATTTAGAGAATTCAATGATGTTTTTGAATGGCAATATGAAGACCTTAAAGGTTTTGATCGAGCCCTTGCTCAACACACTATTGAATTAGAGCCTAATACCAAGCTAGTAAGGCAAAAGCAGAGGCCTGTTAATCCCAAGCTTGAGCCACTTATAAATAGAGAAGTTCTCAAATTAATAGAAAGTGGTATCATCTACCCCATTAAGCATACTAGTTGGGTTTCCAACCTTGTTCCTATCAGGAAGAAGAATGGGGCGTTGAGATTATGTGTTGACTTCAGGGATCTTAACAGGGCCTCCTTAAAAGACCGTCATCCATTACCCTCTATGGAACAAATCTTACAATGTGTCTCTAGATCCGAGAGATTTTCATTATTGGATGGCTATTTAGGATACAATCAGATCCTGGTTAATGAAGAGGATCAATATAAGACTACATTTACAACCAAGTGGGGAACCATGGCTTATCAAAAGATGCCCTTTGGTTTGTCAAATGCAAGTGCTACATTTAAAAAGGCAATGGATATGGCCTTTAAAAGCCTCATGTACAAGTTTGTACTGGTCTACTTGGATGACATAACTTTCTATTCTAAACATACAGTAGACCATATCAAACATTTGAGGAAAATCTTTGAAATATTTAGAGAGTTTGGGATATCTCTTAATCCCAAGAAATGTGTGTTTTGCAATTCATGAAGGAAAATTGTTGGGATATGTAGTATCCAAAGAAGGAATTACAGTAGATCCTGAAAGAATTGTAGCCATCCTAGAGCTACCATTGCCACATCATAAGAAAAGTCTCCAATCTTTCATAGGAAAGATTAATTTTGTCAGGCGTTTCTTGCCTAATATTGTAGATTTACTAAAGCCTTTGACAACCATGTTAAAGAAGAGTTCAATTTTCAGCTAGACCAAAGAAGGAAAAGCCAATTTCTAGGCTATCAAAGAGGCCTTGACAGAAGCTCCTACTCTCCTTAACCCAAATTGCAGTAAGGATTTTATCATTTATGCTTATGGAGGACATGATGCTATATCTGCAATGTTGACTCAAGAAAATTCAGATGGATTGGAGAAGCCTATTGCTTTCTTTAGCAAAGGTTTAGAAGAGAATGAACATAGATACTCTTTTGTAGAAAAACATGTACTTGCTATGGTGAAGAGCCTTAAAAGGTTTAGATATTTGTTGACCCATAGCAAGGTACACTTGAAAGTTACTCATCCAAGTGTCAAAGAATTTTTTCTTTCCAAGGACCTAAATTAGAAAAGAGTTGGTTGGATCACCAAGGTGATGGAATATGACATTGATATTCAGACTACCAAGCTAGTTAGAGGAATAGGTCTTTGTGAGCATTTGGTAGGAGATGAAAGCTCAAAGAACTCAGAACAAATGGATGCATCTTTGGTTGTGCATTCTACAGGAGAACATGCCCAGGCATCAGGTTGGATGCCTGACATGATTCATTACTTGAAAAAATGATAATGTCCTACAGGTTTGGATTCAGCAAAAAGAAGATATTATAGATTTTAATCTGTTCCTTTTGTGCTGATAGATGAAGTTCTTTTTAGAAAAGACCACAATGGTGTCCTTTTAAGATGCATTGATTCAAAAAGGATAGCTGATGTCCTATTTGAATTTCATGATGGACCTTCTGGAGGCTATTTCTCTCCTAGGACTACTGCTTTTAAAATCATGAGGGTTGGATACTTTTGGCCATCTATCTTTAAGAATAGTCATGAGTATGTGAGAAAATACATCAAATGTGCCATGTTTGTAGGAAAAGAAAGGCTTGTAGCCTTACCCCTAAAGCCAGTCAGAGCAGAGAAACCTTTCATGAAATGGGGTATAGACTTTATTGGTATGATCAATCCTCCATCTAGCGCAGGCCACAAATGGATAATCGTTGCAATAGATTATTTCACTAGATGGATAGAGGCAGTTGCCTTAAAAGAATCAAATGAGGGTGTTGTATTAAGTTTTTATGATGATATAATCCATAGATTCAGCACTCCAAACTCCATAATATCAGATAATGCATTAGCATTCACAGGCCTCAAAGTCTCAGAATGGGAAATTAGATATGACATTTATCTAAATACAAGTTCAAATTATTACCCTCAGGGCAATGGTTTAGCAGAATCAACAAATAAGAACTTGATTAGGATAATCAAGAAAACCCTGTAGGATAATCAGAGAGACTGGCATACTAAACTGAAGTCTGCCTTATGGTTAGACAGAATTACCCCAAAGAAATTCATTGGAAACTCTCCTTATGTGTTAGTATATGGCAGAGAGGCTAAGTTGTCCATTTCAACTGAATTACCAGCTCTGGACCTAGCCACTCAGTATGTCCTATTTGAAGGAGATCCTTTACAGATCAGGTATGCCCAGCTCATGGAATTAGAAGAACTCAGGGACAAATCCATGAAAGATGTGGAGTTCCATTAGATTCAGACAAAGAGAAATTTTAATAAAAGAGCTAGGGTCAGAAACTTCAAAGTTGGAGATGTAGTCCTCAAGTGGGATGAATTCATATCCAGACCTGGCATACATACAAAGTTTGATTCATTATAGGGTGGACCATTTGTTATTACAAAATGCAAGGGGCCTTATGCTTTTTAGCTATCAACCCTTGAAGGAGATGCCTTGCCTATATCAGTCAATAGATTCCACTTGAAGCCCTACTTTGAGGTTAATCCCTCTTTGTAAATTCTTGTAAATATGTTTTCCTACTTTCTTCCTATTTTCTAGGTTAGTTTCTTGCTTTCCAAGAAGTGCTCGTGCACAAGTTTGTCTTTCTGGTTTCAGTCTTGTCTCCCTGTCGAAGTTTTCTATTCCTGAGATGACTCTGTGCCCAATGAATATGTCAAGGCCACTGGTTTCAATGTCTAGCAGGCTGATATCTAGCAGAAATCACCAAAATGTTACCCAATTTTCCCTGTTCCACACAAATTTGGCTAAAATCTATCCCAGGGTCTGCATTTTAATCCTACTGAGCACCCCTAAAAATTTCATGGCTAAATGACTTGTCTTCTGGCCTCTGCAATTCTTTTAATCCCCTGGTCTGCAGTTCCAAATTCATAAAAGTAGCCGTTGGAGGCATAAAACCCTGAAAACCCTAGCCTTCATTCTATTTTTTTAGTTACTTTATCGGCCACTTAAGTTCTCATTTCAGCATGTGCATAATTCTTCCTTCGGTTGCTAGTTCTCTTATTCTTATGACAGTTCCTCTTTCTATTCAGCGATTTGGCGCTTAAGGCTTCAGTCGGGCAATCTCTCAATCAAACCCCAGGTTAGACCTTTGGTTTGACGATTCAGTGAATGCCTTATTTGTGTATTCTCCAGACTTAACTGAGGTTAAGTATTTCATTAAGTGACTCGGTGATTTTCCTTTGGTCGCGTAATTGCTAAGTTCCCTGGCGAAATATTCTTTTCATTCCCCAACTACGTGAATACCTGTGTTCGCAAGATCTCCCAGTCAGAAAGCTTATTTCATTTTTATTTTGTGACTTTGTGATGGTATTTCTAGTTGGGTAATCACTCGATGTTACCTATGGTTATCCTTTCTTTCAGCGACTACGCGACTGCATTGTTCGCAAGATCTCTTTTTCCTGGTGGTTTAGTCCCTAACATCTAGCAACCCAGCAGGTGGTTTGTTTTCTTCAGTCACGTAGTATTAGATGCTTCTCATGTCATCACAACTATGGTAAGAAAGATAAAATGGTAGTGGGAAACACTTCTTGATATATTTCTTTACAAAACTAAATATCTATCTGTATAGATTGTGCAACTCATAGATGCTTCTCATGTTATCACAATAGTGGTGGAGTTTCTTAATTTGTTTTACAACACAAATTAGTGTTAAACATGTTACAGTGTTAAACATGTTACACATAATCAGTGTTAAAAGTGTTACACATAATCAGTGTTCCCCTTCTACATAAACATGTGTTCCCCTTCTACGTAATCTAAAAAGTGTTACACATAATCAATGTTAAATATGTGTTAACACTAGTACTATTTAACACTGATTATGTGTAACACTTTTTAGATTACATGGAAGGGAAACCTCTTTATAACCTTTAATTATTCTAATGTCAAGTGGATCACATCATAACATCCACCAATGTGTAATAGAATCACATCACAAGATGAAAAATAGGAATTGAATCCATAATCTCAACTATCTAAATTGATAGTTATATTATAGTTATACTATTGTTAAATCAGTATAGGCTATTCGACCTGGGTAAGTTAAAATTTTGATTATTCAATGCTCTACATTGTATATAAGCACTAGTACATGATTGCCTGACTTCATCACCTCTCTGGTTTGTCCATATTTTAGGCCATTTATGGATCCTATTGAGAATATTGATGTTTTAGAACATGTAGCTATGGAGACCACATATTATCATCTTCTCATAGCTCTTCTTTCTTTTGTTTCCGTAGCCAAAGTAGTGGTAGCCTGAGAAGGTAGTGCACAAATGGGTAAACGAATAAGAAAAGGAAATTCTTTTTATAGAATAGTTATTCATTCCAACGATGTGGATTGTCATGATCAGATTCGCATGAGTAGGGGAGCCTTCTTTCATCTAGCTACTATCCTAAGGCTGAAAGGAAGCTTGATAGATACAATACACTTGATGCTAGAAGAAAAACTTGTGATGTTCCTCCACACCCTTGGACATAATCTGAGGAACCGCAAGATTGCCCACAACTTTGGGCACTCAGGAGAGACAATCAGCCAATACTTCCATAAGGTGTTGAGGGCTATCTTAGCACTCCACAAGGATTTCTTTTAACCACCTAGTCCAAACACTCCTCCTGAAATTAGTGGGAATGAACATTTTGATCCATTCTTCAAGGTAATTCTTATGTTGTTACAAATTTCTTGTATGTACTTTTATCCTTATCATTTTATTGGTTGACCATAGAATTGATGATTGTATCATGTATCATATAGGATTGTGTTGGAGCTATCGATGGAACCCATATGCTAGTCACCATCTATGTCGACATACCGAGTAAATATCATGATAGAAAAGGAAACCTATCACAAAATATTATGGGTGTGTGTTCCTTCAATTATAAGTTTCAGTACTGCCTTGCTGGTTGGGAAGGGTCTATTGTAGATAGTCATGTTCTAGCTTCAGCTCTATCAAGAGTAGATCTCCTCTTGTTGTTCCCCCTGGTAAGCCAAATCATAGTTTAATATACTCAAGGGTACAATCAATGTTTCAAGTTTTATTAATATACTTTATTTATGTAGGAAAATATTTTCTAGTGGATGTTGGATATCCCAATGCACCTAGATTTATTTCTCCTTATCAATGTACACACTACTACCTGAAGGAGTTTTCAAGAGAGAATCCAATAGACTCTCGACAAGATTTCTCTCCTGAGGCAAGACTCTCAAGCAGCATTTTCCAATCTTGAGGCATGCCACATCTTATTCTATCATGACAAAAGCCCATATAGTATTAGCATGTTGAATACTACAAAACTACATTATATTAGAGGATGAAATTCCATCAGAAATTGGTATCGAAGAGGAAGATGATTGTGATGGGATAGATGTATCAATGCTAGAGACATATGGGTTGTCTCAGCATGATAGAGACCAGTGGGAACAGTTCTGAGATGATATAGCAAGTAGAATGTGGGAAGAGTACAAATCCTGAGAATAGTTTTTCTTTTATGGGTCAAGACTACATGATGGTTTCCTTTTTCATTTGTTTTTATCTGGAAGTATTGGACTTTTATGGCTCAATGTGTTTTATTTGAGTAAAGTGATGTATGAAGATACTTTGATATACATGATGGTTTCCTTTTTCTTCTGTTTGTATCTGGAAGTATTGGAATTTTACAGGTCAATGTGTTTTATTTGAGTAAACTGATGTATGAAGATACTTTGATAGACATGATGGTTTCCTTTTTCTTCTATTTGTATCTACAAGTATTGGACTTTTATGGGTCAATGTGCTTGATTTGAGTAAACTGATGTATGAAGATACTTTGATATACATGATGGTTTCCTTTTTCTTCTGTGTCCATAAATATATTCCATGTCATATGTTTATACCATTAACAACAATATGTACATTGTGATCAGCTGATCTACAACATGGCATACATAGAACTAATGATGAGCATGGAAGAAATCGGTAACATAAGCCAAATATCTTCTTCCTCAAAGAAGATAATGTGGAAAAAAGAGATGGAACACAAGTTTCTAGACTTTCTCCTCGAGCAAGTACAAATTGGAAGAAAAGGTGATGGAGGATTCAAAAAAGAGGTGTGGACCACCACTGAGAGGAGGTTCAATGCGGATATGAACCTCAATCTAACAAAGAACAATTTCAAAAATAAGATGAAAACATGGAAGCTTGCATATAGAGTGATGAAAGAGCTAGAAATACAAGTGGTTTCACTTGGAATGAGGCAACTCAGTGCATGGATGCTGAGGATAGTGTGTGGGATGAGCTTCTGAAGGTAGGGTGATCTCTCTACTATTTTGATGGAAATAATATTGCCTTCTTATAAAGTTAATAATGAAAAAGTGTTGAACCTAATCCATTTATTTATGCCAACATGCAGAGAAGAGAATTCAAAAAAGCCAAAGTGTATAAGAGGTAGCCCTTCCAATACTTCAATGAATTGGGTGCAATTGTGGGTAATGACATTAATGAAGGTAATGCAGATATGATGACCCATGAGACTGAAGTAGGGAACCCTATGGAAGAGTCATTCAATGTGCATGATGAAGAGGATATTGGTTTCAGTATAAATCTTGATAGTGTTGTTGATTTGGACAAAGACCCTTATAATCCTTCCAATCAGTCCACTGTAAGTGCAAGTGCTAGAGGAACTCCTACATCATCATCATCAAGGGTTGGAAAGAGGAGGAATGCAAGTATGGACGCTTCCTTTGATGTCATATATGAAACAATGAAGAAAATAAAAGATGGCATCATCAATGTTCACCTTCACAAAATTGATAAATTTGATGATGACAATGCTTTGACGGGCGCATATACCGCTCTCAAATACATCCCTGAAGTGAGTCGAGGTGTATTCCTGAGGGTATACAACACCTTCATGGTTGAACATGAAAGAGCCAAAGGGATCTTGTTGATGACTGAGGACGAGAGAGTGGACTATATTACAGCCACATTTGGTGGATTATAATTATTTTCTACATACTTTATCAAACTTTATCATGAGTTGAAACTTTATCATACTTTGTTCACATACACTGATTCAACTATTTATGTTTATATTTATATTAGTTACTAAGTCCATTTAAACATTCCACATCTCTATGTTTATGTTTTGAAGTTATTTTTCATAGTGATTTAAATGTCTTCTTGTAATGCAGTATAATGTCCTCTTGATAGTAATAGAGTAGGATGTATGATAGCAAACAAGAGATCTCTGCCACTATGAATAGTATTATGAAATGATTTTATGTGAGGTAGATTCTGGTGACATAACTTCATAGTCTTTCAAGTGATTACTTGTCTTGTTATAAACAGTTTAGAAACTGTTCTAACATACCATTTATGAATTGATAAAATTATATTATTGAGCAATTGAACTTATAGGGATATTTTCATGTTAATTCCTAGAGCCTTAATACATGATTAGAATCGGGAAGAAAATCATAAACACAATTTGAAATAATGGTTTTTTAAGGGCAAGTCATGATAATGCCAGAGATTGAATGTATCTTGCAATTTGCATTACGATCGGAAGTTTGTAGTGGATGACAGTGGAATAGAAATTGGTGGCTACATGAGCTCAATACTATTGCCTAGACAAGATATTTTAATAGTGTTACCCACCACATCACTCATCCTGATGCATTACAAAGAAGCCTCACAATCCCAATTATACATCCCCTAATAAGGACAGTTTGTTGCCTAATAGGCCCCCTGTTACTCCTTTGAGGAATAGATAATCTTTAGTGGGATGTCTTGTATAATCATAATCTCACTTGTTACATGACCATACTTAACCAATCTCTTGTTTTAGTAAATTTTCTTAGCCCCTTTTTAGTTGAGAGATAAGGAAATGCTTCAAGGAAGTCATCATGAAAGTATATAATTTAACTCTATACAAAAAAGGTAGATATACTAATTTTCTATATGGAAATGCTTCTGGCAATCAAGGGATGGAGCAATACAAGAGGTTGCATGTGCTAATCAATTAAACAAATTTTTAAAAGATCTATGTTTCCAAACCAATTAAGAAGCTCCACCACTATTTTGATGACATGAGAAGCATCTATAAGTTGCACAATCTATACGGATAGATATTTAGTTTTGTAAAGAAATATATCAACAAGTTTTTCCCACTACCATTTTCTCTTTCTTTGAAAAGTCTGCTATCTAGAAAGTGCTATAACAACACTATAGTGTTGAAGCCTAAGACATAATAAGAAGTCATGTACTTGTTTAGTAAAACCTACAAAATTGCATTAGACATTGCCAAAAAGGGTCTGCACCATAGTGCCCTAAGCTGATATGAAGTTGACATAAAAAAATTTTGAGTGCTGATATGCAAAGAGATTACCATGAACTATTCATTCCTCCATAGATGTGGTGATAGATGACACACCACTAACACCAACCTCAACATCCTTAGTAGTTGAATTATCCACAAAATCTCCTTCAACTTCAATACCCTGCAAGTCAATTGTGTTAATATTTGGGATCTCTGAAACATGTGCTTGTTGAGCCATCAGAGCATGAACATGCTAGTGAAGCATAATTAAAAAAATAGAGACTTTGATCCTAATTTAATTATCCAGTGAATTACCTAAAACACCCCTATGCCTATGCAAATCACTCTGAATGTAGCTAAAGCGACGAGACTCTAAAGCTAGTTTATATTTACATAGATAGAGACATATGCAGAGATAGATAAAAAAGAATCCCAAGGAAATTATCCTCCCACAAACCCCTCGACATTCCAAAAAAAATTTGTTTGGATTGCAAAGAGAAGGGCACCAATAGGTAAAACCCCTTGTTTAAAACAAATCTCAACAAGGGATTCAACAACCAAAAAATATTGATGTATATCCAAAGAATTTGAAACAAAAACATACAAAATTTGATGAGGGAATAGGATTCTACAAGCCAAAGGAGAAATTACCTCCTCACCTATAATGTACTTTATATTTCTCCTACAAATATCATACTAAATATTAAACAAAGAAGTAAGAACCCAAATCCTCATTTGTTATCTGTCCTATGAATGATGACTCCCCATCAGTATGAGGCAAGGTGATACATAGGTTGAGCGGATGATACTCCATTTTCCTCCTCACACAAACATGACACTTCACACACTCATCTTTGGAAACTTGAAGAATACTAGATGAAGTCGATGAGCTCATTGCGACAAAATATAAAGACCCATAATCTACTAAAGAAATACAAGCTAATAATAATACTAGTACCTACAATCTTTTCAATCATGTACTACTTTATCTAGATCAAACCTTATAAATGGCATAAATCACACATATGGAGTACTTTGGACGCTGTGATAAAATAAAAATATACTTTCTCCAAGTTTGGATGAATGGTTTCCTAATGCACACCTTAGATTTTTAGAACGACACTTGTATTGGCATGTGTAAAAAAGATACTGATGCCATTAATTGTTCAATCAAAGACAATTAATAGGAATAAATGCAGGAGCATGCAAATGTTTTAATCGACACCCATAACATTAATCTAAATTTCAAATTGTGAGTGGCATGACATAAGTATTTTGCTTTTCTTAGCCAAATCCTATTGAAGACTGCATGATCATCCATTAGTTTGTTATCTTTAATAAGATAGGACTATCACTGAACTTATAGCAAATTTCTTCATTACGATAATTTAATATCAGCTATTAGCATTTTTTTTTATCTTTATGATTCATTGTAACTGAAAGTTGTCAAATCTGATCTTTATTCTTGTACATTTGATATCTTTCTAATTGATTTATTAATGTCACAATTCAAGCCCTACTAGATAGGATCACGTCTTTACTCTATGTCCACTAGAAATAAAATAGTATATATCTCTATTGTTGTGAAAAGTTTACTGCATTATGAAACTATCTCTAAACAATAATATGAAAATGTCCCTCATCTATCTACTAACTGACATTTGCATTAATAACATTATATGTATCAATTATATAATCTTTACATATCCAGTGGAATACATATTTAGTGGTATATATCTTGTCTTGTTGCTTTTAACATATTAGAGACCAATACACCAAGGAGTACCACATGATGAATGCTTAATTTAATGCATTGTCAATGTGTAGTCTTAAAACTGTCCATTTCTAGTTCTTCAGAAGAGATGGTGATATAAATGTGTTTTCGTAGATGACTGTATTGTTCATGATTATGTCCCATGTTATATGTATATACCCTAACCATCTTGTTATTACTGTTGCATTGCAAAATTTAGTGGAATAATTCTACTTTGTTCAATGCTCTATTTCATTTTAAATTTATTTTAATGATAAATTCTACTACACATATGATGATAAAGTGAGACTACACATATGCTGACATTAAAAATGTTTGAAATAGCTTGTGGATTCAATTTTGTAGATATTTTTGGCATCAACATTTCTGATCACACTCTATGATCCTTGATCAGAATGGAAGAGAGAAAAATGATTGAAAGAAAAGTCCATCATTTTGTTCTATTGCAATCACACAGTGTGATCAAAAACATTGATGCCAAAAATATCTACACAATTGAATCCATAAGCTATTTCAAACATTGATGCCAAAAATATCCATATATGATGATAAAAAAAATGAGCTATCTGATGATTGTTTACTGTTCATGTTTGTAAACGGTCAATATTTCTAATGGTACTCCTTGGTGTATTCCATTTAAAAATAAAAAAGTTTTAGTTTTTCTATCATGTTTAGTTTGTAGATGCAAGATTGACCATCTAACAAGATAAACAGTAATGGGAAGAATGAGCGGGATATGAGATGGTTGCTTGTTGAATGTGGGGCATAAGGGTATAGAGCGTGGATTTCCTTGCATTTTCTTATTTAACGGTGTGTTTTCACACCACCATTCAGTTCATGGATATTGGTCTTCCCCATCTTCTATCTGATGCTATAGATGTTTCATTGTATTTTTTGTATAAATTTGTAATATCAACATAAATGAAATTTTTTTCATTTTGTACTGATAGAATATAGTCATGTTGTTATATGAATGAGCAAAAATAGTATGACTGAACAAAAATTTGTTTGATACACCGATGATGGCTATGATAAATGTCCCTTTGTGTGACTGTGGTGATGGAGTGCGCTGCATGTTGAGGACGTCACACATAGACACTAATCCAAAGCATAAATTCTGGACTTGCATAAATAACAAAAAGGTTGTTAATTGCACAATATTTAAATATTTACAAAGAATAAATATTAGTCATTATAGCAATACTAACTTAGATTTATATTGTAGGATGGCGGTGGATGTGACTACTTTCGGTGGGTCGATGACACCCCATCGATGTCTACATCATCTGCACCTTCTACACATATACTTGTTGTGGATGATGAGTGAAAGTCTTACAAGACACTCAAGACAGCGATTGCAAAAGCAGGGGCTACCTATAAAGCCGATGTCACGTTTTTATGATGTTTTCTTTGTGCAACAATCGCACTACTTTGTAGGGTCATTATGCAGAAATAGATATATATGTGGACTATAAGACTTATTTATATTTTGATGTGATATCGAGCAATGCAATCATTATTTTCTTGTTATAATATTGTTTATGATAATGTATAAAATTATTAAAAAAAAGTTAAGTTTATTATTCACAATATTAAAAAATAAATAAAAAATTGTTTATGATTTACTATATAAAAATACAAATTAATAAAAAAATTATAAATAAAAAAATGGACAAAATAAATAAAATATTAAATTGAAACATTATATAATAATTTAAAAAACTTATATTTTTTCTTGTCAAATTCTAATTCCAATTCAAAATGTAGAACCAAACACAAAAATGGATAATGTAATTTCAATTTGAAATTGCAGAACCAAACACACCAAACACAGAAATGAGAATTTCTTAGTTCTAATTCCAATTTCGAAAATGGCAACCAAACACACAAGATGGATTGTCTCAGTCATCTTCCAAGTCAACCACATGGTCCAAACTATCTTCTGAATACACAAAACCAAAATTTCAAAACTTTATTTTGAGATAATCAGATTTTGACTCAAATTTTAATTCCTCAACCAAACAGAACCTAAGTTCTCGCAAGAAAACCTTACTCATATAACTATACTCCTCATCTCTGGCCAACATTTCCTACTCCATTTCCTAACGATGTGAAAAGATATGAACTCTGTAAATAAATTTGAGTGGATTGCTGTTCAACTGCTCAAAAATACAAATATCTCCTTCCTTTATACTGTTATCACCTGTAAAACATATACAACCACCACTGAAGGTAGAGGTATTGTCCCCATAATATATATTACTTTCCAGTACTCGTTACATTCTCCATTCAGAAGTAGAACTTCACTTTTTTTTATCTTGGTAGTTGAATCGGATATTTGCATTTTTCTCGGAACTCCTGCAATTCCAAACCATAACAAATGCTAGGTAATTTATTTAAATCAACGAGGATTGTATTCATATACTACACTCTTAAACTTATCGTTCACAGACACTTTTAATATATACTATTAGAGTTCTGTAAGAAAAATAGAGAAACAAAAGCAATTTAGTATATTACATTTTGTTAAAAAGGTTTAGTTTGTTAAATACCTCTTCTTACACTCTCTAATCTTAATTTAAAATTCAAAATACGAAAATATATATATAACTAAGCAAAGGAGATAATTTGATCTCACCAACATGTAGGGTCTATTTACATTCCAAGATTTCATAACCATTCTACAAAATGGTTTATCTGATTTGAAAGGAGGGGAGAGAGAATGCCCAACGTTCTTGGATGACTCGCCTGCAACGAAAGTAAATTTATTGTTACAAACCGAATCTCAGCTTCATATTTTCAAACAAGTTATAGAACTTAAAAATTTAAAAAGCTGTATAGTTTTTAATAAAACTTTCGCTTACCATTTGATGATGATTTCCTTTTTCTTCTTTGACGTTCAGCCACAGCTTCAGGTTCATTTTTTTTTCCTCATGATTCACAAATTTGTTGCCCATTGGTTCATTTAAATTATGCATTTTGTTAGGACGAAATCTCTCATTTGAAACAATGTCTGGTTTTTTAAAATTATCCAGACTGGAATTTTTCTCACATCCAGATCTTCCATACATACGAACCTCTAAGTAAGAGTTTTCTACATAGTGGAAGACAAGAAAATCTCCTATTTGCAGGCTGTCAGAATTGGCAAATTCTCTCCATCCATTTCGAAATTCCAATGTATTGTCTGTACTATGTGATGACTGCACCTCCCACTCGTGCCCAGTTGGTCCTTGCAACACCACATGATTGTTTTTTTCATTGACGAACTCTGAAATAAACGCAGGAGGAGTGCGCTGCATGAAACACACAACACATTTTGTTTTCACAGTTGTAAATAGAGTATATGAACTTTTCTTGAAATGAATAAAATGATAGTAGAATATGTATAAAACTTACCAGTCTATCTGCAAAATCTCCAAGCAGAACTTTGAAGAAAGAGGGAGACCCATTAAAGCACCGTTTATCGTGGTATTTCCCATGAATTTTATAGCATTTTTTACAGCATACCCTGCACGGTATAAAAAGCTCTACCATTTCATCATCCATGGCCAATGAAGATGGTATAAAAAGATAACTCAGAAGAATAGGTAGTAGAAAAAGAAAACCTCACATTCTCATATACGCAAGTACAAGCTGTCTTATTGATAATTTCACATTGTCACGTGCGCAAGCTATCTTATCGACAACCTCACTAAATCAAGAAGGATATTACTAGCTATATTTCAATGCGAATGCAATAAAGAAATGATTTGAAATGTAATTAATAAACGGGCTCATATAAATAGATTTTTATTTTTTTATGGTATAGAAATGTGTTAGACTGCATTTTTAAGGGTAGGCATTATTGTATCCAAGAATAAATTAATTTGTTGTTTGTAGTCGTTTTTTGAATTTTCAAATTAGAAAACTAATTCTCATTTTCGGCCGAATGTTTGTATTAGTTAATTCCGAAAAAAAGGTGGAATTAATTTTATTCTAGGAATAAGCTTTTCATGGATTTGAAATTACATCCAAATGTATAAGTTTTTCAGGTCCATGGGTGAACGGTTAAGGGATTATAATCTTATTTTTTTATAATCTTGTTTTTTCTACAATTTTTTTTTATAATTTAAATTTTTTATAATTTTTTTTTTTAATAATCTTTTTTAAATAATTTTTTTTAATAATTTATTTTTACAATTTTTTTTATTATCTTATTTTTTTAAGTTAATAATACATATTTTAATTTAACAATATTTAAGTTAAAAATACATATAATTTTTAATAAAAAACCTAGCAACAAAAATGATAAGTTCAAAAATTAAAAATTAAAAATTAAAATTAAAAAAATGAAAAATAATTCTTATTCCAATTTCCCATTATGGGATCCAAACACATAATAGATTATTCCAGCTTTCGTTTTGAGGATTAATTAATCCGAGAATAGGTCTTTATTCTAGAATAGGTCTATTCTAGATAAGTTAATTCCAGGCACCAAACGGGCCCTAAGTGTTCCAAAGATGTTTAAGTCATATGATAGGTTTACTCCACACGTGGTGGAGTTAAATTATGTTGAAGCATTCCTTTACGAGTGAAGCGACTTGCTTTTAGGGATCAATGTTGGCCAACGTCTAAACAATAAACTAAAACTAAAACGTATATCTTATCAAGGGGACACTTAGTTTTTTTTTCCAAACTTATTTTATATATTTTACATTGCAGTGGTTAGCAAAATCATATAAGATGTAGGGGAGGAACGTCTATAAGTATGCGGGGTCTAGTACATGCTATAGTTTTGGGAAGTTTTTGGGGCCACAAATGAAAAAAAAGCTACCAAAACATGTCAGTTACGCACATAAAACAATAATAGATAAAAATAATACCACTTAAGGATTAAACATAACTTTTTTTTTGTTGGAGGGTTCAGACCTATGAGGCAGCCCAGTGAGGCATGAAGCCTGCGAGCTACCAACCAGTGAAGGCCACCTAGACATTTTAGGAACCCAATACAGGCCCACTCGTGGCTAAAACCTCTCCGGCTTAGAGCCAAGTACTGAGGAGCATCCATGCTGCCAAATTCGCCTAGTGAACGATCCCAGCCTCATCCCTTATGATGTCGGAGCCTTGCACTCAGCAAGACTTGATCCTTGGTGGGCTCGTTGTGAGCCATTAAACTTCACCGACATACCAATATATAAAAAAGTACAAAATTTGTGTTCAAACTAAGGTAGTTTGACAAGTCCACCTAGATTAGACATGAGTTGTCAATTGCACTAACACATCCTACCATGCCCAGAATTGAGTCGTATACACTAAGAAACTATTCATAAGTAAAAAAAGAAAGGAAAATAAACGTATTATACGTGTGAGGCTTCTGAAGCCTATAACTCTAAAATCATAATGCATTTAGGTGCCACGTGGTTCTCCATGAACCCAAAATATGAAGACAAGGGGTGAACGAACTCCAACAAAACAAGTATTAATGCAAGGAAGGCAACATCTAAATGGCATGTACTACCACTGCCCCGTACCATCTTCCCACCTCACTTGCACACATCCTAGTCATTTCCTGTTCAATCCTCTTGCATCGACAACCAAATTCATGTAAGGCCACCATTTTCAATTGAAGGATAATCAAATCAGAAATAAATTGCATAAACAACATAGATGTGCAATTCGAAAGAAGATTCAAAATTCAAATTGAGAATAGTACAGATATTAATGATGCCAACCATACAAAGATTACATTTGAAACATACAAATAGAATGCAAAGCATCTCATGCAAGTCATTGTTCAAACCAACAATATGCATTGAAGAGGAGGAAGAAGACATTGCGCTCATCCAAGAGGAGGAAGGGTTGTTGTTCCAAGTATTTCAAAAGTTTCAAATTAAAGAAACATTTAGAGAGCTCCATGTTCTTTTCCTCGATTCTCATATTTTAGCAATAAAATTTTGTTTAGCCAAATTTCAATAATTCACTGGTTTCAAAATACACTACATAGGTAGAGCTCCATATTTTGTCTTCACATTTCTTGTATTATTAGTTTATATTGTTCAAGCGATTCTTACTTGTTTGTAATTTTTTATGTTATGTTATGTAAATGAGTTATTATTAGTGTTCAAAACATGTTACCTTCACTTACCCATTTCATCTAATCTAACTATTTTTAGTTCCTTAAAACTCTAATTTTATATTTGTATATTTATGAGTTGTTATTATTACTCTTCAAACCATATTAGTTTCATAAAACCCTAGTTTTCTGTGTGTATAAAATCAAGAATCTTTATTGTAATGCCTCAAAATCTAGAATCTGTATCTTAACTCCTATGAAGTTGAAACCACTCTCAAACATCCCGAAAGTATATATATATAAAATGTAACTTAAGTATAAGAAATTTTTTCTTATACTTAAATATTGCATTTTATGTATGGTCCTAGTGTTTAAAGTGGCATGTAATGGC
This sequence comes from Chamaecyparis obtusa, assembly GCA_027943335.1. Classification (NCBI taxonomy): domain Eukaryota; kingdom Viridiplantae; phylum Streptophyta; class Pinopsida; order Cupressales; family Cupressaceae; genus Chamaecyparis; species Chamaecyparis obtusa. The sequence goes on along the minus strand of BSBK01007206.1, from coordinate 65,681 downwards.
CGCTTGTTGGATTTTTAGTGTGCAAGAAGGATTTTTGGAATATTTTTATTCATTTAGGAACTTTACATAGGGCACACATCCTATGGCTTGGATTGCCTAAGTCTTAGGCTCAGGCAATCTAAGCCATAGGACGTTCACCCTATAGCACATGTGCCCTATAGGGCACACACCCTATTGCTTTTCGAGGACCAAAAAATAATTTTGAACCTTTTTGGTCCCTCATCTTTGTGCATATACCCAAAGCTGGTATGATACTAGAAATTTACATATCTAAGGCCTATGAAAAATTTGATTGACAATTTCTTACTGTTGTGCTTAAGAAAGTTGGGGTTTAAACGTAAATTTTTTAACATGATCATGAATTGTGTCACCACTACCAAGTATCTTGTCCTAGTCAATGGTTTCTCCAAGAGTCTTTTATCCCATGGGGAAAGGTCTAAGGCAAGGAGACCACCTCTCGCCTTACCTCTTTATTTTGGCGGTTGAAGTGTTGGGATGAAATGTTTATAAAAGTATAGATTCTGATTCTTTAAGGGGTGTGATAGATGATTCCCAACTTCATCCTTTCTCCCACCAATAGTTTTTCAATGATACTATCTTTTTTGGTGAGGCTCACATTTCTAATGCTAAAAAATGTAAGGAGCTCCTGGAAAGCTATGCTAAGGTATTAGTCCAACATATAAACTATAATAAGAGTAAGCTCTATTTTTTTATTGTTAATAATTATCTCCAAACTAAGATTACTAAGTTTTTGGGTTGTAATGTTTCTCCTCTCCCAGAATCTTATTTGGGTCTCCCTCTTATTGGTGAGTTTTCATCTCCCGTTTATTAGAAAAACCTTATAGAGAGATTTTAAAAGAAACTTGCAAGTTGGAAAGGAAAATTGATTAGTGAAGCTTGTAAACTTCAATTGCTTGAAATTTTTTTTCCAAACATTCCTATGTTCTTTCTTTCCCTATTCAAAATCCCAGGATTAGTTGCTGATACTATAGAGTAAATTCAAAATAAATTCCTTGGGACAGGCATGAAGGATAAATCTTGACTAGATTTGGTCAAATGAGATAGGGTTTTCACCCCTAAGAAATTTGGAGGGTTGGGGATAAGAAGAATAAATAGTTTAACAAAGATCTTGTTGCTAAGATAGGATGGATTCTCATGGAGAGTAAGATGGAGTGGGATACTATCATGAAAGAAAAGTATCTTGGCAATGGAAGTCCCAATTCATTCTTATATGAACTGACATCCTCTATGGGTTCCCCTCTTTGGAAATTTATAATGAATTTCAAGAATGTTCTTAAGAATGGTAGCAAATTTGTTATAGAGAGTGAAAAAAAGGCAAGACTTTAGGAGGATAATTGGGATAAGGATAAATCTTTGGCTGAAATCAACTCCTTTTCTCAAATTAAATGATGGCTCTCTAGTCAATACAAAACCTATGTGGAGAATTATATTTATTGGAGAGAAGGAAAAGCCAATTGGAATGACTTCATAGGATAGTTGTAAAAAATAAATGATCTACCACCCTTTATCGTTAACCAATTGTTTAAGTCATATGATAGGTTTACTCCATACATGGTGGAGTTAAATTATGTTGAAGCATTCCTTTGCGAGTGAAGTGACTTTCTTTTAGGGATCACTGTTGGCCAACGTCTAAACAACAAACTAAAACTAAAACGTATATCTTATCAAGGGGACACTTAGTTTTTTTTTCCAAACTTCTTTTATATATTTTACATTGCAACGGTTAGCAAAATCATATAAGATGTAGGGGAGGAACATCTACAAGTATGTGGGGTCTAGTACATGCTATTGTTTTGGGAAGTTTTTGGGTCCACAGATGAAACAAAAGCTACCAAAACATCTCAGTTACGCACATAGAACAATAATAGATAAAAATAATACCACTTAAAGGTTAAACATAATTTTTTTTGTTGTTGGAGGGTTCAGACATGCGAGGCAGCCCAGCGAAGCATGATGCCTGAGAGATACCTACTAGAAAAGGCCACCTAGACATTTTAGGAACCTGATACGGGCCCACTCGTGCCTGAAACCTCTCTGGTTTAGAGCCAAGTACTGAGGAGCATCCATGCTGCCAAATTTGCCTAGGGCACGATCCCAGTGTCATCCCTTATGATGTCAGAGCCTTGCACTCAGCAAGACTTGATCCCTAGTGGGCTCGTTGTGATCCATTCAACTTCACCAGTAGACCAATATATATAAAAGTACAAAATTTGTGTTCCAAATGAGGCAGTTTGACATGTCTGCCTAGATTAGAGATGAGTTGTCAATTGCACTAACACATCCTACCATGCCTAGAATTGAGCCGTATACACTAAGAAACTATTCATAAGTAAAAAAAAGAAAGGAAAATAAACGTATTATACGTGTGAGGTTGCTGAAGCCTATAACTCTAAAATCATAATGCATTTAAGTGCCACGTGGTTCTTCATGAACCCAAAATATGAAGACAAGGGCCGAATGAACTCCAAAAAAACAAGTATTAATGAAAGGAAGGCAACATCTAAATGACATGTACTACCACTTCCCCATACCATCTTCCCACCTCACCTGCACACATACTAGTCATTTCGTGTTCAATCATCTTGCATTGACAACCATGTAAGGCCACCATTTTCAATTGAATGATAATCAAATCAGCAATAAATTGCATAAACAACATAGATGTGCAATTCGAAAGAAGATTCAAAATTCAAACTAAGAACATTACACATATTAATGATGCCAACCATACAAAGATTATATTTGAAACATACAAATGGAACACAAAGCATCTCGTGCAAGTCATTTTTCAAACCAACAATATGCATTGAAGAGGAGGAAGAAGACACGGTGCACATCCAAGAGGAGGAAGGGTTATTTTTCCAAGTATTTCAAATGTTTCAAATTAAAGCAACATTTAGAGAGCTCCATGATCTTTTCCTCGATTCTCATATTTTAGCAATGAAATTTTGTTTAGCCAAATTTCAATATTTCACTAGTTTCAAAATACACTAGATAGGTAGAGCTCCATATTTTGTCTTCACATTTCTTGTATTATTAGTTTATATTGTTCAAGCGATTCTTACTTGTTTGTAATTGTTTGTGTTATGTTATGTAAATGAGTTATTATTAGTGTTCAAAACATGTTATCTTCACTTACCCATTTCATCTACTCTAACTATTTTTAGTTCCTTAAAACTCTAATTTTCTATTTGTATATTTATTAGTTGTTATTATTACTCTTCAAACCATATTAGTTTCATAAAACCCTAGTTTTCTATGTGTATAAAATCCAAAATCTTTATTGTAATGCCTCAAAATCTAGAATTTGTATCTTAACTCCTATGAAGTTGAAACCACTCTCAAGCATCCTGAATGTATATATAAAATGTAACTTAAGTATAAGAAATGATTTCTTATACTTAAATATTACATTTTATGTATGGTCCTGGTGTTTAAAGTGGCATGTAATGGCCGGTTGTTGGATTTTTAGTGTGTGAGAAGGTTTTTTGGAATGTTTTTATTCATTTAGGAACTTTACATAGGGAACACATCCTATGGCTTGGATTGCCTAAGTCTTAGGCTCAAGCAATCTAAGACATAGGACATTCACCCTATAGCATGTGTGCCCTATAGGGCATACACCCTATTACTTTTGGGGGACCAAAAAATAATTTCGAACCTTTTTGGTTCCTCATCTTTGTGCATATACCCAAAGCTGGTATGATACTAGAAATTTACATATCTAAGGCCTATGACAAATTTGATTGACAATTTCTTACTATTGTGCTTAAGAAGTTTAGGTTTAAACATAAAAATTTTAACATGATCATGAATTGTGTCACCACTACCAAGTATCTTGTCATAGTTAATGGTTTCTCCAATCTAGTCTTTTATCCCACGGGGAAAGGTCTAAGGCAAGGAGACCACCTCTCGCCTTACCTCTTTATTTTGGCGGTTGAAGTGTTGGGATGAAATGTTTATAAAAGTATAGATTCTGATTCTTTAAGGGGTGTGATAGATGATTCCCAACTTCATCCTTTCTCCCAACAATAGTTTTTCAATGATACTATCATTTTTGGAGAGGCTCACATTTCTAATGCTAAAAAATGGAAGGAGCTCCTGGAAAGCTATGCTAAGGTATTAGTCCAACATATAAACTATAATAAGAGTAAGCTCTATTTTTTTAATGTTGATAATTATCTCCAAACTAAGATTACTAAGCTTTTGGGTTGTAATGTTGCTCCTCTCCCAAAATCTTATTTCTGTCTCCCTCTTATTGGTGAATTTTCATCTCCCCTTTATTAGAAAAACCTTATAGAGAGATTTCAGAAGAAACTTGTAGGTTGGAAAGAAAAATTGATTAGTTAAGCTTGTAAACTTCAATTGCTTGAATCTTGTTTTCCAAACATTCCTATGTTCTTTCTTTTCCTATTCAAATTCCCAGGATTAGTTGCTGATACTATAGAGTAAATTCAAAATAAATTCCTTGGGATATGCATGAAGGATAAATCTCGACTAGATTTGGTCAAATGAGATAGGGTTTGCACCCCTAAGAAATTTGGAGGGTTGGGGATAAGAAGAATAAATAGTTTAACAAACATCTTGTTGCTAAGATAGGATGGATTCTCATGGAGAGTAAGATGGAGTGGGATACTATCATGAAAGAAAATTATCTTGGCAATGGAAGTGCCAATTCATTCTTATATGAACTGACATCCTCTGTGGGTTCCCCTCTTTGGAAATTTATAATCAATTTCAAGAATGTTCTTAAGAATGGTAGCAAAATTTTTATAGGGAGTGGAAAAAGGCAAGACTTTGGGAGGATAATTGGCATAAGGATAAATCTTTGGCTGAAATCAACTCCTTTTCTCAAATTAAATGATGGCTGACTAGTCAATAGAAAACCTATGTGGAGAATTATATTTATTAGAGAGAGGGAAAAGCCAATTGGAATGACTTCATAGGACACTTGTAAAAAATAAATGATCTACCACCCTATATCGTTAACCAAATGTAAGAAAGTTTGAGATCTCTATCCCTGCTCTTGCTGGATTGTGTCCTATCTTCCCATTCTAATGATGATAGATGTATTTGGAAGTACAACTCTTCATATCTCTTCTCTTTTAGTTCAGCTTACTAGAATATAGAAAGGAAGGTGGATAATGAGGAACTATGGAGGTATCTCTAGATCTAAATATTTTCCACAAAATCAATTATTTCTGGCTGATTGAAGCTCATCGAAGGATTCTCATTGTGGACAATTTTAATAGGCATTTCTTTTTTTTTAATAGATGTATTCTTTGTCAAAGAGGCAATGAGTCCATTGATCATATTTTTATCCTTTGTCCCTTTACTATAGATATTTGGCATCTGGTCCTCTCATCCCTAAATGCGATTTGGCTAATGCCTAGCACTATGGGTTTTGTAATGATTCATTAATGGAGCTTTAGTCCTCTCAATCACCCTATCCTAAAAAACCTATGGGCCCAAATTCTCCCCTTCATTACCTAGAATGTCTGGAAGGAGAGAAGCAATAGAATTTTTAGGGACCAAGCTAGAATGAGGTCAGTTCTATTTCAAATAATAAAGTAGAAAGTGGTTAAAAATTATAGTGTTGCTTCCTTTTGAAAAGGGAAAAGTATACCTACGTTGTAGGACTTGAGAATTAAATAATAAAAAAATATTCATCAAGACCTCCCCAATATTGATTGGTATAGCATTTAGAAAAGAAGGTTAACTACTTGGATGTCCCCAAAGATAGGATGGGTGAAATGTAATGTTGATGGTTGTGCTAAGGGAAACTCTGGGATCTATGGTGCTTGAGGTTTTATAAGGAATTATAATGGATTTTTAATTGAAGGATTTGGGAAAAACCTAGGGGTTGGGACCAATAACCAAAATAGAGTTATGGATTCTTGGAAAGGAATAAAATGTTTGAAAGACCTAGATTATGACAGAGTTAAATCTTATAGGGGTATTGTAAAATGACTATGGATCATCTGCAGGGTAATGCTAGTTGCCCTTGGAACATATCTAGTCTGATGGAAGATTGTAAAAGACCATGCTTTCTACTTTCAGTCGGTATAGGATCCTCCATACTCTTATAGAGTGTAATAGATCTGCATATTTTATGGCTAACTAGGGCCTCAATTCCCATGATTGGAGTTACATCTATACACACTAAATAGTGCACTTCTCTAAGTCATTACTTCTAAGGGAATCCATGAATGGGAAACCTTGAGAAAGCGACCTAGAGCTCCCTAGGCATGGAGTCACAAGGATTTTGATGGTGCTCTTAGCTAGAGCTATTGAAGCATGAAACCTTGCTAGTAAACCACACAATGGGAGATTCAAAGAGACAAGGGAAAGAGTGCCAATATCCTCAAGAATCAACAATGAAAATGCAATGCAATGCAAGCTATGTTAAGAATGAAGATGCAAGTGAAGCTATGAAAGGAAAGTATTACAAACCCTTGCTAATTAAGCTATGTGAGCTAATTTAGAGCACAAAGGAAACTAAGCTAGATTCCATGAAAGCTATGATGGAAGAAAGAAACTAGAATGCAAGAATGATCTCCAAAAGCTCCAAAGTCTCCAAGAAATCCTGCAGCATAAGATTAACATAAAAAGTTGGGATCTAAGAATGAGAAAAGAGCTCTCCTTTTAAAGGATTTGAAAAGGAATAGACCATGAAGATTAAGAGGCAAAATATTTAATCAAGGGTGGAGCTTGAAAGAGGGGCAATCCATGTGCACAAATATCCTCCAATGAGAAAATAAAAGTTGACTTTTGTGTCCATATGAGACAAAAAAGTGTTTTTCTTCTTTTTATAAAATAAGAATAATACTTTATTTGTGCAACTTAGGATAAGAGGAAAAGTGGGGGCTTTTTATTTACTAAAAGGGGAGGAAATTCCTTTTAAATAAATAAAGACTTTAGGATAAAATGGTTAGCCCATGGGAAAATAATCGAATAAATGATAAAGCTAGGATTTGATCAAGGAAATTGATATAATTGAAAAATGTTGATTTTTGACAATATTGATTCGGGGATTTGATAAATTGCTAAATGGGGGCCCAAAGTTTAGGTGACCATTTTAGGGTGCATACATTTTGCCCTCTTGGACTAATGTGAGATCGATTTGGGATCACATGTAGTCAAAGAATGGAATTGAAATGTGAGATCGATTTGGGATCACAAAAAAATCCAAACATGTGTTTGATGGATGGGAACATATCAGGACAAGCATAAGCTGACAAAGATAAGCTGAAAGACAAGACCAACACCTATATAGCTAGGTGATAATGAAGTCTCAAATAAGAGATAAGAATCTCAAGCAAAGCTGATTGATAAGCTGAATCAAAGATTAAAGCTGATAGGTACTACCCCCTCGGAATCGAAATCAAAATCAAGTAGAGGAGAACAAAAAATTGATAAACTTGATCAAGTCACTAGAAATCATAATCAAAGGTGAAGGATGATAGGATAACCATCAAGCAGTGAAGATATGCCCCAGTTTGACTAGGTTTGACTAAGAAAGATACAGGATAAAAATGAATTCAAACCTCAAACAGATGAATCGAATGAAGATGAATGAAAGACTAGGAGTTTGAAAGAGATGGGGGTGAAGAAATAAAGATGCCCTGACAAAGATCAAAGGATCAAGCCTCAAATGGTCAGTCAACTGTGCAGAAGAGGGAGAAAATTTTGAAATGAGATTATGACTATCAAGATGAACTCAGATTTCAATTTCGATCCCAAAAATGGATCCAAGATGTCAAAATTAGCTAGGGGTACAATTTTCACACAATTCTGAGGTGGTTTGAAAATTAGGTCAAAAAGTCAAAATGCTATAAACGGGGTAAAAAGGTCATTTTCAAAATCATTTGTCTTTTAGTGATTTGAGAATCTCAAGAGCTTAGAGAGATAAAATGGCCCAACAAGCAGCAATCTTGGTCCACAGGGATTGATTTGAGCGCACCCGGTTGCACAATCAGCCTCCGCAATATGGTGCCCCGGTATGTTTCCAAAAAAAACTCACCCTTGTAGGTCATTTAATGAGCATTTATGTCATTTAAAACATGTTTTTAATTTTTAAAATTTTTTTCAATTTTTACTCATACGAAATTTCATACGATACTTAGAAATTATCGTACTCTTTAATAATATCTATCGTTGGATAGTTCATGGGTCAAAATAGTATCGCACGGGTATGTAATCCAGTATTGCATGATACCAGATGAAATATTGTGCGATCCTATGAAAACTATCACACTTAAAGATATTGAGGAAAGTATCACATGATACTTAATCAAAAAATAGAATCACACAGTATAGAAAAATGACATGCTTTAATCTTTTTGAGAAAAATGACATGGGTCCAGACAATGTTTGCATTTTAAGATGTTTTGTACTAATTTTATACATCCATCGTGATATGATTTGACATCTGGTTTGGGTTAAATGGATTGTAGGAGAACTTTCCTATGCTGCTCATTAGAGCGCTGAGAGTGACTGGGCTATGATGTGTCCAAGATCTAGATGATCCGGGACGGGCTGACCTGAGGGAGATGGGCTTCGGTTACTTGCTGCAGATGCCCCACATTTAGGCAAATCATAGTTTATTGACAACATTGGTTAAGAGGTGGCATGGTGAGCATAACACCTTTCACTTGCCCACTGAAGAGGCTACTATTATCCTGGAGGATGTCTATCAAATCCTTAGAAATCTGAGCCACGGAGATCCTATAAGTATAATCATGTTTATAGATAGTCATAAATGTAAAGTTTTCATATGATAGAAACTGACATGATTGTTTGTTGGCATAGGTGTACTACAATAAGGATCCGACTGAGGGGAAATAGATTATGCAGGACATGTTATAGGATGTCACATTTGTGGATAAACACCTCAGCTAGGATCGGCTGATGGATGAGTTCAGTAGGGACTTCTTGGTGCTATGCATTGTATGTTCCATAGTGGCACAGGCTCTCATTACAGATAGGAGCTAGAAAGGGTTCCAATTGGGCTGGCGTCGATTAGTGGTGGATTTGATAGCACACCCACAGTGGATGGCATGGGGCCCAGCCATCCTTGCTGATATGTACCATGAGCTCCATGAGATCATCTACTGGGAGAGCAAGACTTGGGCATGTAGTGCTATCCTAGCACAGGTATGGGCATGGGAGCACATCGTCATTGTCTATCCACATGTGCAACTGAGGGAGCGGAGATGCCCCTACATCTATAGATACACAGGGTTCATGTCACAGCCACATAGCGAGGATGTGACATATTACAGGAGGTTACTGGATGAGCTCACCTCATTTCAGTGGAGACCATACAGCGCTTGTGAGTAGTGGGGTGATCGGGAGGAGGAGTTGGGTTACATGCTATGCAGCCGGCCACTGGTAGGTCAACACTCGGATATAGTCGAGTGGTTTGTGATCACCTAAGTTTGGAGATAGTTCAGGTGATAGCAGAGGGTGCCCACTGAGACCACTACTTATGCTTGGGTTAAAGATGAGGAGGGATAGGGTTGGCTGCCGATGCTGGACTACCAACAGGTAGTACAGGATACTGCAACTATCCGTAGGGAGTCATGGGACTATCTCCTAGATATGGTAGATGCAGGGGCAGATGTAGCGTACAGGGCAAAGTGATAGAGGTGGCCCTTCCCTAGGTTTACTGTACCTGATGCATAGCCAACATCATAGGGGGATGATGGAGATGACAGGGATGGAGGGGATGGAGGAGGAAGAGGGAGAGCTAGGGAGATAGGACAGAGCTCTCGATCAGGTGGCCAGAAATGCTCATGGGGATAGGGTTTTTCTGATGAGGGGGATGACATGGCGATGCCATCTTGTTGACGGGTGGATGCTGGGCAGGATCAGCCTCTAGGGGGAGAGGATCTGAGAGCAAGGATCTAGGTCCTAGAGATAGAGATGCAGTAGCTACGGATCACTATAGCTATCAGAGACTAGCACCTGACTAATCTAAGAGTTGAGATAGAGTGGTGGGAGAGGGTGGCACAGGATGATGTAGCAGAGATCTGGTGAGAGGCAACACAAGTTGCTTATTATCATGGTCTCTACATACAGGCTATACCAGAGGGACAGAGAGCACCACCCTACTCTACGATAGCTAGGAGATCTAACATGGTACCAGATAGAGTGGCAGCACCACCTATACCACCACTAGCTCCTCATGACAGTGCTAGTGAGTCCTAGGTCTAGGTTTAGGATAGATGTATAGAGATATACCCTGGGACATTATCCAGATTTGGGATCCCACATTGTATTTGTATCATGACATTTATATATGAGATTTACTGGATTTGTGATATATCTTGTGTATTTGTCCCACTTGTGATGGATGTTTCAGTTTTTATATTGTCTTGTCATATTGCTCAAAATGTATGATATATATTCTCATGTATAATCTCTCTCATAGATGTATGTTTAGTTCTCATGTTTATGATATAGACTCATGTTTCTGAAAATGATCTCTTTGGGATATAGATGTTATGATAAGATTAACCCCTTGTGATGACAGGAACATGACGTGATGTGAAAGACAAGGAGCAAAATACATGATCGAGAAAAGGAAGGGTGAGCGCAGTTGACCAATAGGTCCACGGAAGATGAAAGGAGAGCTCTCTCCATATGCAAGATGCAAAACTAAACTAACATGAACTTAAAAATGCAAGCTACTATGAAAAGTGGTTTACTTGCAAGGTCACAAAGCTTTTAAACTCTAATATTCATCATCGAGCATTATTGGTAGTGTCACAAGATCATACAATACACACTACTATGACTATGTGAATCTAAATATGATCTATATCAGATAGATATGTGGGAATCCCACCTAGGCACCAAAGACATATAAGTCAAGATGACTAGTGTAGTGAGATTACCTAAGTTTAATATGGCAAGATTATACTCGCATCGAGACACAAGGAAAGTCAAGATGACTATAAGTATGCACTTGCGAAAATAGTCAAGGATAATACCTTGTAGACCCCAATTTCAAGTGGAACAAGCATAAATGCTAATGATAGTTAGGACCAACAAAATATACCCACAAGAAGAAAAATCAATAAAACATGTCCTCATGCCTCTAGTCTCCTAGCTTGGCATCATTGAAAACTATTAGGGAGAGAACACTCATCAAACAAATCATCATAGACAGCACACAAAGAAATAAAGTCAAACAAGTCTCAGCGAGTCGAGTGTTTTAAGTGCGTGTGTGTAGGTCATAGAGTCAAAATTTGAGTATCACATCTACCAGTGAGAAAATATCATACCATGCTAGACTGGGAGGAAGATATCTGATAAGTGTTGAGAAACACTTCACGCTAGGGTACTGTTGAAAAAAATAGTATGGGGTGGTGTTGAAAAACACCATTTGCAAGATGCCCTAAAGACCAATGCATCCTAGAGACCAAAGCTAACACAATTATGCCCCCTAGACAAAGATGAAGACCAATTTCAAACCAAGGCAACAAGGTCAAGGCATGATGGAGGAAGGCTAAGTGTTGAGGATGCATGCTAAAAGACAAGGGTGCAAAGGCCTCAAGTAGCGCATGTTTCTAGGTTTCACCACTTGGAGATTTTTTTATTTTTTCAATTTTTTTGTATTTTTGCTACCAAGGCGCCTGTTTCCAGATTTTCACCAAGGCACTTTTTCTATTTTTTTGAACTTTTTGAATTTTTTTATTTTTTTGTATTTTTTCAGGACTTTATATGCTTTTAGGATTTTTTCAGTGTCATATATGAATTTTTTTGAAATTTTTTCAGGATCAATAAATATGTACAAAGGATGCCCCTAGATAGAATAGGCATCATGGATAGAACTTCTTTAGGTGCAAAACATTGATAGGATCAGGGAGCTGCTCTCCCTCTGGATCAAATAGTAAATAAGTACTTGTACCAAAAGCAATAGTAATGATGTATGGTCCAAGCCAATTAGGTTTTAATTTCCCTTTTTGCTTTCTATGTTGTTGGTTCTTAGGGTTCTCTCATAGGAAAAGATCCCCCACTTGAAATTCTCTAGGGTGAACCTTCTTGTTGAATGCTTTGGACATATGCTTTTGGTAAAATCTTATGTGATCAAAAGATGCTTTATGATTTTCATCTAGAAGTTCTAGTTCTTGTAGCCTCATGGCATCGTAGTCTTCATTTGTCACTAGACCTTTAAGGGAAACTCTAAGAGAAGGAATCTCCACCTCTAAAGGTAACACTGCTTCAGCACCATAAGTGAGGGAAAATGGAGTAGCCCCTATTGGAGTAAGAATACACATTCTATAGGCCCACAAGGCTAGATTTATTTGTAGATTCCAATCTCTACCATTCTTGTGAACTATTCTATGGAGAATTTTAAGAATGGTCTTATTCGAAGCCTTTGCTTGTCCATTTCCTTGTGGGAAGTAAATGGAGGACCAATGCTATTTTATCTTGAATTTCTTGTAGAGATGTTTAAGGTCCTTGTTTTTAAACTGACCTCCATTGTCAATGATTATTTTAGAAGGCACTCCATACTGATAGATGATATGGTTCAAAATAAACAAAGAAACTACTTGCCTAAGGCAACAGAAAGTGGGACAGCTTCTACCCATTTGGTAAAGTAATCAGTAGCAATGATAATGAACTTGTTTCCACCTGATGAGTTGGGATGAATCTTCCCAATGAGGTCAAAGGCCCAGCGCTGAAATGGCCAATGAGAAATAGAAGGAATAAGCTCTCTTCCTGGAGCATGTATCAGGTTACCATGTTTCTGACACTTTTCGCAAGATTTAGCAAAGGCTACTACATTTATCTGCATGGTAGGCCAATAGTACCCCACCCTAAGCAAACTTCAGGCCATGGAAAGACCATTAGAATGTCCTTGACAAATGCCCTCATGAATGTCAACTAATGCTTGGTTGGACTCATCCTTTTCTAAACACCTAAGAAGTGTCCCATCTAAACCCCTCCTATACAGATCACCAGAGATAAGGGTGTGGCGAGAGGCATTTCGGGTTAGGTTTCTTTGTTTAGAATGATTGAAGGTTTTAGGAATAGTACCATCATAGAGGTATGAATAAATGGCATCATAGCGGGATGACTCATGGCCAATAAGGGTACAAACAACTTGGCTTTCTTGGGAGTCATAGATAGGGTAACGTAGCTCTTCCACCAATAATTCAAATCTGGATTCATGTTGTTCTAGCTGAAGAAGTGAAGCCAATGTAGCCATAATATCAGCTACTTTATTCTCTACTCTAGGGATTTGCTTAAATGTAACAAAGGTGAAATATCATCACAATGAATCAACCATTTTCTTATAGGGTACCATTTTTTCATCTTTGGTTTGGTATTCTTCATTAACTTCATTGACAATTAATTATGAATCCCCATAGATATGCAGCTCTATGATTCTCTAGTCTATTGCCATTTTTAATCCATTTGTCAAGGCCTCATACTTAGAAATGTTATTCATACATGGGAACAATAGTTTGTAGGACTTAGGAATTGTGTACCCATGAGGAGAAACAAATAACACTCCTACTCCTAAACCATTTTGCATAAAAGAGCCATCAAAGAACATCTTCCATGTTCTTGCAGTCATGTACATTATGTGCTCATCTAGAAATTTAACTTGAATTGGTGCTTTGTCTCGAATTGGAAAATCAGCCAATTGGTCTACAATGGCTTGTCCTTTTATAGCCTTACGCTCAACATACTCTATGTCAAATTCTGATAAGATCATCATCCACTTAGCAAGTCTACCTGTGAGAGCAGCCTTACCAAGAAAATATTTGAGAGGATCAATTTTTGCAACGAGGTGTATTGTATGCGCAAGCATGTAATGTCACAAATTTTGGCAAGAAAACACCACTGCAAGGCAAGATTTTTCAATACTAGTGTAATTGACCTCATATGACACAAGAGTACGACTGATGTAATATATAGCTCTTTCTTTTCTAGTATCATCAAGTTGAGCCAATAATGCCCCCAAGGAAGATTATGTTGCTGACACATACAATATGGGTGGTTTTCCTATGATAGGAGGCGTTAAGATTGGAAGATTGGCCAATTATTGCTTGATTTGGTCCATGCTTTGCTGACAATCTTCATTCCAAACACATTTAACCCCTTTGTGTAAAGTCTTATTAAAGGGTTGAGCTCTATTAGCCAGTTGTGAAATAAACCTCCTTATAGATTGAAGGCATCCTTGAAGACTCCTCATTTGACTGATGTTTTTGGGAGGTGGTATATCCAATATTGCTTGAACTTTCTCTGGGTCTACCTCTATTCCTTTAGCTGAAATGATAAATCCTAGGAGTTTTCTAGAAGTGACTCCAAATGCACACTTTTTGGGATTTAGTCTTAATTGAAACTGCTCCATACGATCTAGAATAACTTACAAATCACCTAGGTGTGTATCCCTTTTTTTGGATTTTGCCAAGGTGTCATCCACATAATCTTCCATATTCTTATGCATCATGTCATGGAAGATAGTAGTCATAGCTCTTTGATAAGTAGCTCCTGCATTTTTTAATCCCAATGGCATGACATTCTAGCAATAGGTTCCCCATGCGTAAGTCAATGTAGTCTTTTCCTGGTCTTCAGGAGCTATTTTGATTTGATTATACCAAGAAAAACCATCCATCAACGAATAGATCTCATAACCTGCAGTCATGTCCACTATCATGTCTATATTTGGAAGTGGAAAATCATCCTTTGGGCATGCTTTATTAAGATCTCTAAAATCTATGCAGACATGAATGGACTTGTCATGTTTTGAAACTAGTACAATATTGGATATCCATTCGGCATAATCAATGGCTCTTATAAATCCTGCATTGAGGAGTTTTTCTAATTCATCTTTGACAAGAAGAGCTATGTGAGGATGCATTTTCCTCAATTTATGTTTTACTAGTTTTATACCTGGAGCTATGGACAAGTGATGCATTATGGGATTGGTGTCCAACCCTAGCATGTCTGAGTAAGTCCAAGAAAAATTAATCTTCTTGGTTTGTAGGAACTTGGTATATGCTTCTTTTTCTTGTATTGATAGAGATTGAGCCAAATGTACTATTTACAGAGCCTCCTATGTATTCAAATTAACTACCTGTGTAGGCTCAACAAGCTCTAAAGATCTGTCTTGAAAGTAACTTGGGAGATGATCAAGTACCTCATCCTTAGGTGCCTCAGAGAGGTTTTCACCCTTGGATATGTCCTTTATTTTTACTTTTTTAGGTTCTGACACCGCCGCACAGTGGTTTTCACCATTAGAACTCTTTTTCTTTTTTTCTTTTCTTTTCATTTTGCGATTAAGGTACTTGATATCTGGAAATATCATGCTTGTAGTTGGTTCGCTGGTGGAAGAGACTACAGGTTCAAGAGCATTTAGGTAACATGCTATCTCATAGTCATTTTGGAAAGTTAGGAGCTGAGGCTCTTGATAGAGCTAAGACAAATCAATTAAGTGAGGATTGGCAAGGGGCAGGTCAATGACTGGTTCAATATTGTGTATGTGAATGGTATCATCTCTTGTGATTGCAGAGTTAAGGTCTGTCAAGTATCCCTCTAAGGTACCCAAATCAGGACTTATCCTACCAAGCGAAGCATCATTCACTAAAGCGACTCATGGATTCCAATCCTCTAATCCTACACTAGACTCATTGGCTACCTCGGGTTGGGAACCATATATATGGACAACATCAATGTCCATGTCAATTGTAGAACAATCAGAAAGAGATTCCCATTCATACTCATGTGAGTCCATATCTGAATCCTGGCTAGGATGTTTACACCAAGCATATTTTTTAGGCCTTGAGGTAGAGGCTTTGATGTCACCAAGGGTAACACCTTCTTGAATGCCATTTGTGTATTGATGTTCTGGAATAGGATCCTCAACATGATCTTCAATAGTGGATACTTCTTGTTCTAGTACCCAATCTTCACACCTATCTAACTAGAGTATCCGAATCTCCCCAAAGGAGATTGGTGGAAGGGACCCAATCTTCACACCTATCTTGTTGATTTTGAAAATTGGGTATGTAGCTTGATTCATCATCACTATCCATCACAGCAAGGATAGGAGTAGTTTTCTTGTCAGGGTCCTCTTAGTCACAGATTAGATGCTAGAGACGAACCACTCAATCATGCTCTTTTTGGGCCCAGGTCTAAGACACAAGGGTGTACCCTCTTCCATAGACCTTAGGAGAGGGAGAGAAGTTCTCATTATGCATTTATTTGTCTTCTCTATTGATCCAGTCCTTGACAGCTACCTCTTCTTTTTCATCCTATATGGGCACTGAGGACTCTACAAATGTACCAAATAGAGTCATTGCTGAGGAAGAAGGACGCATCTCTTGTGAAGGTTTACCATAGGACCTAGGTGAGACTGGAAGTTTTGTAAAGGAGTCAATTTGATAACCCCCCATACCAAGGTCTATGGCCTTAAGCTTATTCTGGCATTGTGCTAAAGTAGCATCAAAATCTTCTACTTCTCTATTGAGAGGAACATGAGTCCCTACTGAAATTGCATTAACACATAATGTGCTATCCCCGGGTATACAAACTTCTACTCCATTATAGGGGAACTTAACACATTGGTGGTAGGTGGATGACACTACTTGCATGTCATGGATCCATAGTCTACCAAGTAGGATATTATATGCTAAAGGACCAGCATCAACAATTTGGAACAAAATGTCCCTTTCAACAGGGCCAATCCTGTTAGGAAGGACGTCCAAGCCTTTGGAGCTTCTCTCTGCCTCATCGTAGGCTTTAATGGTAATTTTCTTTCAGGTATCAATAACTTGCTTAGAATAACCTAGTATTTTCAACAAACTCAAGGAACAACTATTGAGCCCAACACCCCCATCAATCAACACACACCTGACATGGGTCTTGTGGATCATGACTTCGATATGAAGGGAAAGATTATGCGGATGGCTTAAGTCTTTGTCATCTTCTTCTGAGAATGTGAGGTAATGAGGGTTGGCAAGGTGGTTAACCATGTTTTAGAATTGGTCAACATCTATATTGTTAGGAACATTGGTTGTACGCAAAGCATCCTCAAGGACATGCTTATGTCTTGGGGACAATTCCAAGAGTTCAAAAATTGAGATTTGAGTTGGTGTTCTTTGTAACTAGTCAACAAGATTGTAGCTCATTTCAAGATTGACTACTGACTTGGTGGTGACATTCTTGGATGTCACTTGCTTGGGTTTGCTGGACTGATTGGAACTAGGACCTCTAATAACCACAGGACCTTGACTTTGGCTTCTGGTGATAGCATTAAGAGTTTGGGATGACCTTTGAGAGTGACGACCCCTAAGCATCACCATAGGTTCTTCATCAAATATAGGAGGAGAGCCCACATCATGACCATAAGAATCTTTGTTTCACATCATGTTGACATTTTCCTCGACAATCTCAAGCATATTAACCACATTTTTTGCACCTATGTAGGTACAGTTGATTTCAGCCTTGCCATTCTTGGGTTTAGAGGTTTCCCCCTTTTCATATTTGGGCAAAGGCTCCTTGAATTCTTTGTGGTCTGCATTGGTATTCAACCCATCAATCTAAAGTTTGCCACTTTCAATAAGATCCTGGATAAGGTGTTTAAGTTTCCAGCAATGTTCGATGTCATGTCCAATGCCATTGTGGAATTTGCAAAAAGCTTTTTCATTCCACCAATGTGGCTTAATGTTAGGTATGTGGAAATTTTATGGAGCTTGTGGCTGTGCAAGATTATTGGCAAGAAGGGTCTTGAAAACATCCTCATAGGAGTCTCCTAGTTTAGAAAACTACCGAAACTTTTTCTTAGGCTTTTCTTGATACTTTGGTTTATGCTCTTGATGGTTGGAGGATGTGTTGAGCTTCATAGCTTGAACTGCACTAGACAAATGGAGGACTCCTTGATCCTTGGGTTGGGAAGAGTCCACAACTCCAATGTTGACTACTTGCTTATTCTTTTTCTAGTGCAAGTGTTTACCTTTGTCCTTATTAGCATTGTTAGGATTTTGACCATTGTTGTTATTGCTATGTTTGGACAAAATGCCTTGTTCTTTTAAGATGTCCTCAATTCGACATGCGGTCTCAACCATAGTATTGAAGGAATCAAAAACCATCTTCTGAACCTCATAACACATTTCAGGCACCAAATTACTAACAATGATGTCAATCCTTTCATGCTCAAGAATAGTCCTAGAATAGCGGGAGCACAATCGTCTCCACCTTTGCAAGAAGGTAACAAAGGATTCCCCTTGGTTTTGTTTCAAATTTCATAAGTCCAACATAGTGACTGATCTTGACAAGTTGTATGCAAAATGTTGAATGAATCTGTGGACAAGTTCTTTGAAAGTTTTGACAGGAGGGGTTATGTTGGTAAACCACTCCATGGTTTGGCCCTTGAGGCTCCTTGGAAATAATCTCATAAGATAGGAGTCATCTTGGTGAAACTCAAAACTCATGATGTAAAACTGATGCACATGATCATGTGGGTCACCATTGCCATCATACTTGTTTTATTGGGGGATTTCAATTTTCCTAGGAAAATCCTTCATAGTTACACTTTTTTCGAAAGGATTGCGACAAATAGAATCAAGTGAAAAGGAACTTTTAGGTGCCAACAACTTTTCCATCATACCTTTGAGTTGATTGATTTCCTCTTCTTGAGAGGGTCCTTGTTTCTTGATTCTCCTATCCACATCAAAGTTGTAAGGGACTCTGGCACCCTTGTTAATCAAGCTCTCTAGGAACCTATCTTTGTTTTGATCAAGGTACTTCTCCACATATTGTTGGAATAGTGGCTCTTGTTGCATTCTCATAAAATCTTGATCATCAAAACTTGCACTACTTCCTCCATGTTGAGAGCCATGATGAGATCATTGGGAGGCTTGTCTTGAGTTTCTAGGAGGCATTCATCTCCTATGTTGTGAAATCCTCCTTCCTCTAGGACTAGGAGATCTTGAAGGGGTCCTTGACCACCTTCTACTTCATGGGGTTCTTGAGGGAGTAGATGGTGGAGAGTTGTTTCCACTGTTGGTACCCCTTTTGTTAAATTGATCATTGAGTTGTTGGGCTAAAAGCCTATCTTGTTCCTCTTGGAATGCTTTTCTTCTGAACTCTAGCAAAGCTTGTTGCTCTTCCTCTAGGTGTCTAAACCTTTCTTCTTTACCGGCTTGTTCATCCAAAAAGGCTTTCTTTTCATGCTAAATTATTTTAAGCCTTTCATTATCATATCTTGAGGTTTTTTTGAGCGGCAAGCTGGACCTTGAATGTTTGAACAAGTCATTCATGAATGTAGCATTCACATGAGCATCACTAGATTCATTGTTTTGGTCTTCATGTTGTGACCATGCATCTTGGTGAGCTTGCCCATAATGTCTTTCATCTCTTTGATGGGCGTCTAAATATCTTGAGTTAATAGGGGGTGATTCAGGTTGATTGTCATCACCAAACAACATGTTATCCCTATGTCTTTGGAAAATGTCAACAAGAGTTTGATCCATCGCTTCTCTTTATCTCCTAGTCAAGGTGTAGCTCATGTCCATATTTGATTGAGAAGATGGTAAAGAGGTACTCAAATCACTAGGATTTCTCTTTGGGTCAAACCAAGCCTCAAACTCGCTCCTAGGTGATTGATCAAAGATGGGTTTCTTTCCCTTTCACTTTTGACGAGTTTGGACTAAGGGTAATTGTTCAAAGACAACTTGAGGTCATTTTCCTTGACTAACTTGGTACCTTGTCATAACCGACATGAAAGAAAAAAACCCTTGGTGATAAGATGACCTTATGAAATGTCAATACCAAACTTATGATAGTGAAAGTGTTCAATTGTCCAAAAAGAAATGGTAAGATAGAAAGCTACAAAAGGTGCAAACCAACACTTCCACAGAGGTGTATAATAAAAGGATGAGTATCCTAACACATATGGACTAGGAGGAAGGATTTACCAAATATATAATTGAAATTGAATTTTGATGGAGGTGAATTGGACAAAAGAGTACTAAAATTCTCCAAGCATGTTACCAAAGAATCTAAAGGTGTACTTTTCCAACAAGGATGATCTCTAACTTATTGATGCCAAGCAAGACTACTTTGCAAAATCAGAGAAGACTAATTCAAGGGGTCTAAAAATAGGAAACCAAGGTACAAACAGGTTTCTAGCAGTAGAGTAAGTCACCTACTAAAATTTGGTCGACTAAGGAAAGACTGAAAATTGCATAAATCAAACAGGTAGCAAAAAGACTTTGTGTGATAGTTTCTAGGCTAATAGTATGATAATTTCTGACCAGACGATATTTATCAGTAAGCAATGCAACAGTTTCTAGGTAGCCTGTGTGATACTTTCCAGGTAAACAGTGCGATAGTCTTCTAGTGACAAACTATTGCATGATAATTCTTAGTACAGTGTGCGATACAGTTTCAAGATCATACGAATCTTGACCAGTGAATGCTAAAAATCTTAGTTTTAAGGGTAGTTTGGTCAAAATTTTAGTTTGAAGGTTGGATTTTTTTATTTCAAGAACAGTGACAATAGTAAATAAATAGGTTTGCAAATAGTAGGTGATCAAACATGTCATAAAAAACTTACACAAGGGAAAAAGAAACCTTGCCAAGACAAGCAATTGTGGTATCAAAGCAATAAAATCCTATGAATGCTACCGTGATGTTTGATATTTGAGAATGTTTACATGGGTAGATCACAATGAGAACACTTCAAGCACTTACTAGCCTAAAAGACAGTGGCTCAATACTTAACAACTTGTCCCACACTTGATGCTCCATTACCTCACACAAAGTGGTTTCCCATAATAGCTATTGGCTTTGTCATGGAAGTGTCAATGACACAACCAAAGGAACATAGATGGTGAGTAATCTTGGGGTGATCCGAGTTAGTCCACTAGGATCAATCCTTGCACCAAGAAGCTAAGTGGCAAAATAGGGTGGCTTCTATCTATGGTTCTTAATAAGGGCTTTCATTCGTAAGACCCCTCTTGCTCCCCAAAGGGACTCCTTACCTTGCGGCAAGTAATGGACCTCGCGGCCACAAGAGTACCTTAAGCATTCTTGCTCAACATTTTTCTCATGGTCACAATCCCACAAGTACTACATCTACCAAGGTTTTGTGTCCTTGATAGCCTTGAGTTTATAGTGGGTCAGAATAGCTGGCAAAAAGCTTGTCCCCACTTGGGTCATTCCTCTTGAATGCTCAAGAGAAAGCTCGCTAAAGGATTCTAAAAGCTAAACAAAGAGTGGATCAACCTTTGAGTGTTAGGATTTATGTTTCACCTCAAGGGTGAAGAGCATAATCTCCTAGCTCAAAAATATCTCCCAAACACACCAAGAAAAGGTTCAATTACCCTCTTGCTTTCAAAATCTAAAGATGGGTCAAGATTTTCTGGTTCACCACAAGGGTGAAGAGCATACTTCTCCTACCGCCCAAAGATTCCTACAACAAGATATTAAATTTCTAATAAATGAAACAACTAGTAGATGCCACACTCAAAAGAAAGCAATTAAACAAGCACTTGATTGGTTTTTATGCTTTGGACAGCCCTGCAAAAACCATTAGTAGCCCTTGTGCATTTGGATCCTTGGCATGCATTCTTTTAAGCAAATAATCAAGCAATAGGAGCACCTACAAGCACCACTTATTAGCCCTACAAGGGTTAGCACATCAAAAACCAAATGAAATCTACAAATAGACCCCTGTTATACAACAACAAATTAGAAATCCAAATCAAACCAAGTAAATCTTGCAAAGAAATGACAAAAAATTCTCACTGCTAGGCCTAGGTGATATTTCATTTTGTACTAGTGCGATATTATATCTTCGTACGATAATTCATGATACCTGCATGTGACAGAGAACATAACAAGAGTATGATATAATTTTCCAAAGCATGCGATATTTTAACTGGTAAAATATCATACTGGTGTAGAAGAAGCTATCATATGACACTGGAAAACTGTCGTATGATAATTCTATCAAAAAAAACCAAAGAGAAAATATTGATGAAAAAAATGACAAAAATGTAGAAAATGAAGGACAAAACAAGAATGTTCTGCCCCACGGTGGGCACAAAAAATGTACACACTAAATAGTGCACTTCTCTAAGTCGTTACTTCCAAGGGAATCCATGAATGGGAAACCTTGAGAAAGCGACCTAGAGCTCCCTAGGCATGGATTCACAAGGATGTTGATGGTTCTCTCAGCTAGATCTATTGAAGCATGCAACCTTGCTAGTAAACCACACAATGGGAGATTCAAAGAGACAAGGGAAAGAGTGCCAATATCCTCAAAAATCAACAATGAAAATGCAATGCAATGCAAGCTATGCTAAGAATGAAGATGCAAGCTAAGCTATGAAAGGAAAGTATTACAAACCCTTGCTAATTAAGCTATGTGAGATAATCTAGAGCATAAAGGAAACTAAGCTAGATGCCATGAAAGCTATGATGCAAGAAAGAAACTAGAATGTAAGAATGATCTCCAAAAGCTCCAAAGTCTCCAAGAAATCCTGCAGCATAAGATTATCATAAAAAGTTGGGATCTAAGAATGAGAAAAGAGCTCTCCTTTCAAAAGATTTGAAAAGGAATAGACCATGAAGATTAAGAGGCAAAAGATTTAATCAAGGGTGGAGCTTGAAAGAGGGGCAATCCATGTGCACAAATATCCTCCAATGAGAAAATAAGATTTGAATTTTGTGTCCATATGAGACAAAAAAGTACTTTTCTTCTTTTTATAAAATAAGAATAATGTTGTATTTGTGCAACTTAGGATAAGAGGAAAAGTGGGGGCTTTTTATTTAATAAAAAGGGAGGAAATTCCTTTTAAATAAATAAAGACTTTAGGATAAAATGGTTAGCCCATGGGAAAATAATCAAATAAATTATAAAGCTAGGATTTGATCAAGGAAATTGATATAATTGAAAAATGTTAATTTTTGAAAATATTGATTCAGGGATTTGATAAATTTCTGAATGGGGGCCCAAAGTCTAGGCGACCATTTTAGGGTGCATACAACATCAACTTTGAGAAATGTCATTAGAGGTTAAAATAAATTCTTGCCAATGAAAGAAAACAATATTTTCTTTATGATACTCCAAATTTTGTGGAAGGTGTGTATGTACTATGTGTTTGTCTAATGATCATTTAGAGATTTTTTATCTTTGAGTAACAATTTTGAGTTGTAGAGCGTGGAGGAGAAGTCTAATGACATATATATTTTTAAGATAATTCCTAGGGTTTCAATTGTTTCCATTGAAATGGTCATGTTCACTCTATAAAAGATAAAAATATTAGATTCTTGATGCTTGAAATTCCTTTGGATAATAGAGTTAGGTTGCAAAGCATGGGACACAAGTTCATTCACCTATTTATTTTTTATGACAAGGCCCAGGTTTTTAAATCAGTTTATTGTAACGGTCATCTTCAAAATTTAATTTTGATAAAGGTGAGAAGAAGGTTGTCTCTATTTTAATGATTAATATATATTTCCAAAAAATATTACCAATATGGGCATTAATAATCAAAGGTGGATTGTGTGGTACTCGTGTGACAAAGGGAAGAAGATAGGTGTTGAGGTGGACTTTTTGTGTAAGGGCCATCAATGACATTGCAATTGGATATTGTTGAGCTAGAAAAGAAATCATTTAATGGAAATTTTTGAGATTTGTTTTAACTGTGGATGATACTTTTATTATTAATGATTTTGGCATGGATAATCATAATATTTACATTCCCTTCAATAAAGGAAAACATGACTTCAAATCTCTGAAAGGTTATCTCTTTAGAAGTCTGGACACTTGTATAATTATTAAAGGTAATCCTAGAAATCACATTGGGTTAATTCAAAGTGGTTATATATTTTTCTTCAAGAAGCTTTCACATTTTCCTAGAAAGAGACAAAGAAAGGATTTCTAGTTTTATTGCTTTTTTTTACAGAGAGCCTACTGGAATGCCATTGAAAGACACCCAAATTAGCTTCAAGGAAGATAAAATCATGGGTGGGTCTTTGAAGAAGGTGGAGCCAAGTAATTGTATGGAGTTAATGCAGAATAGTGAACTCTAGGATGAGTTTAGAAAATTTGGGCTGAAAAACTAATTCAAGCTATGAAGGGTTTTAATAGTACCCTTTCCATCAAATTTGTTAATTCATGGCTTAAGGGAAATGTGTCTATGGAAGCGTTAATCTGTGTGTGACACTGGAGCTAAATGTTGAGGCAATGGGGATCATGTGTGAGGCGGGAAAGGTTGAGAGGAAGAGTATTGGAGAATATAAGAGTGATATGAATAAATATTTGAGAAGGGTGAAAAATATTTGGTTATGATGACTAGTAATCGGTATGATCGCTCTTCCCTTATCCTTTCATATTCTCTGGTCTATCTGTATACGATGAAATATTTTACGCTAGAGGGTCACTTCACTAGTTTACATGGGTATCATTTTCTCATTTTGAATCATATAAGACATGGTGAAATTTTTTATCTCCCCTATATTCTTTTCTCTTTATTCATCAATAGCATTGCCAAGGGTGAGTCCCCTCCCCTGCACTAGGGTTTGATTTATGTTTTGTATCAATTTTTGTTTGGAAATTCTACTTTGAGTAGTCAGTGTATTACCTATTCCCAAAAAGATGACCAATAAATAGAGAAAACCCCTTAGAGTATGACTAAGATTGAACTCTTAGGAAATAACCCTCTCCCTAAGAGTTCAAACTAGCAAAACCCCTCCTAATTATTTTCCTAAATTGTCTTTTTAATAAGCTCTCCTTGATACCACTCCTACCAAAATAAAATCTCTAGAAAGTAAATCTAACCCTAGACTAAGTTCATGAAAACTAACTATGGAGCTAGAAAGAACATAATTGATGTGGATAAAGAGGATAAACTGGAGGATATTGATTCCCAGGAAGGCCAAAACATAGATATCTCTAGGGAAAATAAGTATGACATGAGCTCTAGGAAATGTAGGTCTTATCTCTTAAAGAATAGAAAAGATATCAAACAGAAATTTTTTGATGAAGAGGTGGTCATTGAAATGGAATTTGAGTATGAGCCTAATGAGAGTGAAGATAAAAACAAATCAGAGGATAAGGATTATGAAAAAATGAAGTAGCACAACACACTCTGTTAACAATAAATTCAATCATAAGACAAATAACATAGATTTGAAACCTTCAATATTTTCTCATTCATCACTGACTCCCTCTCCAATTTTCTACCAACCCTTAAGTAACTAAAAAAACCTAGAAAATCAAGAAATCTGAAAATTACCCTTTTTGGCATTTTTTTCCATAGTTGTTTTTTTGCCATTTTTGGTAATTTTTGAAACAACACCTAAAAAGCTGAGTTTTTCCCTAAACATGCCCTCGACTAAGTTAGAATGAATTGCCAACTAATATCCGAGATTTAGAAACATGAACTCAGATTTATTACAAAATAGAACTTTCTAAAAACTAGAGAAAAAACACTAAAAGCTGATTTCGAAGCCCTAGATGAAACTTTCAGCTCCCAAAAATGTGTTAAAATGGACCCCAATCAATCTGAGATCATTGGAAAAACAAATGCCACCACTTGAGGCACACACCCAAAAAATTTCAGCAAAAACCCAGACCTGAGTCAAAAGTTATGACCTCCAGAAGTTTCTGGATTAGTTTATGACCTACGGAAGGTCTTGCATCATTCTCCCCTTCTTTAAAGGAACTCAAGTCCTAAAAGTGGTTGTTTTTGAACTGCTGCAACTTTGTGGGGTCCAAATTCATCACTTCCCATTCTAAGATCCAGGTGCTATCTGTTGCTGGTAATCCCTCCCACTGAATCAAGTACCTATTGTAATGACCATTCCAGGTGACTGTAGATTGCTTGTCCAGAATGTGGGCAATATTTTCCTTCTTTTTACTTGGAAGGTGGTGATGTCAATCCACCTCATCTATACTGTCTACCTCAAATAGTTCTCCATGAAATGCATATAAATCAGAAACATTAAAGATAGGAGAAATATCCAGATCATCTAGTAGACAAACCTCATAAGCATTATCATTGATCTTCTTCAAAATTCGGCAAGGACCTATCTTTTTGTATTTCATCTTATGATATGTGCCAGTGGGAAATTGCTCACACCTTAATTACACCATCATCAAATGACCTGCATTAAATACCTATCTCCTTCTACCAGCATCTGCAACAGCCTTATATCGCTCATTGCTATCTTGTAATTTATTCCTCACATCTTGTTGAAGTTGTTGAAGGTGTTCAACAAATGCTTCCCCATCATCTCTAATCTTGTCTTGCATAGGGAATTGTACAAGGTCCAAAACACCCTGAGGATTCTTACCATATACGATCTAAAAAGGAGATTTTCTAGTTGATCTGTTAACAGAACTATTGTAAGAAAACTCTACTTAAGGCAATGCCAAGTCCCACTACTTGGGATTTTCACCAACAATACACCATAACAGGTTTCCCAAACTCTGATTGACTACCTTAGTTTTCCGATCAGTTTGGGGATGATAGGCACTGCTAAACTGAATTGTGTTCCCATCTTCTTCCATAAGGTCCTCCAGAAATGACTCAAAAACTTAGTATCCCTGTCAGAAGTGATAGTCTTTGGAATGCCATGGAGTCTAACAACTTCTGAGAAAATAAGTTGGCTATCATTGTGGCATCATTAGTTTTTTTACAAGCAATAAAATGAGCCATCTTAGAGAATCTATCAACAACTACAAAGATAGAATCTGTACCTCGCTGGGTGTGGGGAAGCCCCAATACAAAATCCATACTCACATCTATCCATGGATCAATGGGTACAGGTAGAGGTGTATACAATCCTATGTTTTAGGAGTGACCCTTAGCCACTTGATAGATTTTGCACCTTGCCACATACTTAGTAATGTCCCTTTTTAGTTTTGGCCAGTAGTATTTGTCTTCAACCAAGGCTATTATCTTTTCATTCCCAAAGTGACCAGCCAAACCACCACTATGAAATTCCGAGATAATATTTTCCCTCATGGAACCAGCTGGTATACAAAGTTGTTTCCCTTTAAAGAGGTAACCATCCTACATAAAGTATTCTCCTCTCATGTGATCCAAAAGATTAGTTCTTGGTTCTTTAGTCTTCTCTATAATTTCCCAAAAATCATCATCAGCCTCATACAAAACTTTAATAGCATCAAAACCAATGACCTTTGTTGCCATTGTAGTTATGAGTGTAACACGCCACTTAGGGCATCAACAACCTGATTCTTCTTTCCAAACTTATGCTTTAAAACAAAATTATACCCTTGCAAGAAAGACACCCATTTAGCATGTCTACTATTCAATTTCTTTTGCGTGTTCACATATTTTAGGGCCAAATGATCTGTAAACAATACAAATTCTTGTGGGACCAGATAATGCCTCTAATGCCTTAAGGCTTGAACAATAGCATAAAATTCTAAATCATAGGTAGAATAGTTCTTCCTTGCATCATTTAACTTTTCACTAAAAAAGGCTATTGGTTTACCTTTTTGGCTAAGAATAGCACCTATCCCAACATGGGAAGCATCACACTCTACTTCAAATACTTTATCAAAATTTGGAAGTGCCAATATAGGAGCTTCAGTTACCTTTTTCTTCAAGAATTGGAAACTCTATTCAGCATCTGTTGTCCATGTGAATTCCCTTCCTTTCGTACAATCTGTGATGGGCGCTACAATACTACTAAAATTCCGAATGAACTTTCTATAGAAGGTTGCCAATCCATGAAAACTCCTTACCCTTGTTATGCTAGATGGACTAGGCCATTCTAGTATTGCCTTGACATTTTCTAGGTCCATCTGAACACCATCTTCACAAATGACAAAGTCCAGAAAAGTCAAACTATTTTGCATGAATCTGCACTTCTTTAAATTTGCACAGAGCTTCTCTTTCCTCAATACACTCAGGATGATCCTCAAGTGTTTTAGGTGGTCTCCTTTGTTTTTGCTATAAATTAGGATATCATCAAAATAAACTACAACAAAATTACCAATGTAGGGTCATAAGACAGTATTCATCAATCTTGTGAATGTACTTAGTGCATTAGAAAGCCCAAATGGCATAACCATCCATTCATACAAGCCATCCCTGGTCTTAAAAGCTATCTTCCACTCATCTCCTTCATGAATTCAAATCTAGTGGTATCCACTTTGTAGATCAATCTTGCTGAAGTATTTGGCCCCTACTAATTCATCCATCCTCTATACGAGGAATAGGAAATCGATACTTGATAGTAATCTTATTAATTTATCTACTGTCAGTACACATCCTCCATGTTCCATCCTTCTTTGGGGTCAACAATGCCGGCATAGCATATGAGCTCATGCTTTCTCTAACCAAGCCTTTCTCAACTAGTTTTGTTACTTGTTTGTTGAGCTCTACATGTTGTGTTGGGTTCAGTCAATAAGCTGCTTGATTAGGAAGATTTGCTCTGGGAATTAGATCAATATGGTGTTGTATATCCCTTTTTGGTGGGAGACCGTCAGGTAGCTCATTTGGAATAACATCAGCAAATTCTTCTAGTATCTTTACTGCATCATATGGTATTATGTCTTCTAGTTCTTCTCCTCTTTTTACTACCAATGCATAGCAGTAACCTATCACCTTCATTTCTTTGACAACATCCTTTGTAGATAACATGGTCTCATTCTTCCTTTCATCCTTAAGTGGTAAGAGAGTCACTTTAGAGCCATCCTTCCAGAAGGTATATGTATTTTTCTTTCCATCATGCATGATCTTCCTATCATACTACCATGGCCTTCCCAACAAAATATGACAAGCATCCATAGGAATAACATCACACCATATCTCATCCTTATAGATTTTTCCTATAGTAAACCTAACCAAACATCTTTTATCAACAGTAACCTCATTTCCTTTCTTAAACCATGCAATACGGTAAGGACGAGGATGTTTCTCACATTGTAGATTTAATTTCTCTACCATTTCCTTAGCTACCATATTCTCACAACTACCCCCATCAATAATAACTTGGCATACCTTTCCGCCTGAGGTGCATCTAGTTGTGAAGATGTTGGTTCAAAGCCACGATTCATCAGAGATCTTTGCAGGGACTTATTCCTTCTCTGGAATGATCATTGATCTCCTCATCATGAGAGTTTCTCCCACGTCTGGTAGGACTTCTTGCTCTATTCCTACTTCTATGAATTCTAGTTGAACCAGGTTCACTCTAGGTTGTCCTCCTTGATTTCTTTCTGGTACATTATAATTTGAACATTCAAAGGCTCTGTGTCCTCCACACCTAAAACAAGTGAAAGGCCTTATCTAATTTTCCTAGCCTCTTCCACTTCTGTAGTCTCATCCTCTTTGGAACCCCCTTCCTCTTTCTTGATTTGGAGGATCTTGCCTGGTGTCTATATTTTTTTTGAATCCTTGAAAGGGATCTCCCTGACCATTATTAAAACCTCCTTGAAATGGAGTTGAGGTACCCCTTCGACCACCTCTATTCCTCTAGATATATTGCCTATTATGCTTTTCTTCAGCCTTCAGGGCTAATTGGTAGGCTTCTTCCATATTGTTGACATGATGCATGCTCAACTCATCTTGGATGGAGAGTTTTAGGCCATTCATATATCTAGCAGCCATCTACTCATTATTTTCTTGATGCTCTATGCACATGGATATCTTTTAGAATTCATTTGTATAGTCTTGCACTGAAGAGAAGTTTTGTTTCAAATTTTGGAACCTGTGAAAGAGGGTTTGTGAATAATCCATGGGTAAGAATTTTTTATTTGATCTTTTTCTCCATCTTGCTCCATGTCTTAATATTTTCCTTTCCTTTTCTAGTTTGTTCCTTTTGGAGATGATCCCACCATATCATTGCATGTCCTTTTAGTTTTGTTCATGAAAACTTCATCTTCTTTTCTTCTATCATAGGCTTCCATTCAAAAAAATTTACCATCTCGTTTAGCCAGTCTATTAATTCTTTTGGCTTAAGACTACTAGGGTAGTCTGAAACATCAATCTTGATTGATTCACTCCTTCCTTCCAAAGCCCTAAGAACTCTATCTTCATAGCTCATTTCTTCCAACCTCTCTCCTATATATTCTTCATTTTGGTTAGCATCTCTTTGGTTTCCCTCTTCATCAAATTCATTCCCTCCTTATATCCCTTGATTATCCATTCGCTCACTGAGTCATTCAATCTATCTCTACATATCCAAAATGAATCTTTGCACCAGTGTCACACCTCCTCTTCCTCTTCCTCTTCCTCTTCCTCTTCCTCTCCCTCTCCCAGCCATCTTCCTGCTCTGATACCAAATGATGTAGCACAACACACTCTGTTAACAATAAATTCAATCACAAGACAAATAACATAGATTTGAAACCTTTAATATTTTCTCATTCATCACTGACTCCCTCTACAATTCGCTACCATCCCTTAAGTAACCAAAAAAACCTAGAAAATCAAGAAATCTGAAAATTACCCTTTTTGGCATTTTTTTCCATAGTTGTTTTTTTGCCATTTTTGGTAATTTTTGAACAACACCTAAAAAGCTGAGTTTTTCCCTAAGCATGCCCTTGACTAAGTTAGAATGAATTGCCAACTAATATTCAAGATTTAGAAACATGAACTCGGATTTATTACAAAATAGAACTTTCTAAAAACTAGAGAAAAAACACTAAAAGCTGATTTCAGAGCCCTAGATGAAACTTTCAGCTCCCAAAAATGTGTTAAAACAGACCCTAATCAATCTAAGATCCATTAGGAAAATAAATGCCACCTCCTGAGGCATGCACCTGAAAAATTTCAGTAAAAACCCAGACCTGAGTCAAAAGTTATGACCTCCAAAAGTTTCTGGATTAGTTTATGACCTATGGAAGGTCCTGCATCAAAAAGAGGCTAAAGAGGTGGAAGATACTGAAGAAGATAAATCCCTATAGATCACTATGAATATGGAGGAATTAGAGGAAATGGTGAACATATCTTGCACTTCCCCTGTTATCCCTAAAGAGGGATGCATGATGAAGAAATACCCTACCCCTAACTTAGATGATGAAGAGGAAAATGACATGCTAGTTCAAATTATGGTCCACCAGAAAAGAATGACTTCTCTAGAACATTCTATTACCCCTAATATTTCTAAAGAGGAGTTCAATGCTATTATTTTTACTCTCTATAGGTTTTTGAATAATATAATCAAGAAGATGGTCTTCGGAAGTGGTGACAAACAAAAGGAGGTTGAGGAAAAGTGCTAAGAAGGACCACAATGAGAAGGACCATGAGGAACCTAAGGAAGCTAATGTTGAAGAGTGGAAGAAAGAACTTAACAGTCTCTCAAAGGACTAGGATACTATCTCTAAGTCCAAATGATCATTTTCATTTCTCTTCTTTCATCTATTTTTCTGACATGGTTATGGTTGTCTTTGTTAAACTTTACATCACTGATGATAGTTTTTTTGGTGCTATTTAGGTTGAACTGGAACTCTATAATTACTACCATTAGGTAGAAGAAGTTATTTTATTTTAATAAGATGAAGATAGACAATAGTAGGGATATGAATGAGAGTGGTGTTAGATTAGGGATAGTTGATAGTGTTGAATAGTTATTTTTTATAAATTTTTCTCATTGATGGTTTGGTGGATTTCAGTTGTAATGGTCTAAAGGCTAGTTGTCTGGTCTGTTATATTATGTGATTATTTTATCTTAGTTCAGAGCCCTATCCTTACCATCTTAATCAATAACAAACTTCTTCAAGCTAT
Source organism: Chamaecyparis obtusa (assembly GCA_027943335.1). NCBI lineage: Eukaryota > Viridiplantae > Streptophyta > Pinopsida > Cupressales > Cupressaceae > Chamaecyparis > Chamaecyparis obtusa. The sequence continues at coordinate 33,924 of BSBK01007206.1, read as the reverse complement.
CCAAGCTAAGAAATCTTAAGAATAAAATAAATACCCAGAACTAGAAACACCATGAATCCTCACATGAAAGAAGCATGCAAATCAAATAACTAATCTATGGTAAAAATTAATGTAAAATGAGGATGTATTAGAAAGATATCTAATATTTTTATACATATCCAATATTCAATAACTCTTTAAAATAAATTCTAACAAGTTGATACAAGCACATACTACTATGCCATAAAAATAGAAATAGACATAGATTATTTCTCACAATTAAAACCTTAGAGGAAATTGATTGAAATTTATAGATCTAAGAATTTTTTGCAACATTATTGTTAGATAACTGAGGGAGTGGGGGGTTAATCAGTTAATTCCATTTATCCTACAGTCCCAAATCTCCCAGATGTATATATTCAAAAATTTCAATCAAATAATCAACTCGGTAAGTTATCAACAATATCTTTCTCTTCATCTATCGATTGACAATAAATTCAATACTGTATTTACCGATCTGACTAGTTATGAAATGTGTAAAGTAAAATAGAAATTCAATCACATCAAATACACATAACAAAAATATTTTTAACATAGAAACCCTCCTAGGGGAAAACCACCTGGGATCGGTAACCCAAATATAATTCACTCTTTTGAAGTGATCTCTCTTAGGAGCCAACCCTATGAAAGGTGACAAAGCACACTATAAGGTGTGACCTGGTTAGAGGATTTATCACTAATAGTTCTCCCTTGACCAACATTCACTCAGGGGAAACAAGAAAATAATCAACATTCATTGAATGTCATATATTGAAATAAAAAAAGACTGGTAAGTCTACTTGGTTAAGAGATTTTGTTGTAACAATGGTTAAAAAATGATACAATAGTGATTTGATTCAAATACAAATAATATTTGTAGATTTTCAAATCTATGCTAAGCTCAAAATACCTCCTTTGATCAATAATCAATTCAATCTTTCATATCCTCCAACTTATTCCACTTGATGAATAATTCTTTGATGCTCGATAATGTCTACAGTTCAAGTCAATTCTATTTTTAACCAATTTGACCAATGTTGCATAAAAATAGTCCTTTCAAGTGAATTCTCTTACAGTATCAATAATCCCAGACACAATAATGAATGTCATGTCTCTTTAAATAGACAACATAAACCATTTTATTTTCATCCGTTAAATTTTTCCTCTTAATCTTCATCATTCATTTTGCTTCTTTATCCTTCCTCACCACTTATGTCTATAACATGTTTCATTCTCCTTCATCTGATCAATCTTGAATTTTGTCAGTCATTTGATTATCATAACAAACTTTATCTTCTACCTCAGAATCATAAACAATTATCGAGCTCATCAATTCAACCAGCTATTATAAAATTTATTTGTTTCTTTCATTCAGTCAATACCAAAATGTATCAGTGAATACCTTCTCAGTTAATACTATACTCAGTATACACTACACTAGCTCGCTGTATACATAAATCTTCAATTACTGACCACATAAACTTGTTTAGTTTTGATCATCAATACATACCAAGATCATGTAATGCAATCAAGTCAACAACATTATGCCATAGACTCGTCAATAAGTTACTCAATGTATACCATAGCCATATCTTTCATATCCATCTCATCTTCATGTAGATATCTCATTACAATACATGATAAGTACAGTCAAAACTAGATGACATCAATGACAATACATTGACTAGTTTAATTTCCTTATACATCACTTTAGTAGCTTGGTGACTGTCAATCATTTTCTTTTACTTGTCCATTCATTCCATCAAGAAATTCAATCAGTTGTAGGTTATCAATCTCTCCATTTGGCATTGATGGCAACACAATGTGAAATATACCATAGAATACCAAACATCTGTTCTACAACTCTATATGTAAATGTTGTAGATTAGTAAGTTGTCCCTAGCTTGTTCATTTAATATGTTTAATCACTACACAGCATTCCATGTAGACTCTCCATGTGGATTTGATCTTCTTCTTAATGTGTGTTTCTTCTCACCCTTATAATATTTCATTAGTTTCTCTCTCCCTTTGGATAAATATTTCATGGATTCCTTCTCTCCCTTTGACAACAATGCCAAAAAGAATAAATAGCTCTATAGTAACCAAAATATTATCTCTGGTGTTTGGTTTAGATTAAGTACCTTCATGTACCGATATGTAGTGTCATTTGTTCTAGCTTTCATAACCTTAGGAAATCTAAAGTGTGAACAATATGCATCAACATCATTTTATATTTTGATAAAGTATAGGTTGATGCAACCTCCTGATCACCTTAGTGACTGATAGACAGGGGATGGAAACCTAGTCTACTCCTCAAGTACTCAAATGTATCCTTATGTAAGGGTTTGATAATTATATCCGCAAATTGTTCTTTTGATTCCACAAACTCCAATTTCACTTACTTTTCTTGTACTTGCTCCCTCAAGTAGTGATACTTTATGGATATGTGCTTTGTCTTTGAATGCATCACTGGATTCTTAGAAATGTTTATAGCACTTTTGTTGTCACAATATATTATCACTGGATTAGTGATCTCTTCATTCATCCCTTTCAAAAGTTGTTTTATACATGCAATGTTTAAAATAATTAGTCATAGTAGCGACATATTCTTCTTCAGCAATGGATTGAGAAATGCATCCTTATTTCTTTCTTATCCAAGTAACTAATCTTTCTCCCAAAAATAATGCTCCACCGGTAGTGCTCTTTCGATCATCAATGTTTCCAGCCCAATTTGCATCGGTGTAAACTTGTAGTTCAAAATTGCCCTCTTTCTTGTACCATAAACCATAGTTCTCTGTATTTTTCAAGTATCTCAAAATCATCTTAACAATAGTCATATGTGATTCTTTAGGATTAGTAGAAAATATTTCTACAATCCCAACTGCATGTGTAATATTTGGTCTACTATGCACAACATACATCAGTTTACCAATCATTGATCTATATAGTGTCTATTTACCTCGATTGATTGATCATCTTTTGTTAATTTTCATCCTATGACCATCGGTGTACCAATTGGTTTTGAATCTTCCATTCCAAAGGTCTTTAACACTTCTTTGATGTAATTTGATTGTATAATAAATATACCTTCACTTTGTTGTATAATTTGAAAACCAAGAAAGAATTTAATCTCTCCAAACATTGACATTTTGAATTATTTTCTCATTTCATCAGCAAATGATTTGCATAGATTATCATGTCCTCCAAATATGATATCATCGACAAAAATTTCAGCAATAAGAATCTTGTTATCAGTTTAACCTTTCAAATATAAATTGTTTTTGTCACTTGTTCTAACAAATCCAATACTAATAAGATATGAATGCAGTTTTTCATACCATGCTCTTGATGCTTGTTTCAGTCTATACAGTTCTTTGTGCAACTTACATGATACCATATTTTTTTGATTAAGATCAACAAAACCTTCAGGTTGTTCAATGTATATCTCTTCCTCAATTATTCCATTAAAAAATGAATATTTGAAATCCATTTGATATACTTTGAATCCTTTGTATGCAACATATGCAAGAAATATTCTAACTCCTTCAAGTCTTGCAATTGGTGCAAAAGTTTCACCATAATCAATACCTTCTTCTTGTGCATACCCTTTTCATACAAGTGTCTTGCTCCTAGTGACTTCACCATTTTGATTCAACTTATGTATGAATATCCATTTGGTTCCAATTACATTCTTATCATTCAGTCTCGGTACCAATGTTTGTGTTTTGTTCCTCAGTATTTTTTGAATTTCCTCATTCATGGCTTTAATCCATTCATCATTCTCAAGTGCATCCTTAACATTTTTAGGTTCAAATTTACAAACTAAACATGTGGTGTGGGTGGTCCCACAATAGTGTGTCCCACTTTTTTAAACATGCTGATTTTTGTTGAAATAACACATTTTTAATAAAATATGATGATTTAAGCCTTGAGAGGTTCCATTTGAAGGAATTAATTACAAATGGTTAGCTCAAAGCCTCTTAGATTAAAAAAACATTGATATAACATCTATACTCCTCATTCTACCTACAATGGAGTCTCCTTCGCACCTATTAAAATGCTAACAAAAAATCATTTTGACTTTATGTTTTGGTAGATCAAATGAATCCATTTGAAAAACCTATCTATGTAGTATGATTCTATTCAGAAAAAGCTTTCTAATGAATATAATTTTAATACATATTAAGTTCATTATCACTTTTATATATTACTTTAACTAAACATAGGTTGTTTGGTCATTCAACAACTTGTCTCTTCAAGACTTTGGGAAAAATAGTAAATTATAAAAAAAAATTATAAAAAATATGTAGTAAAAGAGTATTTGTGTTACCTTTCTATAAAAAAATAAAAAATGAATTTTGATATACACAGATCAAGTTAGAGCAATCCAAGTGACCTTATGTCTAAATTACAGTTACTGTCACTTTAGAACTAAATAAACTATGAAATATTGACCCAAAATGAATGAAACCAATTGCATCCTTTAGATATTGAAGTTAAAAATATAATCTCGAAATAATTACATCATTATCATATTTTAAAAAAAAGTTATGTTGATCGAAGTGACAGTAAGTCCTTAAAAACATAGTTTTTCACACAAACCATTTTTCGAAGGAGAAGGAAAAATGAATTTTAATGAATTTTAATTATTATTTTTAAATATATTTAGAAACTAGAAATAAAATTCTAAAAGACTCTACTTTACATCATATTCAAATTCCTAATAGTTTTGTGGCAATAGGTGTTCGAAAGTGAAGTTTTTTCTTAGAATATTGATCTCTTTGTCAAAGCTGGCCAAAAAGTGAGACACACTATTGTGGGACCACCCATGTTTCTCAACTTACTTTGTGTCATCTTTCCATCTTGCTTGTCACCAATAATATGATTCTATGGATGGTGTCTCCTCACAAATTTTACTAACACTTGCTCTCTTCTTTGTTCATCATTTGGTGTAGGATCAAGATCTTCCTCAGTAACTATTTCCTGATTCTCGGTCTCTATAGGCTGATGCTCAATATTATTATCCTATTGCTTAGTAATTTCAGCCTATTGCTCAGGTTGAATGTCAGGTTTCTCAATGTATGTGAATCTACTATAGTCTTCTAATTCCTTTATGCTTTCTTCATCATTTTTCTCAGCAAATTCATCAACCCTTACATTTTCACTTTCAATCATTTTGTTAGAGACCTTATTCAAACATTTGTAAGATTTTATTTTAGTAGAATATCCTAAAAATATTCTTTCATCACCTTTTGAATCAAATTTCTCATTTCTATCACCTTTTAAAATGTAACATCTACTTCCAAATGTTTTAAAATAACTTACATTTAGTGTGTACCCATACCATAACTCATAGGGTGGATGTTTGAATCTTTCTTCAGTTGTACTCAGTTCAAAGTGTATACAACAGTACTAACAGGTTTTCTCTGGTACATTTGTGCAACATCTTTTTCAATCATCAGTGTTCTAGCACAATCAACTATGGATCTATTCCCCCTTTCAGCAATTCCATTTTGTTGTCATGTTCTCGGTGTAAAAACCCATCTTTTAATTCCACGTTCATTACAAAATTTAGTGAGCTCATAAAAAATAAACTCACCACCCCTATCTGATCTCAAGCATTTTAACTCTTTTCCACTTTCTTTTTCCACTTTAGCTTTGTACCATTTAAACATCTTGAAAGCTTCATATTTTTCTTTCAAAAACATTACAGTCATCATCCTAAAGTAGTCATCAACAAATAAAATAAAATATCTATCACCCTAATGACTCTAAGTTCTCATAGGACCACACAAGTTGGTATGAACCAACTCCAAAATAGCTTTAGATAAATAATTCTTTCTCTTGAAACTAGATTTTGACATTTTTCCCATTTGACATTGTTTACACATGACATGGTCAGGTTTAGATAATCTAGGTAAGCCTCTAACTTTTCTTTTCTTAATGATTTAACCATGTTGTCAAAATTCACGTGCCATAACCATACATCTTCATTTCTAGCCAATAAATAAGAAGTTTCAACATTGTTAAGATAGAATAGATTACCTCTTGATTGTTCACCAATACCGACCAACTTTCCAGTCTCATCATAGATTGTCACATTTCTATTTTCAAATGCAACTCGGTGACCTAAGTTATTCAGTTGTGCTACACTCAAAAGATTATAGTTAAGTCCCTTCACCCAATATGTATTCTCACATTTAATCTTATTGTTCAACAAGATTCTATCATTTTCCTTTTACTAGAAAAGGTGTATCATTTCCTATTTTAACAGATCCACCATTATAATGTTCAAGGTATTCAAATTTGTCATCATCACCAGTCATAAGATGTGTACAACCACTATCAATAATCCATGTATCATTCTTGCTAACTTTAAAAATAAGTGTTATTTCAACATACCTTTCTTCTTCTACTAAATCTTTTTTCAAAGCTATGAATACCACCTCAATGTCTTCATCAGTGTTAGTGTCGGTGTCATCTTCAACAAGGTAACATGCTTTCTTTCCTTTATCTTTATAGTCTCGGTTGATTCTTTTTTCATACTGTCGGTTGCCTCTATGATCTTGATTATCTCTTCTATCAAACTTTCTTTCACTGGATTGTTCATTGTCTTTGTCATATTCTTTCTGATTAGGACATCTAGCTACAATTTGACCAATCTCTTTACAGTTAAAACATACCAAAGGTAATTTCCCTTTATATCTTCCTTTACCTTTATGTAGTCTTCTAGCTGTCAATGCTTCAAGTTCATCAAGTTCATCCTCATCACTGTCATTGTCACTCTCATTTCTTATCATGTTTTACTGCTTGATTTACCAATTTTCAAGGATGACATAAATGTAGACTCGACATTTGGCACAATATTGTTATCATAGTTATTCAACTCAAAAGTAGTCAGTTTACCCATCAAGATATCAAGTGTAAGAGTGTTACCTAGAGCTGATCTCATTTCATGGATTGCAGATATTCTAATAGCATAGATAGGCAACAAGGTTCTAATAATTTTTCTCACAATAATGTCTTCATCAAAAATACCTTTTGCTCCTCGGATAGCATTGACAATCTCCTTAATTCCATTTCTATACTGTGAAATGTTTTCTCCTTCTTTCATCTTCATGTCATCAAACTTTCCTCTAAGACTCTCAGCTCTTTCCCTCAACACATTTTCATCTCCTTTGTGAACTAGTGCAAGTTTGTCCCACATTTCTTTGGCAGAAGTACATGTCTTGATATCTTCAAATTCAACATCTAATAAGGAAGCATCAATCTCTACCATTGTGATATTATGTTCATGTATATCTCTCAACTATTCAATAGTCAAAGGTCCAGTCAGTTGAATGTAATCATTGCTCAAGTAGTATACTAAAGATTCTCCAATTCTAGATATATATAGATTCATTTTGATTTTCCATGTCGATAATTTGTCTTTGTTCATCTTTGGCACCTCTCTCTTATACATCTTGTCATCTTTAGCTTAAGTCCTTCAAACTTTCCTTCTAAGCAACCAATGGTCTAATACCAATTGTTATATAAATGAGGGGGGGTGAATAAGTTAACTCTAGTTATCCTATAGTCTCAAATCTCCCAGATGTATATATTCAAACTTTTCAATCAAATAATCAACTCGGTAAGTTATTGATAATATCTTTCTCTTCATCAACCGATTGACAGTAAATTTAATGCTTTATTTACCGATCTGACTAGTTATGAAATGTGTAAAGTAAAATAATAATTCAATCACATCAAATACACATAACACAGATTTTTAATGTGGAAACCCTGTTAGGGGAAAAACCACCTAGGACCTATAACCAAAAAATAATTCACTCTTCTAAAGTGAGCTCAATTAGGAGCCAACCCTATCAAAGGTTACAAAGCACAATGTAAGGTGTGACCTGGTTAGAGGATTTATCACTAACAATTCTCCCTTGACTAGCATTTATTATGGGGTCAACAAGAAAATAATCAAAATTCATTGAATGTCATATTGAAATATAAAAAGACTATTAAGTCCACTTGGTTAAGAGATTTTTTTGTAACAATGGTTAAACTGATACAATAGTGATCTAATTTAAATACAACTAAGATTTGCAGATTTTCAGATCTATGCTAAGCTCAAAATACCTCCTCTGATCAATAATCAATTCAATCCTTCATATCCTCCAACTTATTCTACTCAGTGAATAATTCTCTAACACTCGATAATGTGATCTGCAGTTCAACTCAGTTCTGTCTTCAACCAACTTGATTAGCAGTGTATGAAAATAGTCCTTTTATGTGAATTATCCTATAGTATCAAAAGTTCCAGACACAATAATGAATCGCATGTCTCTTTAAATAAATAACATAAACTATTTTCTTTTTATCTGTTAGATTTTTCCTCTTAATCTTCATCATTCATTTTTCCGCTTTAACCTTCCTTGGTAGTTGTGTCTATAACACGTTTCATTCTCCTTCATCCGATCAATCTTGAATTTTGTTAGTCATTTGATCATCATAACAAACTTTATATTCTACCTCAAAATCATAAGCAATTGTCCAGCTCATCAATTCAGTCAGTTGTTATAAAATCTATTTGTTTCTTTCACTCAGTCAATATCATAATGTGTCAGTGAATACCTGCTTGATTAATAGTACACTCGGTATACACTACACGAGCTTGATGTATACATAAATCTTCAATTACTAACCATAGAAACTTGTTCAGTTCTGATCTTCAATGCATAACAAAATCATTTAATGCAATCAAGTCAACAACATGATGCCATAGACTCATCAATAAGTTATCCAATGTATACCATAGCCATATCTTTCATATCCATCTCATCTTCATGTAGATATCTCATTCCTTTACCATTTTTTTTTTAGATTTTTGTAACCATCATGATAAGTACATTCAAACTAGTTGACATCGATAACAATGGGTAAAAGCACAATAAGTTGTCACCCTTTTACAAAGGAAAAGGCTAACAAAATCAAAATTGTTCATCTTTAATAGTATAAAAATGACATTTATGTTTGGAATTTGAAGATGATGTAAACTAATTAAATTTGATAAAATGGATGAAGTTTATGACTAATATTATTAAAAAAAAAATTGAATAAGAATTGATATGTTTTTTTAATTTTTAAAGACAATTTTTTAGTTGCTAAAAAATGCTAAAAATTAGGGGTCTAGTTCCCACCAAAAAATTATATGTAAATAAATATTTTTTCCCCTAATTTCAAAATATGTCATAGATGACATATATAGCTAATGCGTGAATAAACAAAAATTGGTTTGTGACCTATATTTTCTCTTTTATAACTGTATACAACTAAATGTATCTTCGTAGAATTAGGGTTAATCATCAATCATAAGTAAAATAAGAACTAAATACAACCACAATTGAGCAAATATTTGACAAAATCAATGAATAATTGAGCATCCTATGGCTCTCTATCTAAGATGTTAATGAGTGAGCTCTCAGCAAGCTCTCATTAATGACAGTCCTAGAATGAGAATGATAAAGATAAACAATGATGCTAAAGCTAACAATTATCAAGATAAAACTAAAATTTCTCTCAAATGTTGTTCTAAACTCAAATTACAAGAGGTTTGATGCAATTTTCAGATAGGTGGTTGATGAATTATGAATGCTTTTTCCCTTCCTTTTATAGATTTCCCAATGGGAGGGGGTGTAGTTGTGTTTGATCATGGTTGAGTTGGGGTTAAGTCTTTTGTTCCACCCTTTGAAGACAAAGCAAAGTTTGTGTCCTCAAAGCTTGAGACAAAAAGACAAGATGGATGGTTAAGATTCTCTCTCACTTTGAGTGATTGAGATTCAATTTGGCTTGATCCATGTGAATGCCTTTCCTCAAATTTCATTGGTTGTTTGATTTCCCTCTCCTTTGTGGTTGTTGAGAGTAATTGATTTTTATTAATTGATTTAATTTAGCCATGCACCCCTTGAATGGGTTGAATTTAATTTAATCCAAAACTATACAATTAATTGAATTAATTATATTATATTTTGATTTGATTGCACTTGATTAAAATGCTCTCAATTTTGATTGATATTGAATTAAGACTTGATTTTCATTTTGATTGACTAATTGTGCATTGTGATTCAATGGATTTAATAATGTCCTTGATTTGCTTTGATTTCACTTGATTTTCTTTGAATTATCATTAAATTGTCTTTGTCCATTTTTAGGTGATTACAAATGCCCCTCTTTGAGTTGACATGTGAAGCATGTTGATTCAAAAAATACTTTGATCTTGCTGATAATAGGTCCTGATTCAACGATGGTCGATCTCTGATGTGATTTGATGTCTTTCAATGGTCAATCTCTGATTTTTGATATGAGGTTGATGCTGATATGATTGATATGAAACTCTCCTGATATGGTTCTAATGATCTTTCTCGATATGATGGTATGATATGATGGTCCTCGATATGATGTTCGACTTGATGATTGATCCTGATATGATGCCCCTTTTATTTGATTACGAAAAATTTCTTGATAACAACTTTTGATTTGATTTGATGATCGGTCTCTGATTTTCGTTGATGATACTGATGATATTGATCTGATTATCTGATGGTATGCCCCCTCAGAAATGAAACATATTGTTGTTTTTGATGGATAGGTTTAAATGATTGATTGATACGTTTTCATTTCTGAAAAACTCTTTATGATATGCCACTCTTCTCAATTTTCCCCAGTAAATGCAATAGATTCATATAGGTCAAAGTCATTTCTTACCTCAAAATTAGGTCAAATTTAGCTTAAATAGGTTGAAAAACCTAGATTTACTATTCATTTTCACTTTTGACTTTGGCGATTTTACTCTACTTCTCTTCTGCTTTCTGAGATGGTTGTGCCTATTCGAGAGCATCGATTTGAGTGGTGTTGGAGATATGTGAGGCCACTTGACCATGGACCTCTGGTAATTGCTTTTTGAACCTTGGTATTGCATTTATTGCTCATTAATTAGCATTTATTGCATTTTCCATTTTCATCCCTGCTTTGAAATATTCAATTCACGCATATGCAAATTTCAATGTCACTTAACACTTTTAAGTGTCACATCCATAGTTTTTATTGTCGCTCACAAGTATTTAAATGTCGCTTAAACAATTTTAGTTATCGCCTATGATTAATCGGTTCATGTGTAGCCTTAGGTTTTAAAAACCAAATTCCTTAAGTTTTTACGCCTGTGAAACCCTAGCAATTTGATGTCACCTAGGAAGATTTGTCTGTTGCGTAAGTTAATTCAGTGTCACCTACGAAAACTTTGTCACCTGTGACAAAAGTAATGTCGCTTGACAAAAATTAAGTGTCACTTAAGGAAATGTCGCCTGCGATGAATAAAATCACACCTGCAACATTTTTTTCAAAATTTTCACTTGTACTTGACTATTTCTATTTCAATTTTTCTGAAATATTTAGTACATCAAGATAACTGATTAGAATGATATGGTTAGGTCAGTTACATTTGAACTAAACAATTTATTAGGATATCAGTATAGTAATACTAACAAAGTTGATTTGTCAATCTGTTATGATAGGGTGATGATCTAATATTTTACTCTCAAGATCTAGAGATATAAAACAAAAATTTTCCTTCCTCATGATATAGAGTTAGGAATTTTGATGTGCTCATGATGAGAAAATGAATTTTAAAATAACTTGATCAACTTTAGATGTTTCTTGATATAATATATTGATATGATTCCTTTGTTCTTTGCCAAACAGGCTGACTTCCTTGTGTTATATATTTGATTAGTTCCATCATGGATTATTGACCTTGGATAGACATTGATTGTGGCTGAGTACTGTGTTATAGAGCTTTATGGTTTGAGCTTCCTTCTTGATCTTCCCTGATTTCAGTTGAATCATAGGCTATTGATAGCTATGGCGGAGTGTTGGCACTTCGACCACAATAATTTCCATCTTCCTCATGGTGAGATGACGATCATGCCCGAGGACATGTATCATTTTCTACGGATCCCCTGTTGAGGAGAGGTTGTCTATTATGATTCTGTGTATGATTCTACTATCTGTCAATGAGTATTCAGGGACAATCTAATTGATGATGATATAATCACATGGCCACAGTTTTCTTCTTTCCCTACATTGCTTGCAGTTCTTGGTGCATTGATTGGTGGTCTACTCCTTCCTGACTGATGAGGTCACGGTTTTTCTGTCAAATGGGGTAGGATTCTAGAGGATTTACTAGTACAACGTTGACATTTTGATTAGGTTTCTTGCATGCTAGATTAGTTATATCGATATCTTCATGAGGTTGTGTACAGAGAGAGCTCTTCCTTATCTATCGGTGCTATTATTCTCCACTTATGGATTTGGGAGTATCTTCCGATTACCAGGCCTATTTCTGATAGGAGATGACCACGTGGATATCCTTATGCCTTTCTATATACTGGTATGGTGATTCATCATCACTTAGGTCATCTGGATTATTGGAGATGTCAGATAGATGATCTTGATCAAGTTACATGGCATCCTTACCTTGATTGTGATTTCTGGCGGGAGGATGACGATGAGTTACCATATATGTTTAGTCCTCATTGGATGATTGGCTGATCTGATACTATCATTGAGAGGTTTTTCTTTGGTCAAGTTTCTAGACAGTATGGTAGGATACAGGATATGCCTCTGGGAAATGCCTTATATGTATGAGTATAGGCCAAGAGATCTTTATGGGGCCCTTGTATTGATTACCAGTTTTCCTTGGCTCAGATTGCTGCTATGCCTTTCTGCAGATGGGAGATGTTGACAAGTATGTCAAATGTAGGGATGTCCCATGAGTATCGAGACTAGTGGTCTCGAAACAGGTTTATTCATTTCATAGATCTAGTGGAGCTTATCCCAGATCAACATGGTGGCAGTGGTGGTGATGATGGGTGTGGTGGTGGTAGACATCAAAGGTGTCAAGGGTGTAGAGGATGGGTGAGGGATGGACATGATCAAGATAGAGCCAGAGGTAGGTAGGCTGATGCAGTCTAGGTAGTTCATCCTAGAGCCACAGTGAGATAGGATAGAGTTCATTGATAGCAGCGAGCTCAGAGATAGGATCATGTTGAGGCTACTAGATAGGTTCCTGGGGGTTTAGATCCTTTAGTGCAGTTACAAAGATTTTCCCTGGCACAGTAGGATGATGATGCTCAGCAAGTTCAGGGTCAGCAGGTTCCAACATAGCAGATTTCACAGCTAGCTCATCAGCCACAGGACCATGGATAGGATCCACAAGATGCTCCCACTATTGGTGTTTTATCTTGAGATATGAAATCTATGAGGACAGAGATATCTACTATTGTGGGGCGTTTAGATCAGGTTGCTACCTTGATGCAACAATTTCTCTTAGCTGTGATTGTTCAGAGATTGAGTGGAGCGAGCACTTCTCAGGCTTCTCCTCCATAGGATGATAGAGATCTAGGTGGTTCTGGTGCTACAGGATCTTGATTGATGACAACTTCACTTACCATTGTTGTCCTCTGTTGCACATTTCATATGTTTTGATTGGAACCTTTGACATACCACTTTCATGATATTGTACCTGGATATACTTTGATGTACTGGATCCTTTGAGAAATATTTTTTTGATGATATATGATGATCTATTCCTTCGTCTCCATTTGATGAGTTGATTTATGAGATTATCTTTATATGCAGCTATATGTTGTTTTATGATGCATTTACCTTTATGTGATGGATGCAAAGTATCTTATTTTTTTATGATATAGATAGATGGGTGCATTGATGCACGAATATTATGAGATGTTTTCTATTTTTCAATGTATGGATGCAAATTATTTTATGATCATATGAATATGGATGATCCTATGTTTTTCCAAATATATGCAATTCTATCTGTAACTACATGTATGCAAATGATGGATGAATAATGATTCTTTTTCTTTTTTTCCTTTCCGTCTATTAATGTATAATGACTAATGATTAATGATATGCATGTATGCAAAAGATAATCTCATTTTCATTATTTTGAATCATGATGTTGAATTGAATCCTCCCATTTCATTTTTCCCCTTGAAATTTAAGCTAAGAAAAGAAAAACAAATATATACAATGCACTTAATCTAACATGTATGCAGCTAACTATCATTATTCAAGATTTAGAGCTTATAATCATCATTGAGCATTTTTGGATCCTATTTTGAGTACAATCATCACTAGTTCAACTATGATGATATGAATACTTTTTCCCTTTTTCCTTCTTTCCCATCGGTCTCTTCGGTATGACTCACTAATTGAAGCCAATCATGAGAGTACAAATACCAATTTTGTCAGATTCTATGTTGCAAGTAGATGTTGGCATTATGCTATTGAAGATCAAAATAGCCAAGGTATCCATTTGCGTAAACAAGCAGAAATCTCAGTTTTATCCTATGTACAAGTCCTCGATGATTCTTTGATGATCACATCCTTAGATAAATAATACATGATTTAAAACTTTGATTTTAATACAGTCATTCAGAAATCAAGAAAATATCATCCTTTCATCATAGCTTGTCTAGTCTAAAACTTTCATCGATTCGCTAGAAAGAAATGATTTCATTAATTGAGTCAACACTTTAGAAAAAATAAATTTGGCCATGTCTTTCAAATCCATAGTTCAAGTGTAGTTCCATCCATTTCAAATTTTTAATCCTGATAAAGGGTAAGGTCATTTAAGCTCTTTGATCAAATTTTCATTTTAGGCTCAAATTGGATTGAGATGTAGATTTGATTAAGTATTCCTCTTTTGAGTGTGATGAATTGATTCTCTGATTGAATAAAGCTTGTTGATGAGTCCTTGATCCTTGAGAGTAGATTGCCCCTAGTTTGATATTTGATTTCATTTATGGGACTTAGGGAAATTTTTGATTAGGTGACCAAAATCTTAAGGTACTTGCAAATGCAACTGTGGGGTTTTATTATGCAATATATACAAATGCTGGTGAATGCAATATTAACAAGGTGACCTTCTAAGTATGCAACTGACTTGGACTTTCAATGGTGCCCGTTTACCAGGTTTTCACTGATTGAATGGATCAAGCTCTTCTTTTTTTTTCTTTTTTTAAAGCTTTTCTCTTTTTTTGCTACCAAGGTGCCTATTTGCTAGGTTTTCACCAAGGCACTTTTCTTCTTTTTTGATTTTTTTGTATTTTTTCTTTTTTCAAATTTTTTTTTCTATATTATCAAGGCACCTATTTGCTAGGTTTTCACCAAGACAACATATTTTTAAGGATCATATTTGAATGTTTTTCCTTTCTTCATGCTCAATTTTCCACTTTTTTTTAATCTTTTATGCTTTTCAAATGTTTTTGATATTTTCAAGCTCTCTTTTGAATTATGTATAATAAATATGATGCTATCCATCTGATACTCCTTATACTCTTTCATCTACCTTAGGTATAGAACCTTTTGAGATGTATGCTATTTATGGGTTCTTGAATCTCTTCACCATCACAATCTGATAACTTGTATGTGTCGGTCCCAAAATCTTCAACAATGAGAAATGGTCCTAACCAATTTGCTTCCCACTTTCCTTTTTTCTCTCTTTTTACTTGGTTCTTGGGATTTTCACACAACACTAGGTCACCTATTTGGAATGTCCTTGGCTTGATGTGTTTATTGTAAGATCTTGACATTCTATTATGGTATACCTTTAAGTGATCAAAGGCTTCTTTCTATTTTTCATCCAAAAGTTCTAGTTCTTGCAGCCTAGCAACCCTATAGTCTTCCTCATTTATCAATCCATGCATAGATATCCTTAAGGATGGAAGCTCTACCTCCAAAGGAAAAACTACTTATGTTCCAAATGTGTGCTAAAATGTTATCACACTTCTATGAATCCTTACATGTAAGAAAACTCAAGAATGAGCCCTCACAAATCGATCCATAGCTCTCTATGCATGGAGTTGCAAGATTTGTAAAATTGCTCTCAGCTAGAGCTATAAACTCATGACCTTGCTAGTCAACCACACAATGAGAGATTCCAAATGAATGCAATGCTATGCAAATCTATATGAGAATGCAAATTAATCTTATGAGAATGAAGATATAATTAAGCTTTGAAAATGGAAATGAAAGAGTTACAAACCCTCTAATTAAACTATGTGAGATTAATCTAAAACATGAAAGGAAATGATACCATGATGATGCAACTATGATGCAAGCTAGGATATGATGTAGACGCAATATGAATGTCAATGATGCTCCAAATCTTCAAAACTTGATGCAAAAATATCTCCAAAAGCTTCAATGACTTAGAAAACCTGTAGCATAATAATTCAAGTATGTATTGTGTGTGAAAATGAGGAAGAGAGCTCTTCTTTTATAGGAAGTGAAAAACAATGGACCATGGAGATTAAGAGGCAAAAGACTTAATCAACGATGGAGAAAAAAAGAAGCTTGATCCTTGTGCACAAATATCCTCCAATAAGAAAATTAGAAGCATTTACTTTATGTTGAGCATTTAATTTATGTCCATGTGAGGCAAAAGTACTTTTCTTTTTATTTTATTTTATTTTTCTTTATAAATAAGAATTAAATGCTTTATTTCTGCAACATAGGATAAGAAGAAAAGTGGAGATTTTTTATTTAAATAAAAGGGGAGGAAATTTCTTTTAATTAAATAAAGGCTTAGAATAAAGTGATTTTATTATTTAATAAAAAGAGATTTTTAATTAATTAAAAGGGATTTATTCTCTTAATTAAATAAGATTTTTATTTTTATTTTCTTTTAAATTAAATAAGGCTCAAACCTTAAGAAATATTGAATTGATTATGATTTGATCAAGGAAATTGATATATTTGAAAAATGTTGATTTTTGAATATATTGATTCAGGGATTTGACAAATTGCAGAAATGGGGCCCAAAGTCTAGGCGACCATTTTAGGGTGCATACATTTGCCCCTCTTTGACTAATGTGTGATCGATCTGGGAACACATGCAGTCAAAGAAGAATTGAAATGTGAGATCAATCTGGGATCACAAAACAACTCAGATGTGAGGTCGATTCGGGATCACATCCGGACAAACATAAACAAAAGATTCTGGACATGAGGTTGATTCGGGATCATATCCAAAATAAGAGATAAGAATCTCAAGCTTGAAAAAAAACTCATAAAAAGATGTCTGAATCAAGAAAATCAAAGAAATCAGGGATGAGAATCCCATAAATACTGCCCCCTCAGAGTTGAAATCAAAATAAGGTAGAGAGGAACATCAAATTGATAAAGATTGAGCAAATCAGAATGAAATCACAACTAAAGATAAGGGAGCATGATAAGATAACCATCAAATAGTGAAGACATGCCCCAAGTTGACTAGGTTTGACTGGGAAAGATATAGGATAAAGATTAAGTCAAACCTCAGAGAGAGGAAGCGAAAGGGGTGAATGAAAGACTAGAAGTTTGAAAGACATGGAAAGGAAGAAATTCCATCAAAGATCGAAGAATTATGCCTCAAAAGGTCAGTCAACTGCATAAAAGAATGAGAAATCTTAGAAATGCGACTTGAATTTTGATTTCGAGTCCGAAACGGATAGAAAATGATGTGACATGAAAGACCAAAAATGAAAGATATGATCAAGAAGAACTAGAAAATGAGCACAGTTGACCAACTAGTCCGTAGATGATAAAAAGGAGAGCTCTCTCCATATACAAGATGCAAAAACTAATCTAACATGAACCTAAAAATGCAAGCGACTATGAAAGTGGTTGACTTGCAAGGTCACAACACTTATAGACATCTAATTATCATCATTGAGCTTTATTGGTAGCGTCGCAAGATCATACAATGCACACTAGCATAACTATGTGGATATGAATATGATCTTTATCAGATAAAAATGTGGAAATCCCACCTAGGCATCAAAGACATGGAGGTCAAGATGACTAATGCAATGAGATTACCTAAATTTGATATGGCAAGATTATGCTTGTATCAAGACACATGAAAGTCAAGATAACTAGAAGCATGCACTCGTAAAACAGTCAAGGATAATACCTTGTCAATCCATAGTGTCAAGTAAGACCAGCATAAATGCTCATGACAGGTAGGACCAACAAAATATACCCACAAGCAGATAAAGAAATAAAACATGTTCTCATTCCCTCAGTCTTCTAGCTATGCATCATCGAAAACTTCTTAGGGAGAGGCCACTCATCAAAGAAATTCTCATAGACAGCACACAAAGAAAAGTAAAGTCACCATATCTCAAGCAAATTGATTGTTTAAGTGTGTGTGTGTTGGTCATAGAGTCAAACTCTGGTTATCACATCTGCAAATGAGAAATATCGCATCATACTTAGACTATTGGGTAAGACATCTGATAAGTGTTAAGAAACACTCAATGCAAAGGTAGTGTTGAAAAACACTGTTTGGGGTGGTGTTGAAAAACACCTGTTGTGAAATGCCCCAAGAGACAAACGCACCTAAAGGACCAATGCTAATAGTTATGCCCCTTAGACAAAGATAAAGACCAATTCTAGACTAAGGCAACAAGGTTAAGGCATGATGGAGAAAGGCTAAGTGTCGAGAGCACATGCTAACAAATAGGGGTGCAAAGGCCTCAAGTAGCGCCTGTTTCCAGGTTTTCACCACTTGGATTTATTGCAATTTTTTCTCTTTTTTTTATTTTTTTGGATTTTTTGCTACCAAGGCGCCTGTTTCCAGGTTTTCACCAAGGCACTTTTTCTTTTTTTCTTTTTTAATTTTTTTGTATTTTTTCAGGACTTTTAATGCTTTTTAGGATTTTTTCAACATCATATATCAATTTTTTTGGTATTTTTTTAGGATCATAAAATATGTACAAAGGATGCCCCCAGACAGAATAGGCATCAAACTTCCAAGCAAGATCACATCATGTAGTCTCAATATCTAGCAATGTGGAGGACAAGATGGATTAGCAAGCTGGTGAAAAAGATGGAAGACATGAGAATGAAGGAGAGTGAAGGGAAGACATCCTCAAAGGCAAACTCCTCAAGAGTACCCAAGCTAGGGAAAAATTGTCATGATATTTGGACAAGCAATGAAAGACTAGCATAGGATAAGCCTCAAAAGTGCACTGCAAAAGAAGGAAGGGATGCAGTCCAAAGGAGTAGACATGTCAAGAGGCTTCATAACATCGTGTTTTACTCTTTTTTATTAGATCAAGACCAAAGAGGAAAATGATAGCGAAAGGTTAGAATGAATGAAGGAAAATGAATATGAAGGCTAAACATGAATGAAATGAAAGCAAGATCATTGTAAGATAGCTCACAAGATAGCCAAATATTCAAGTATAGTTCAACATTGTCAAGATCAAAGAGAGAAGATGGAATGGATGAAATATATAGAAGAACTACGCATGACGCCTGATTGCCAGGTTTTCATCATGGTACTTATCCAAGGTGCCACAAGGGAGTGGTTTTCACCATAGGATGAATTTATTTCTCTTTACTTTTGCTACCAAGGTGCCTGTTTCCAAGTTTTCACCATGGCACATTTTCAATTTTTTCATTTTTTTCTTTCTTTCTTTTTGAATTTTTTTATTTTTTAAAAATTTTATTTTTTCTATTTTTTGGAAGAAGGCAAGCTTTTTAGATAATGCTCCTTGAAAGGATAAACCATGATATGCCAAGGATTCAAAATGATATGCTCAAAGATGCTAAAGGGGAAAGGAAGACGCATGAGGAATAGGCAAATGAGGAAAAATGATAGAAGGTAGAAGGATAATTAATGGAAGGATTGTGAAAGGGTAGACGGAAAGAAAAGCAAGATCAACATCAACACACACCTTGAAGGGCAGTGAGAGGATGGAGGAAATGTGAATGAAGGAATACGAGAAGGAATATGGCGAATGTTTAGCAGAGGTTGCAGTTCAAGCACATGGAATTGAATAATGTTTTTGGAAGAAGATGAAGTGGAAGCCTTTGGAAGCTTGAATGTCAACTTCACTTGTTTATTAACATTAAACTCTTTCAAGAGAGACTTTGGAATCCATATAGCCATAGTCTTTTCATTTCCTTTTGATGATTTGAAGAGAATATCTTCAATGATGGATTTTGGAACCCATACTTGTCTTGTAGTTTTCTTCTTAGATATCTCTTTTGACTTTATGTTTCCATGTCGATTAGAGGAGACATGGTGATCTTTTTTTTTTTATGAATTCTTGTATTGGTTCTTTTTCTTGTATTGAACATTCAAGTTACTTCCAAAAGACTTGGGACTTGTGGAAGAAGGAGGATATGACCGGTTTAGATGGGTGGGTGGATGAAAAATTTTCAAGGGTATGCATCTATGTTGATCTTGAGGAAAGATAGGAGATGGAGGGACGTAAGGACCCAAGATGGATGATGAATTAGGAGAATTAGGAGGGAAAAGTGAAGGGACATAAGGGCCCAAGATGGAAGAAAGACATGAAGCCCTTAGTAGTGGTGGGAGAGGTCCAAGGATGGAAGTGGAAGATGCAAAAGGATAATCAATAAGTTCATCAGCATCTATATGACAACCAAGGACATCAGCATCTTTAGAGTGAGCATTAGGATTTATAATAGGATCATGAACATCTTGAATAGGAGCACCTTCTTTGATAGGATCCTTCAAAGCTTGCAAAGACTTAGGAAGAGTATAAAGTGGAAGTGAACATGGAGTGGTAGAACAAGAAGATGGAATACTTTGATCTTGACAAGGAACTTCGGATAGCATAAACATATCATTTTTCTCTTGATTTTCAATAGGCTTAACATCGAAAGTAACAACACCATTTTTAATAACCTTAATGGAAGTATCATCTTTGGAAAACGCAAGCGTAGTAAGGTTATTTTGATTGTCAATAAGATCAATAGTGTAAGTAGTAGCTTGATCTTGCTTAGGAGAAGGCTTAAGTGAATGAGAGACATAATGAAAAGGATTGGATGACATGGAGGGTTCTTGATCTTGATCTTTCTTTATATTTTATTTTTTTCATTTTTAGAGTCCTCTTGACAGGGATCCACTTCTAAGGACAAGGAAGTAGGTTGGAGTTGTATGGAAGACTTTGGAAAAGATAATGAAGGATTAGCTAAAGTAGGTATGATAGTATGTAAAGGCTTAGGCTCTTTAGGTGTAGCATTATTGATAGTATTTTCAGCCAAATGAAGGTTAGCTTGAGTTTCTTTAAGAGGTAGCCCTTGAGGATAACTATAAGGAACCACATGAAAAGCCTTAGGATCTTTGTTGGATGAAAGATTTGTGATAGATTTGGAAGACTCGAAAGCTTTTGGAAATGTATGAGTATTGGAAAAAGTAGAGGATGGAAGGGAACCATCACAAGACAAAGGTTCAACATTAATGTGAATTTGCTTGAGAGTGTAACCTTTATTTTCAACATGAGAACTTTTAGAGGAGAGATTCTTTTGACGTTTGAAATCAGTGCGGTAGATTTTCTCTTCCTCTGTAGGAATATTGTATTGTTCGCAAAAATCATCAAAGAATTCTTCAAATTTAGAGTCATATGGTTCACCATCACAGTCTACCCAATACGACTCCCCCTTAGAAATCACAAGTGTACCACAAGGATGATGCTTAAGAATAGAAGTTTCATGGGCATCACTACATTGTCCACCATCATAGTCATCATAGTCATCATAGGTGGGTGTGTCACTCTTCATGGAAGAGGTATCATAAGGACTATCACGTTGCTCATTATGGTATGTCTTGTGAAGAGAAGTAAGACTCTTTGAAGAAGTAGAAGAAGAATGAGATCGTGAAGAAGAGGAAATTGAAGACTTAGTGGAAGAAGAAGACTTGGATAATGAGGAATTTGAATAATGTTTAGAAGAGTCATGATAAGATTTGGAAGATGAAGAATGTGAATAGTGTTTAGAAGAATCATGATAAGACTTAGAAGATGAAGAATGAGAATGATGTCTGGAAGAGTCATGATAAGACTTGGAAGGTGAAGAAGAATGAGAAGATTTAGATGATGAAGAATGTTTGGAAGAAGAAGATCATGATATGATCATGTTTATGATTCTAGTAAAGGCATCTGATTTAATCATCTTTTCTTTTATTTTTGCTATAAATTCATCACTCATGAGAATTTTGGAGGAACAACACTTTTCAAATATGTCAATGAGCTCAAGATCATCTATTTTTAATAAAGGTTCCAAAACCAGATAGTCAAGATTCATGGTTATAGAAGAGGAGGAATCAAGCATGGAAGAAATGAATAGATGAATAGAAGAAGGTAGACTAGATAGTAAGAGGAAAATAATCAAGAAGAAGAAGAAGAAGAATTTTCCATGGGAATAGAAGACTTTAGAAGAACATGGGAAATGGGGAAGAAAGAAAAAGACTAAGAGTCATCTTGTGCAATTGATATCATAACGTTCATTGAGATGTTGAGCAACATGAAAACACTTAGGATCTGACCTGGACTGACCAAGGAAGACTAAGCTTCTAAGGAGAACTCACTACAGCAGGATGAAACTTAGTTTCAATATTCCAAATAGATCTTTCAAAAGATTTCACAATGATGATCAAGCACATAGAATAGCAACCAGGGAATTCAAGTAAATAGTCTTCAAGCAATGAGCAAGGGACAAAGCAACCTTGCGCATGAATAGAGATAGTGACTTAGTATGCTACTCCTTAAAGATTCTACTTGTGTATATTCTTGACAATGTTTTAGCAGGCACTTAGAACACAACACCTTAACAAGCTGTCTACAAGGATATACATGGCTTTTCTAAGGAGTCCTCAATATACGCAAGGTACGTGAGGCCCAAATCCGTAGATGAGAAGAATCCAAAATCACACAGCCGGGGGTAGACGGTAACCCAAATCTCCTCCTTCACTTCTCAAAGGTATAAAGTTTTTTGAGGCTTAGCCAAGAGTGATATCAAACTCAATTCCCAAGAGAGGTGTCTTTGGATTCACCTCCTGATATTTATACTCATCCAGAACACAAGAGTTAAGGTCGTCCCTTGAGGTGGTGTGTCCCCAAGCAGGCCTTCTAGAAATAAAAATTAAGTAATTCACTATCAAAAGTATTTAGAGCACTAAAGGTGGAACTTTTAACTCTTCAAGTATGCGAAGTGAGTCCAAAAGTGGAACATTTAACCCTTTAAGATAATGTGAAGCAAGTCCAAAATTGGAACATTTAACCCTTCAAGAGAATGTGAAGTGAGTCCAAAAAAGTGGATCACTTAACCCTTCACACAAACTCAAAGTGAGTCCAAAAGTGGAACATTTAACTCTTCACACCAACTCAAAGTGAGTCCAAAAGTGGAACATTTAACTCCTCACATCAACTCAAAGTGAGTCCACACCTTAGAAAACAAGTGAGTTCCAAAAAGCACAAAAGGGTTGCCTAGTGGAGCAATTAATGCTTCTTTCCTGTAGACGCCTCCCCTTTAATGTAGTGTTGATCTTGCAACCACGGGGCGGAAATGAGGGGTCAGAAGATTAGCGAGTCCAATAACCCAAGATAGCAATCTAGATCAATCACAAGTAATCTAAAGTTGCTTATCAATGCTACTCACAAATTACAAAGGGTTGAATCAATGGAATATTTAACTTTCCAAGCAAACATAGAGTGAGTCCACAAAGTGGTGCATTTAACTCCTTATGTAAACAAAGAATGAATCCATGCCCTCAATCACTCAATGAGATATTTGATATTGGAACCAAGAATTGCTTAAGTTTTAAACACAAGCATTCACTTACACAAACTTGTATGAAAGCAAATCTATGTTCATTCATTTCCCATTAAGAGCATCAATTGAAATGTGTTCTATGAAAGCATGTAAACACTCAAGCCAAACACATGAGAGGTTCAATTTTAATCCCAAGATTCAAATGTTATAGAGTTGTAACAAAATACTTCAAGTCCAACACAACGCGCTTAGTAGATTTCACCCTTTTTTTGTTTGTTTTAAGCATTTTTCATGAAAGCAAGTCATGCACCTTCAAATGAACAAGACAAGAAAACAAGCAAACAAGATATGCAATGTATATCCAACTTATGCAAACCCTAGGGTTAGATCTGAAAATCAATTTTTAAGAGCAATGATAACTAGCAAATGATCTAAATGATAACTCATATCATGCAATGAACAATGAAAAATAAGTGCATACCCATCACAAAATTTTATTTTTTTTGCATTTGACCTAGTCAACAAGATCTAATTTTTACCACATGAATTTGGACCCTAAACCCAAAATGCAAAAAAAAGACCTTTATCAAAAAATAGAGAGCTTTCCAAAAATGTAAAAATTTTAGAAAACTCTCTTCATTTGTGCCCTAGAGACCCATTTTATCAAAACATACTAGTTTTTATAAATTGACCAAATGAGCTATGATATGATTTCTAAATTAAAAACACATTGAATGGACCCCCTGTAGAATTTCAAGACCTTTCCAGAAATGTAAAAATTTCTAAAAATATGCTGATTTGCGCCCAAAATTGATTTTTTTATGAAAAATCAAGAAAAAATCATAAAAAATACAAATCACTTCCAAAAATTCTAAAAATGTTTTTGGAGCTTCTCTGATATGTCACCAACTTGCAAAACAATTTTCAGACCAAAATACCAAGCCGTTTGGGAGATATGATCAAATCTTTCAAATCTAGGATTTTTCATCTCCAAACAAATCTGCACAAGGGTTAGCTCCAAAAATAATCAAAACCAGCATGCAAGAGGTGGGTTACCCCATGGTGGGCACCAAAAATATGTGATAAAATGTTATCAAACTTCTATGAATCCTTACATGTAAGAAAACTCAAGAATGAGCCCTCACAAATCGATCCATAGCTCTCTATGTATGGAGTTGCAAGATTTGTAAAATTGCTCTCAGCTAGAGCTATAAACTCATGACCTTGCTAGTCAACCACACAATGAGAGATTCCAAATGAATGCAATGCTATGCAAATCTATATGAGAATGCAAATTAATCTTATGAGAATGAAGATGCAATTAAGCTTTGAAAATGGAAATGAAAGAGTTACAAACCCTCTAATTAAATTATGTGAGATTAATCTAAAACATGAAAGGAAATGATACCATGATGATGCAACTATGATGCAAGCTAGGATATGATGTAGATGCAAGATGAATTTCAATGATGCTCCAAATCTTCAAAACTTGATGCAAGAATATCTCCAAAAGCTTTAATGACTTAGAAAACCTGTAGCATAATAATTCAAGTATGTATTGTGTGTGCAAATGAGGAAGAGAGCTCTTCTTTTATAGGAAGTGAAAAACAATGGACCATGGAGATTAAGAGGCAAAAGATTTAATCAATGATGGAGAAAAAAAGAAGCTTGATCCTTGTGCACAAATATCCTCCAATAAGAAAATTAGAAGCATTTACTTTATGTTGAGCATTTAATTTATGTCCATGTGAGGCAAAAGTACTTTTCTTTTATTTTTTATTTTATTTTTCTTTATAAATAAGAATTAAATGCTTTATTTGTGCAACATAGGATAAGAAGAAAAGTGGAGATTTTTTATTTAAATAAAAGGGGAGGAAATTCCTTTTAATTAAATAAAGGCTTAGAATAAAGTGATTTTATTATTTAATAAAAAGAGATTTTTAATTAATTAAAAGGGATTTATTCTCTTAATTAAATAAGATTTTTATTTTTATTTTCTTTTAAATTAAATAAGGCTCAAACCTTAGGAAATATTGAATTGATTATGATTTGATCAAGGAAATTGATATATTTGAAAAATGTTGATTTTTGAAAATATTGATTCAGGGATTTGACAAATTGCAAAAATGGGGCCCAAAGTCTAGGCGACCATTTTAGGGTGCATACACCAAACACTAAGGAGAAGGGTGTAGACCCTATTGGAATCCTTATGCTTGTCCTATAAGCCCACAAGGTTAGGTTTATCTTGATATACCAATCTCTACCAGAATTATCCACCGTTCTCTTCAAGATTTTTAATATGTTTTTGTTTGTTGCTTCGACTTGTCCATTACCTTGAGGATAATAGATTGAAGATGAATGATGTATCATATGAAATTTGGTGCACAATTTCGTTATGTCTTTGTTCTTGAAATACCTTGTGTTATCCGTTATAATGGCATGAGGTACGCCATATCTACAAATTATATGATTTAGGATAAACAAGGATATCTATTTGCCTATTGAAGTTGATAGGGGTACAGCTTCCACCCACTTAGTAAAGTATTTCATGGCTATTATGATGAATTTATGCCCATTCGAAGATGGTGGATGAATCATTCCTATTAGATCTAGACCCCACTGATAGAATGGCCAAGGTGTGGTCATTGGATGAAGTTCTTGCACCGGCGCATGTATCAAATTTCCATGGAATTGACACTTCTTACAAGTTTTTGCAAAGTTACAAGAATCTTTTTCCATGGTAGGCAAAAAATATCCCATCCTAAGAAGTTTCTTAGCTAAAGATAATCTGTTTGAGTGTGATCCACAAATTCCTTCATGAATTTCTCTTAAGGCCAATTTTGATCCTTCCTCTTCTAAACACCTAAGGAGCATTCCGTCAAGACTTTTCGGATACAATGTTTCAGCAATTATAGTATATTTGGTGGCTTGTCTAATGAAGCTCTTCTTTTGGTTTTTGGTTTGATTGATAGGAAGGGTTTGGTCTTTCAAATAGGTGTAAATAGGTCCGTACCAAGGTGAGTCAATTGTAGTAAGTAGGAAAATGGTATAAGGATGGGTTGGGTCATATGTGGGTTGAATCGCTTCTTCTACCAAGAACTCATATCTATCACTCTAATCAGGCATCTGCAAAAGTGATGCTAATGTTGCCATGGCATCTACTGCCTTGTTCTTTTCTCTCAACACTTGTTCAAATGTGATAATTATGAAATACTTCTTGAGATTATCCACCATGGTTTTGTAAGATACCAATTTGTCATCTTTAGTCTGATATTCTTCATTAACTTGATTTATGACTAATTGTGAATCTCCATATACCTTTAATTCTGTCACTTTCCACTCGAATGCCAACTTGATTCCAATAACCAAGGCTTCATATTCTTCTATATTGTTTATACATGGAAATAGCCATTTGTATGACTTAGGGATAGTGGAGCCTTGAGGCGTGATTAAAAGTATGCCTACTCCTGACCCATGGTGAGTGTAGGAACCATCAAAATAGAGTTGCCATGTTTTTGCCTCAACATTCACAATTTCAGCATCTGGGAATTCAACTTGTATAGGATGATCATCATTAAGTGGTGCCTCTTCTAATTGGTCTACAATGACTTTCCCTTTAATTTCTTTTCTGTCAACATATTCTATATCAAATTCACTTAGGATCATCACCCACTTTGCTAATCTTCCATTTAATGTTGTTTTTCTTAATAGATACTTCAAAGGGTCAATTTTAGCAATGAGCCTTATCTTGTGGGCTAGCATATAATGGCATAATTTTTGGGAAGAAAAAACTACAGCTAAGCATGCCCTTTCCATGAAGGTATACTTCAGCTCATATTTGACTAAGGTTCTACTAATGTAGTAAATTGCTTTCTCTTTCCCATTCTCATCTTCCTGTGCTAGAAGTGCCCCCAATGAATTCTCTGTTGCTGAAATGTACAAGATTAAGGGCTTGCCTCTGATATGTGGCATCAATATTGGTGGATTCATGAGGTATTTCTTTAGTAGATTGAAAGCCTCTTCACATTTTTCATCCCATTTGAAGATTGTATCTTTATGCAAGAGTTGGGTGAAATTATGACATTTTTCTGCCAATTGAGAGATGAATCTCCTAATGGATTGTATCCTTCCTTGTAAAGATCTCATCTGACTAATGTTTTTAGGTGCTTCCATTTCCATTATGGCTTTCACTTTAGCTGGATCAACCTCTATCCCTTTGGCAGATACGATGTAACCTAGAAGTTTACTAGATTGAACTCCAAAAGCACACTTCTTTGGGTTAAGCCTTACTTTGAATTCCTCTAACCTTTCAAAAAAATTTGCCAAAATAGGTAGATGTTCTTTTCTTGAATGTGACTTAGCTAGTATGTCATCCACATAATCTTCCATGAATTTATGCATCATATCATGGAATATTGTAGTCATTTCTCTTTGATAGGTTGCTCTTGCATTTTTCAAGCCAAAAGGCATGACATTCCAACAAAATGTACCCCATGCACATGTAAAAGAAGTTTTATCTTGGTCTTCAGGTGCTATCTTGATCTGATTATAGCCACTAAATCCATCCATGAGTGAAAACATAGAGTGTCCCATTGTTAGGTCTACAATGGCATCAATACTTGGTAATGGAAAATCATCCTTAGGACATGCCAAATTTAAGTCCCTAAAATCTGTGCAGATTCAGATTGACTTATCCACTTTTGATACTGGCACTATGTTGGAGATCCATTGTGCATAATCAACAACTCTTATAAACCCCACCTTTAATAGCTTCTCTAATTCCACTTTGACAAGTAAGGCTATATGAGGGTACATTTTCCTTAGTTTTTGCTTGACCGGTTTAGCTCCTTCCTTTATATTGAGGTGATGCATTATGAAATTTGGGTCTAACCCTAGCATATCATCATAAGACCATGTGAAGTTAACTTTCTTTTTGTTAAAGAACTTAATGAACTCTATTCTTTCTTCGCTGGATAGAGATGATGCTAAGTGAATGAACTTTGGCTCTATTTATGTTCCAATGTTTATCTTTTTTGTTGGCTCGATTAGAATTGGAGACCTTTCTTCATAGTGATCTAGTAGAATATCCAAAATCCCTTCTATAGGTGCCTCAATTAGGTTTGCACCTTTAGAAACATCATTTATTTCTTTTGGATCTAATGTTGCCACAAAGTGGTTTTCATCACTCAATTCTTTTCCTTTTCTATTTTTTTTAATTTTTTTCATTTTTTCTCAAATTAAGAGTTTGGATGCTCCCTTTGATCATTTCTTCTTGATAGTCCTTGTTGAAATAAGGTTCAACCATGTGAAGGTATTGGAACAACATGTTGTCATTCAAGAAAGTTGGCAAGGTATTGGGTTCAATGGTATCCCATTCAATTAGGTCCGGCTGAATGATAGTTAAAGGGTCAACACTTGGATTTGTCTCAATTGGGCTTAAAGTGTATATCTCATTGTTGGAAGGTTCATACATTGTATCTTGAAGATCTCGGACATGGGATTCCTCTAAATGCTCTAAAGAAGAAGGATCAAAATCCTCCTCACTAGACTCCACTATGGTTTCTATTGGATAAAACTCCTGGAGATTAAACCTAGCGTTCGATTCTTCCATAGTAGGTCTCCATGAAGGAACATATGGCTCACCTACCCATTGATTTATTTCAATTTCTATGCTTGGTACATCATTTTCAATCACTTGACTAGAACTAGATGCTTGATTTGAAGTTGATTCCACCCTTAGTCCTTTAGTTTTGGTAGAAGCATAGGTATGAATGACATCAATACCCTTGTCTTGGCATGACTCATCTAATAAGGTCTCCCATTCCCATTCATTAGAATCCTCATCACTATGAGATTCTAATTGTAGTATTTGATCATATACTTTGGGATAGTGTTTTTATGTATATCCTTCTTCAAGATATCCTAAGCCTATTTTTTGCTTGGAATCTCACCATGTGGATTCTAGGGGTTCAATTAGCCCTTCATTTCTTATACCTAAAGGTCCTTGACCTTTGTACCCTATCTTTTGCATGATTTCAAAACCTTTACCATATTGATAAGTAGGGATGGCTATATTTTGAATGTGCTTGACATGAGCACTTGATTCTTCATCCTTGTATAACCAATTCAGAATTTCATTGTCCTCCTTACTCATGACGGATGATATACTTTCCCTTAAAAAGTTTTTATTATATTTATGAGGTAGACTTGGAGGTTTTCCAAAGGACTTTGGTGATAAGGGTAGGTCCATCATGGATAAGGAGTATTCACCTACTCCTTGTTGTTTGATTTTGCATTGCTTATCAAAGTTTTTCATCATTTTATCCATATTTTGATAATGGGCTTCTTTAAGATATCTTGAAATAGCTTTGGTAGATTCTTCTTTTTCTTCTTCGCTAATATTATTCTCATTAACCTTCTCTTTTCCTTTAGTCAATGTAGTTTGGTTAATGAGTTTTGGAGTTTCTTTAACAACAATTTCTTCTTCCATCTTTTCTTTTCCTTTAAGAAAAGGGATGTCTTTAAAACTTTGGCCTTGTTCCATTTGATTGGGTATAGACCCTTCAACATTGTGTGGAACCAATGAGTCATTTATAGGTCTAACATTATTACAATATTGGAAGGGATTGAGGTCTCCACTTACCATTCTTTCTTGCCCTTGATATGGGAATTTTAGGCATTGATGGTAGGTTGAAGGAATAGCCTATATTTCGTGGATCCATGGCCTTCCTAAAAAAATATTATAAGTCAATTTTAGATCCAATACTTTTCATATGGTCTCTTTTTGCATAGGACCAACTCTTATGGGCAAGACTATGACTCCTCTAGATGCTCTTTCTTCATCATCGTAGGCTTTGATTGTTATCTTTTTCTTTGGGTCAATAGCCTCCTCAGAAAATCCTAAGGCTTTTACCAAGCTAAGGGTACAAATATTTAGGCCAGCACCTTCATCTATAAGGACTCCTTTCACCCTATGCTTGTGGATCAACACCTCTATGTGTAATGGCAGATTTTCGGGATGATTGAGAGACATATCATCTTGTTCGGAGAATGATAGGCAATGAGGTGCAATTAAATGCCCCACCATGTTTTGGAACTTGTCTACCTCCAAATTTAGAGGCACATTTGTTTCCAACAAGGCTTTTCCCAAGATATCCTTATGGATTGGTGATAGTTTGAGAAGCTCACGAATAGAGATTTTAGCAGGAGTTCTTTGGAATTGGTTAACAAAGTTGTATTGTTTTGATGATGATGTGGAAGCTTGGTTTGACACTGCAATTTTTGGAAGATTATTAGGTATAACAATTTTTTATGCTTGCCCCCTAGTAACCACATTTGCTGATGCTTCTCGTGATTTTACTTTTATTATAACAACATTTACGCTTTAATCTTCTTCACTTATAGTATTTATTGTGTTGTCATAAGTGTGGGAAAAATTCACTTTATCATTACCCTTTTTGTGGTTTTGATTT
Organism: Chamaecyparis obtusa; assembly: GCA_027943335.1. Classification (NCBI taxonomy): domain Eukaryota; kingdom Viridiplantae; phylum Streptophyta; class Pinopsida; order Cupressales; family Cupressaceae; genus Chamaecyparis; species Chamaecyparis obtusa. The sequence goes on along the minus strand of BSBK01007206.1, from coordinate 2,794 downwards.
GTATTGGATGAATCCCTCTTTTCATGATTCAAAAAGGGGTTCTTATAGGCCATGTGATCCCCATTGTTTCGAGGTCCTTCAATTTGGATGATGTCATTATTAATCAAATCTTGCACTAAGTACTTCAATTTCATGCACTCGTTGGTTGGATGACCTCTTTTTTGGTGGTATTCACAATGATGAGATGCATTCCACCAATGAGGTTTGACTTTAGGTTCATAATTTGATATGTCAGGTAACGTGATGACTTGATTAACCAACAAAGTTCTTAGTACATTCTCTAAAGGTTCTCCCAAGGGAGTGAATTTTGTTTTATTATAGCTAGAGTTTGATTTTGACTTATCCCAAGTCTTATTGTTGGAACTATTGGAATTGTTGTTGTTATAATTATTGGGATTATATGGACCTTTATTTGCTTGGTTAACATTGTTTGAAGAATTCACTCCATAGGGTAGAATAAAAGGGGTAGACTTCAATTTGTGTGACTCCACAACCCCATCATTCACAATATTTTTATTGTTACTTTTGTTCCATGATTTTGATTTATCATTATGATTTTTGGACCCTTGATTAAAATATTTAGGAACATAATTATTATTATTGTTGTAGTTGGATTTATTGTCCTTAAATAATTTAATCTCACCTCTTTTGACTAAAACATCTTCAATCTTAACTCCATTTTCAATAAGTTTTTCAAATGTTGGAGGACATTGAAGTTGTAATCAATAGTTCATTTCAGTGGTCAAGTTATTGGTGAAGATCTCCATCTTCTCTTTTTCTAGGATACTTCGTGGGTACCTTGCGAAAATGGTCCTCCACCTTTGTAGGAATCCTAAAAAGGATTCTCCATCTTTTTGTTTGGTATCGCATAACTTGAGCATAGTGATCTCATGCTCAATGTTTTAAGAGTAATGGGTTATGAACTTCGAGGCTAGCTCCTCAAAAGACTTTAGTCTGGGAGTCAGTTTTGAAAACCACTCCATTGTTGGCCCTCCTAACCTTCTAGGAAAGAGTCTCATTAGATAAGTGTCATTGTGCATGAACTCTATGCTTAGGGCACAAAATTCCGTTAAATGGTATTGTGGATCCGTTTTACCCATGTATTTATCGTATTTGGGAAAGATAGTATTAAACAGAAAAGATACCATTGCTAAGCTTTTGTCGAAAGGAAAAGGACACAAAGCTTCTATGGAAAAGGCCTTAGGTTCAGCTGCCTTCTTCATAGTATCTATTTTTTCTTGAAAGGCCTTAGGTTCAACTGCCTTCTTCATAGTATCTATTTTTTCTTGAAAGGCCTTAATCTACCTAGTCATGACATTCATAGGATCATCTTGGTGTTGGTCTTTCCTAAGTTGGTCAATATCAAAATCGTAGGGCAGCTTTACCCCCTTTTGTGCTAGGCTTAGAAATAAATTCTCCCTATCCTTGTCTATTAATTTTTCCATAACCTCTAGGAAATCATTATCTTGGGCAGCTTTCTCAACCCTTTCCTCAAGTGTCTCCTTAGGATCATAGTTGGCATGGTTGATATTGTGATGGGCTAAATTCATATCACCCATTTTTTCAAGTCATGGTTCAAATAGGTTCATGAAAATTTCCTCTTGATTAGGATCTTTGAACTTACTTTGGTACTCCACTTCTTGCCTTGGGTTTGCAAAGATAGTGCTATCGCCTAGTAATAATCCCCTATATGTTTGTGACCATGTGGAAACCGACATCCAACAAGGGTTCATTTTGGAATTAATCCTTGATATGAGAGTTGTTGATTTTATTATTGAAGAGATTTTAAAAAATATAAGATGCTTTTCAATGGATATCTCTCACTTGTTTATGTATTTCAAACACAACCACACATTCACTTGTTTCTTTTACCCACTTAAACACAAAATGTTTGATTTGTAGAATGTTATCATGGGGTTTTCACAAGAAAACACTTCAAGCACCTACTTATCACAAGATTTGGTTCGTAAACATGGCTCTAGAAGGTGGTCTTTGCTACTTTATCAAGGTTTTAGTATATATTCTGTTCAAATGGACTTCAATCTCTCATCCTCCAAGGAGGCTTCCCACACGCACCGAAGCACAATTTTGTGCCATCTGTGAGGACTACTAGAGGAAGGTTGAAAAATTAAAATCCATTTGTCATGACCCCATTAAGAATACATGCATTTCATTTTAGAGTGGGTTGGATTCCCATGGAAAAAAGTGAGCGTATCCCACTTTGGGCTATCCCTCTCACTAGCCTCATTAAGGAAAACTTGGGAGGTGAGCCCACTATTTCTCTAGCATATATATGAAAAACAAGAAATGAACTTAGGCCAACAAGTTTGGGAGTTTGGTTCACTCAAAGAGTGAAGAGCATGGGTAAGTGCACAAAGATGGGGGACCAAAAAGGGGGTATAAGTTGCCACTTTTTTCCTGAAATCAGCAAACTCTAAACTTCAACAAGAAATTGAAGATAGTTAGACAAAATTTTGAGATGTGACAAAAAAAAGAGTTGTAATACTCTAAATCTAGTTCCTAAACTACTAACTTATTTTGAAAATGGTGCAGATTAAGGCCCTCAAAAAGCGGGAGCACAAAAAGTGGTCCTATTTTTTGTCCAAAAACATAACATAGCATTTGGTGTGCTCCCCCTAAAATGTTAACTTTTTTTAAAAAAAAATTTAATCGCTCCAGTGAGAAGTTAGCTAACACCACGTAGTTTATCCCATATTTTTTTGGTAATTGTTTTATGAACGTATAATTTTTTATGAATTTACGAAGTGCACACATCCTCAAAACATGAAATTTC